>OW026521.1:52502652-53026183 GCA_932274085.1 Protocalliphora azurea | reverse complement strand
TTATATTATATTATATTATATTATATTATATTATATTATATTATATTATATTATATTATATTATATTATATTATATTATATTATATTATATTATATTATATTATATTATATTATACTATATTATTATATATTATATTATATTATATTATATTCTCACTCATTTTTCAGCATTTTGCAATTTGGTCTTCTACGATTTATTAATAATACGTCTACTAAACCTCATACATAAAAATAAAACTTTTAGTCCCATTATTTGGGTTATGGTATATATCATCTTTTTTTCCATGTGTGTTGCAAAATTCCGCCTGACGTGAGTTTTAATATTAGCGAATGTTCGCTAAAAACGAAGAATTTTCGAAACAAATATGTTCGAGAAAATATCGAGAATTATATTAATTATGATTATGAACTTTTATGAATTATGAACTTTTCCCGATAACTTCTCCGTAGTAAATTTTCGCGTAATTGTCGAGAATTTCAAAAATGTCTATGTCGCAATATTCAACTTTTCTAAATAAAAAAAAACTAAAGGTTACAAGAAATTGTCTAAGTTACTAAATTTTTACAAGGATTTCTTACGTACATATTTAAATAAAATGTAACGTAATTTCTTATTTGCACATGCAAAAGACTAAAACAAAGAAAATGAAGTGTCATTTGTGAGTTATACTTGATAGCGTTTAGTTGTAAAATATTGCTCTCACATTTTTAATAAAACAATAATAATGTAATAAAGTCACCACTTGCCTAAATAGATTTGCAAAATAGCATATTTATCTAAATATTTAATATATTTTTTTGCAGAATAATTTTGAAAATTTTGCATTAAAAGATGTGGATTTGAGCAACAGAAAAGTTAATAATATTAAGAGGAAAAATATTGGCGACTGCTCTAGGCGAAGTTGAAACTTGGACAAAATTCTTCAAATATTACCACTCTTATGCAAATGACTTTGTTAATTTTATTGTTCATTATATGAATTATTATTTTTGAAATGTAATTTGTTATGTACTTATATATTTTTTTTAATATTTGATATATTGAGATAAGTTTGAAATAAAATGTAACTTTAAAAATTAAATCAGCTTTCAATTTTTTAGCTTTTTTAAATTAAAGATGTAAAAGATAAAATTATTAGGAAAAATTTTGATAATATTTTAAATTTATGATATCTTACAAATCAGGATATAAAAAGGGGAAAAAAATTTTTTGCAAAAAATTTTATATGATTAAAATATTATTAAATTTCATACCAATATCTCAATTGTGATAAAACCATTCAAAGACGCTGTTTATAGAGTTTCAAAATTATAATCCTTTGAAAATCAATTATTCATATTTTTATTTTAAAATATGCAATACGAAGCCGCTAAAAATATTTAAATCTCTCAAAATATTTATATATTATCCAAAGCTACTTTTATGGTTTTGTTTTACAAAATTGTGCTTGTACTGTACATTTAACAAAATTTCATAAATTAACAACAGTACACGCACAGAAAAAAATGGTTACAGCATTATTACTACAACAATATTATGTTTTCATTGTTAATTTTCTTGAATTTTAATAACTCTGTGTTCATGATGACAATGTTTTTGTTTAAATTTTGTCATTTAATGTTAATACTCAATAAAATTTTTAATATGGTTGACTGCAAACATTATATGTTTTTAAATATTTTTACCAGAAAAGAAATTTTATTAATACGAAAAATATGATTACTTCTACAACCATTAAAAATTTGCAGACTTTTTCCTTGTTCTTAAACCATATTCTGTTTTTGAACGATATAAATATTATTATTTCCATGACAATAAAATGTTTCAAATGATATAATATTTATTCTTCTCACAAACTTAGTGGAAAAATTCATAACTTTTCTGTTTTAAAATATATTTCGATTTTAATGTTTGTTTTGCAACTTCATTGTAATTCTCATTTAGATTATATATAAAAAAATATAAATAGACAAGGTTTGGTTATACTCGGCGTGATTCAAATAATATATGATGTTGATTAGCTACCATTAAAGGGTTAGTTAAAAAAACATATCTTGCATTTGAACCACATATGGTGGTACAAGTGAATGTGAATAATATGTAAATATATCATTTTGCTCTATTATTTTTAATAAAAAATTTATAAAAATAACAATTTTTTTATTAATACGTTTTATTTTGATATATAATAAGATGGAATAATAATATGACAAAATGAAATAATAATATGATAATATTGGATAACTATATAATAACATGTTATAATAATATGATAAAATGGAATAATAGTATGAAGAAAGGCACAATGATATTATGAAATGTAATCACAATATAACAATGTGGTATAATACTATAACAAGCTAGAATAATAATGTAATAACATCAAATCGTAATCTGATAGAATGCGCTAAAGACATAATAAGATTGTTCAATTACATGTAAAACTAGAATTATAACATGAAAAACCAAACCATGAAATTAGCCACTATATGACAAAATGGAATCATAATAATTATTACTTACAATCATTTCTATTTTTCGCTGTGATCATATGTTCCAATCATAATATGTTGCTCTTAGATTATGCTCACTATAACTATATTTTTTCTCTGCGTGTACTGATTAATAATGTATTTATTTTTGATTCGCGTAATTAAGGTTCTCATAAAAATAATGATATTCCAACGGAGTTACCAGCTTTAAGTTTTATAAGTATTTAAATTAGCTTGTCATATTATTTATGAAAATAATACATATCAAATTAATACTGTTATTGATTAAAAATTTGAGACTATATCTGTGGACTTTTAAACAAATAAATCTAGTTTTAAATTTTTTAGGAGAGTAAAAAATAGAAGAATCGTCATAGAATATAAAATATAAAATAAAGTAATAAAAATAATAACCAAATTTTTTAAATTTATTAGCTTTATACATGTAAATATATATGTGATTTGCTATAATATTGGTTCTGTTTTGGCTTACTTTGTAGCCGAAGTCAATGCAAGCAAATGTTCTTTTATCGTGTATCGTTCCGCTGTATGTCTTCAATAATGTCTGAGCCAAAATGATAGTGAAATTTCCTCCAGATTGCAAGAGTTTGGGCTTGGAAATAATGTTTATGTTGATTCGATAAATTGTGTATTTAGGATTATTGTTTCAGAAACTAGGTCGTCAAGCTTTCTGTTGCGTTTCTTGCCCTTCCACTAGATGAAACATATCGCTTTGGATGAAAATATTCTTTAAATATAGAACTATTTGGTGAGCAAAAGATTATAATGTTGTAGAAACTATGTTATTGTAGATGTTCCTGTCGTTGACCCCTGAAGTTTATATCATATTAATAGCCAGAAATTTATTGATGTATCAATTTGTACTTCGTTTTGAAATAATATTTCTGTATAAAGGTAATTAGTTATTGCACACTCTTAACGAAACTTTTTGTGTTATTTAATGTTCTTAATATTTGTTGGACCCATAGGTTCAAGGGGACTGATGAGAAATATTGTAGCACCTTTGCTGAGACTGAAGTGATTTTTTTTTGCTGGATTTAGGTAATTAATTTCCTTACTTTCATATAGGCTGTATTGTAATTTCTATGGTTGGTCCAAATATCAAATGTGTGCCAAATTTGCACCTGACATTACACACTATAATAATAGCTAATATAATATGTTTTACTTCTCTGTAAAGTTGAACGTTTACATTTAAAATAACGGTAAAATAAAAATAAATCATGATAAAAATTATGTTATCATATTTAAATACCATCGTACTATATAATTAATATATGTAAAATTAAACAGTTTCACCAAAAATTTTACAAAGTTAACCCTTTATTCTACATGTATTTTTGCACGTTTTTTTATTGCATATTCAATACCTAGCAAAAAGTTTAAATTTTGACTGCCTATAACTTTTTTTTAGAAAAACTGTTTTTCAATATTGTTTATGTTTTTAATAGAATTGAATTAATTTTAATTTTAATTTAATTTTAATTTTTTAATTCTTTTCTAATTTTTGGCTCCACTCACCACATAGTGCCCCTTCTTTTTACGTTCATAGAACTTTCGACGACAATAATTAATATCCCATTCGGCATCGACAGTTAAGTAAATATAATTCTTTATGCAATTTGCCAGATAAACATTGAGATTATTTATAAATTATTTTTATTTGCAAAAACCGTGCGTATAGAAGTATTGACACTTGAAAATGTATAGAATATGTGAGAAAAAAGGCATTACTGACACTTTGTCATTCAATAATATTGTTATTAAATTTTAACATTGTGTTTTAGCCTCCTACTTATTTGTTTGTTTACTTGTACTGATGTTGTTGTTTCTATTAATATTGTTGTTTGTGTTCTATTACTGATACTTTTGTTTTTTCATTCCCGTTTTCGATTTCATCTTAGCGCCAATTAAGCTCATTAACAAACTGATAATTTGAAATAAGTGTACAAATATTGTATCCATCATTCCCGCGAGGAATTATGGTGTTTATTTTGTTTTAATTAATTAAAATCAAAACCGTCTTACGAACAGTGACTATTATAAGAATGGTTCGTATTGTCATTCGTTTGACCACTCTCCTCTCATTAGGGAGATGGTTGATCCTCCAAACTTGGAGAGATCGGAGGTTGTGGACAGTATTTGTAGGGTCGGAAGTAGGAAGTCTCCGGGTATTGATGGTATGACTGGAGAGATGTGTAAAAGCATCTGGAAGGCCATACCTGAACATTTGGAGTCAGTCTTTGGGAAGTGTCTTGGTGAGGGCTGTTTCCCCGGAGCTTGGAAGCGCGCTCGCGTTGTAGTCCTCTTGAAGTCTCTTGATAGGGTGAGGAGTAATCCTCGCTCTTAAAGGGGCATCAATCTCCTTCCGGTACTTGCAAAAGTGCTGGAAAGAATTATGGTGTCTCGACTGAGGGAGGACGCCAGCGAGGGACCTTCTGAGTTCCAGTTCGGTTTTAGGGAAGGTAGAGGCGTTGAGGATGCATGGCTGCACGTGCGTAGGAGCGTTGGCGAGTCTTCGGCCAAGTACGTTCTTGGCATTTTCGTAGACTTCAAGGGTGCTTTTGACTACCTGTCGTGGAGTAGCGTCTTTAGAAGGCTGGAGGAAGTGGGCAGTCGGGAGCTAGCCCTCTGGAGGAGCTACTTCAGCGATAGACTGGCTTGTGTCGTAGGTGCCAGCGACACGGTTTGTAGGGACGTCACTCGTGGGTGTCCGCAGGATTCCATCTGTGGTCCATTTATTTGGAACATTATGATGGATCCTCTGTTGGCGCAGCTCGGGCGTTCCTTCAAGGAGTGTGCGTATGCGGATGACTTGCTCATCCTTGTCGAGAGTCAGTCTCGTGCTGATCTTGAAAGTCGGGGTGCGCAGGTCATTCGTGATGTGTGTGAGTGGAGCGGTCGTTCAGCCGTCGAAGTGGCGGTGGACAAAACCGAGATAACGTTGCTTAAGGGCAAGTTATTGCGGGGCCGTCCTCCGCTCATTCGGACTGGCAACGTTAGTCTCAGATATGCGACTTTTGGTGCCCCTGTATGGTATGAAACGGTTATGTCTGTTGTTGGCAGAAACAAGGTCTTATCCTGCCAGAGGGTCGCGATGTTGGCGTGCATGCCAGTTTGTAGGACGGTGTCGACGGACGCACTCCAGGTTCTCCTGGAAGTGGCACCTCTTGATCTGGAGGTAATACGTCGTGCTATTGCCTTCAAGATCAAGGAGGGGCTACCGCTTCTTGGTCATGACTGGGTTTCAGCTTCTGATCTGGTGAATGGGGATGGCTTGCAGGTGAAGGCACTCTTAGATGAGTGTCTTCTGTCCAGGTGGAGGACGAGGTGGACGAACAGTGACAATGGGAGGGTAACGTATGAGTTCATACGTGACGCGGACTTCGTACGGCAACGTCCAGATTTTGGCTTCGGCCTGAGTCTGGGTTTTATACTGACGGGACATGGCTTACTCAACGTATTTTTGCATAAGAGAGGTCTGTCCGATACTCCGAACTGTGGGTGCGGGAGGGGACTTGAGGACGTGTGGCATGTACTGACGACATGCCACTACTATGATGACATTAGGAGTTTAGATGGTATGGGCATAACTCATACTGCGGGGGGTTGGGATTTTAGTAGGGCCTTAGTGGACGTGCGGACATTTGGGGGGCTGGGCGATTTCGCCCGGGGGGTATTTGATAGGAGAAGAAGGAGACAGGAGGAGGAGACAGGAGTATATGAGCAACCGTAGTGGTGCTCCTTGCCGTTGTTGCTTGGTCGCTTCTGTCGTCGCTGTTGTTTGTCCCTGGTTTGCGGGTATGTATATGCCCGCTGGCGGTGGTTGTCATGCTGGATTGCGGTCTTTTGCTCCGACTTCGCGTTACTGCTTCGCCGTTGCTGTATTTTGCTGTTTTGTCTCTTCCTGGCGTCTCACCTTGCTGTCCCTCCTGCTGTGTCTTCTCTGTTCCTCGTTGTTGGTTCCGGGTCACTTTTGTGACCAAGACCACCCGCGAGAATGCCAGTGTTGAAGTTGTCCTAGTCTTTGTTCGTTTTGTCCTTTGCTAGTGTCACACCATATGGCCAACGAATCGCAAGTGAGGGCGATTGTTGATTGTTTGTGATGTAATTGTTGTCCATTCATGTTGATGTATGTTTTGTGTGTGGTGGCGGGTCACCATTCCCGAACTGTTTGGAGTTCAACTGGTAGTAGTCATCTTTGGCTACGAAGTCCGACCGGTGACTTAATACTGGTACCACGGGTGTCAGGAGCCCCTGGAGCTTCGGCTCCAGCCTGACATTGAGGTGGCCCCTTGGGGAGCTTTCGTGGTGGTTGTAGTTTGGACCCAAATCGCGGGTAGAGCGTAAGCTCGGTGTGGAGTTGCATTCCAACCGGGTGCCGTGACCCATAGATCGGAAGGAGTTTTAGATGGGCTCCGCTCCTGACCAAGGGGGAAGGCATGTCCAAATACATGTCTTCAAATTGGTACTCAGGTGTAGCTTGTTGCATCTGGGGGCGCTGGTGGGCGCATTGTACTCACCCGGTGTTGAGAGCACCGTGGGGTAAGGCCGTCGTGGCAGGTACCCACGCCAATCTGCAACACATCTGTCTACACCGGCTCGGGTCGTCGTACAGCGTGTTCATGCGGAGATCTCGTCGGATGAGTTTATGGAGAGCCTGTACGAGATGAACTTGAGGGAAATGTTGACCCAGGAGTCTTATTTGAAGAGCGTTCGCTTGGTGAGCAGTCCGTGGAAGTCGGATCCGAATGGCCAGGTCAATGTGGTATTGGAGTGTACGGGACGGGTGATGGAGAAACTCACTGCTGAGGGTGTCTACATCAAGTGGTTCCGGTTTGTTGCGCGGCTGCAGGATGCTGTTCCTGCTTGTTATAGGTGCCTGAGTTTTGACCATCGGGTACGGGAGAGCCGATTGGTGCAGAATGTATGCCGCCGTTGTGGGTTGACTGGCGATGTTGCATCGCGGCGTCCTAATCCCGTTCATTGCCGGAATTGTGAGCTTAAGGGGTACCAGGCGGATCACATGATGATGTCTGCTGCTCTGACTGCTCGGGCGAACGCAAGGCATTGAGATGGCTGTGAACGTGCTGCAGAAAATTAAATGTCTACGGGCGTATGCAGTGGCCTGCCTTCATTGTTTTATTTTTTGCCTTCGTTGATTTTGTTGTGATTCGTTGGTTGTATGTGACGTTTTTGCTGGTGTCACTATGTGACCGATGAGTACTCCGTGAGGAGTTCTGCGTTAATTGTTGTCTGTGTTATTTCAGTTCGTGCTGTCTTTTGCTGGTGTCACACCATGTGGGCAACGAATCGCCCGTGAGGGCGATTGTTGAATATTTGTGTGTGAACTGCTGTCCCTTTGTTTTTTATGTTGATGTATGTTTTTATGTGTGGCAGCTGTGGGTCACCAGTCCCGAACTATTTGGAGTTCAACTTGTAGTAGTCATTTTTGGCTACGAAGTCCGACCGGTGACTTAATACTGGTACCACGGGTGTCAGGAGCCCCTGGAACTTCGGTTCCAGCCTGACATTGAGGTGGCCCCTTGGAGAGCTTCGTGGTGGTTGTGGTTTAGACCCAAATCGCGGGTAGAGCGTGAGCTCGGTGTGGAGTTGCATTGCAACCGAGTGCCGTGACCCATAGATCGGAAGGAGTTTAGATAGGCTCCGCTCCTAACCAAGGGGGAAGTCATGTCCAAATACATGGCTTCAAATTGGTACTCAAGGGTGGCTTCTGTCACACTTGGGGTCGTTGGTGGACGCATTGTATCCACCCGGTGTTAAGAGCACCGTAGGGTTAGGCCGTCATGGCAGTTACCCACTATAATCTGTAACACATCTGTCTACACCGGCGAATTTCGGATTTGCGACACCGGCGAATTCAGACGGTCTACACCGGTGAATTCGGTTTTCTTGGCAATGCCGTCAGAATGCCGTAGGAGGAAGGGTAAAGGTGATGCTTCGGACCAGTCTGAGGCACCGACCGATGCCACGATGGGTCCGCCGCCAACTCCGGTGCCACGTGTAAGGCACACGGAGAGTGAACTCTCGAGTTCTGAGGCGGATGATGATGGCAAAAGATTCAAGCCGGGAACGCCGCTTGCGACCCGTGCTGTAGCTGGAGCTGCTGCTGGTGCTGTTGCAGGTGCTGCTGCTGGTGCTGGAGATGGTGGAGCGGGAGATGCTGTACCTGTTGTAGGTGGTGTTGGAACTGCAGGTGTTGGAGGTGCGACTGTTACTGTCCCTGTGCTGAGTGAATCAGTCAACAGGAGGGAGAGTAGGCCCCGTATGAGGGGTGTGGTTGCTGATGCTGCTGGAGCTGATGCCGTCATAAGCGAGATGAAGGGGGTGACGGGTGATCTGGTGGATGCCGTGTATGCTGAGGGAGTAAGCTCCGCCTTAGCCAGAATGGTTATGACGAGTTCCGGGAAATACGAGGCGCTTCTCATGAAGGTTGTTGCGGAGAACGAGAGGCTGAGGGGGCGGTTGGAGGTGTATGAAGCTGCTGGTGGACGAGTTGTACCGGTAGGAGCTAGTGAGCAAGTGATGCCTCCTGCTTCTGCTGGTGCGTCTCGTCCGGCATCGCGTGGGCGTGCTGCTGTTCCTGCAGTTCCCTGATAAATTATATCACTACACTTTGTGTATATTTTTTTTTTTTTTTTTTTTTTTTTTTTTTGTACACTCTAAATTTACCTTCATGTTGTTGAAAGGATTGAGGGAATAGAAGATTGAAAAGAGTTAATTGATCTCAAAGTAGTGTTTAATGAACGCTTTTTGATTTGATTCTGATTTTGTTAACAAAATTGTGCCAACTTTTATACAAAAGTTAAATTATTCAAGCTTAGAATTGAAGTGCAGTATTTCTGTGCACGGCAGTTACACTTACTTACATTTTGGTCACACAAAAAAAAAGAGAAAGAAAAACAAAAGCAGACTCTGAAATTGAAATTAAATCAACATATCTACTTACAACTACATCTAATAACATTATATTTATTTTATTTACAACTACTATAATATAATGTTATTATTATTAAAGACCATTAACAATGTTTATAGTTTGTTGCAATTTCTTAATAACCTTCACCATAATTGTTAAATAATTTCTAATTTTTATTATTCTTTTAGTGATTTTTACTTTTGGTACTTTCTGGGAAGAAATGATTGAATCAGGCTTTTCAACCGTACACATTTATTTAAGTGGGTGGAATATGGCACTTAATTCAGGGAAAGGTGATATCAATATTTTAATATTACATTTTGTTTTTATATTGATCAAGAGATAAATTTTTGGAATTCTGGGACCTTTTTTCTTGAGAAAATCTGGTTTCTGTCTGTATGTCTGTTTATTACTTTTAGTTATACTAATTTAGTTAAAAAATGGCCCTAAGGTCGTCGTACAGAGAGTACACTCGGAGATTTCGCCAGATGAATTCATCTCGGAGCTGTACGAGATGAACCTTAAGGGTTCACTGTCACAGGAAGCCTATAAGAGGAGCGTTCGCCTGGCTAGTAGCCCTTGGAAAGCCGGTAGTGGTAGTGGTGGAGCCCAGGTCAATGTCGTTCTGGAGTGCACTGAGCGCGTGAAGTATATATTGGTCGCTGCTGGAGAGTATATAAAATGGTTTAGGTTCCAGGTGCGGGTGCAAGATGCCGTGCAGGCATGTTATAGGTGTCTGGGCTTCGACCATCGCGTTCGGGAATGCAGGATGAATGAGGACGTTTGCCGTCGTTGTGGCGCTGTTGGCCACTGAGCTACGCAGTGCCCGAACGAAATGTGCTGTCGCAATTGTGCCTTTAATGGTCGCCCGGCGGATCATATGCTGATGTCGTAAGCATGCCCTGTTTTTGCTGCTAGGGTTGCCAGGGTGAACGCTCGACACTAAAATGGAGTTTCGAATAGTACAGCTTAACTGCCAACGGGCTTATTCGGTTGTGTGCGAGCTGGGGCAGGCGATGCGCAGTAAGGGTGCGATTTTCGCATTGGTGCAGGAGCCATACACTACGGGTAGCTCTGTTAGGGGGCTTCCGGGGGGTATGCGAGTTTATACGGACAGTGGGGGAAACTCTGCAATTATAGTGGATGACCGTGACATCGACTGTACGTTAGTTAGTAGTAGTGAAATGCAGACCCCCCAGCATTTCTGCGGAAGGGCAGTTTGGTAGGGTGCTATTAGTGAGCATGTATTGTAGATTTGGCTGTCCATTGGAGCCTTATCTAAGGTATATGGATACAGTGCTACTCCATGCGAGCAGCATTCCGCTCATCTTAGGTCTGGACGCAAATGCATCCTCTCCTATGTGGTTCTCTAAGATGGCCAGGCATTCCACTGGATATCAGAACTACGTGCGAGTCAGGATGCTCAGCGAGTGATCACAATCTCATTGGGATTGGGGTCTCTCACCATGAAGGAACGCAGGTGACAGCACCTCTTAGAAGGTGGAGAGACAGGGATGTTAACTGGGACATTTGCGCGGAATTTGTCAGAGCGGCTGCTTTATCGCAGCCAATAGAAGACTTTAGGGCACGAACTATAGATGACCAAGTCGAACTGATAGATCAGTGGATGTGTTCAGCTAATGACACCTTGCTTGGCCGATGTCGAAAGACTAGGCCCGGCAGGGTTAGTTGGTGGACCCGTGAGCTTGATGAGATGAGAAGGTCTATCAGGCATCTCCGGATTCGTTTCCAGAGGGTGAAGCTGACTATCGGTATGGCTTGAGGATGTACAAGGACAGAATTGTTAGGGTTAAAGAGGACGATTGGAGGAGTTTCGTACGGGACAATAGGGATGACCCCTGGGGTGCGGTTTATCGTATCTGTAGGGGTAGGAATAATAGGCAGGCAGACATAGCATCTCTCCAGGTTGTTGATGTTATATTATCGACTTGGAGAGAATGTACTGACGAACTGCTGGGGGTTTTCTTTCCTGCTGCGGAGTCGGTCGACTACTCTCCTCTCATTAGGGAGATGGTCGACCCTCCAATCTTAGACAGATCGGAAATTGCGGACAGTATTTGCTGGGTCAAGAGCAGAAAGTCTCCGGGTACTGATGGTATGACTGGAGAGATGTGTAAAAGCATCTGGAAGGCCATACCTAAGTACTTGGAGGCAATCTTTGGGAAGTGTCTTAGCGAGGGTTATTTCCCTGGGGCTTGGAAATGTGCTCGCGTTGTCGCGCTTCTGAAGTCCTGATAGGGTGAGGAGTAATCCTCGCTCTTATCTCCTTCAGGTGCTTGGAAAAGTGCTGGAAAGGGTCATGGTGACACGACTGAATGCTTGGATACACGTTAGGAGAAGTGTTAGCGACTCGTCTGCCAAATATGTCTTAGGCATATTTGTGGACTTTAAGGGTGCGTTTGACTATCTCTCGTGGGATAGCGTTCTTCGTAGGCTAGACGAAGTGGGCTGCCGGGAGTTAGCTCTGTGGAGGAGCTACTTCAGCGGCAGGAAGGCTTGTGTGGTAGGTGCCAGCGACACGTCTTGGAGGGACGTAGCTCGGGGCTGTCCGCAGGGGTCCATCTGTGGTCCATTTATATGGAAAATTATGATGGATCCTCTGTTGGGGCACCTTGGCCGTTCACACAAGTTGTGCGCGTATGCGGATGACTTACTTATCCTTGTGGAAGGCCAGTCTCGTGCTGAGCTGGAAGTTAGGGGTGAGGAGGTCATGCGTGACGTATGTGAGTGAGGCGATCGTGCAGGCGTCGAAGTGGCGATGGACGAAACCGAGATGATGTTGCTCAAGGGCAGATTATCTCGGGCTGACTGCTGTTGCAGGTAAGGTTAGGCGCATCCTTAGAAGTGACTGGGGCCAAAGCAGGCATGCTGTCCGTACTGTGTATGAGGGCCTTTTCGTCACTTGTGCGGCGTTCGGTTCTCCTGTGTGGTATGAGACGGTCATGTCTGTTGCTGGCAGGAACAAGGTCTTGTCGTGTCAGCGGGTTGCTATGTTAGGGTGTATGCCGGTTTGCCGGACAGTTTCGACTGACGCTCTGCAGGTCCTGTTAGGTGTAGCAACCCTTGACTTGGAGGTAATACGTCGTGGTATTATCTACAAGATCAAAAAGGGACTACCACTTCTTGCTCATGATTGGGTCTCTGCTATTGATCTGGTGAATGGAAAAGTTAGGCAAAATAAGGCACTCCTAGATGACTGTCTTGTTTCGAGGTGGAGGACGCGGTGGACGCACAGCGACAAAGGGAAGGTAACGTATGAATTTATACGGGACGCGGACTTTGTACGTGAACGCCCGGACTTTGGTTTTTGGCTTGAGTTTTGGATTTTTACTGACGCGACATGGCTCACTCAATGCATTCTTGCATAAGAGAGGTCTGTCCGACACTCCAGACTGTGGGTGTGGGAGGACAGGAGGGTCCGTGGCACGTAATACTTACGTGTCCTTACTATAATGACGTTAAGGATTTATGTGGTATGGGTATCACTCATACGGGGCAAGATGGGTTTATAGTGGGGTTTTAGAGAACGGTAGGACATTAGCGAGGTTGGGTGCGTTTGCGCGCGTGGTGTTTGTTAGGAGAAGTAGGAGACTTAGCGGAGGTGGCCCTCTGTAAGGCCATCCTTGGTTGTTGGACTTCGAAGACACCGATGCTGCCTCTGCTGCGTGTGATACCTGTCTCACTTATTGCGATTGTTCCGGCCGTTCCTGGTGTTCCTGTTTGCTTTAAATCCAAATCGCGGGTAGAGCGTGAGCTCAGTGTGTAGTTGCACTGCAACCGGATACCGTGACCCATAGACCAGAAGGAGTTTTAAGTGGGCTCCGCTCCTGACCAAGGGGGAAGGCATGTCCAAATACATGTCTTCAAATTGGCGCTCAGGGGTAGCAGTTTGTTGCATCTGGGGGCACTCAGGTTTGGTTACCAAAGTTGAGCTGCGACGACCAGAAAATACTGGAGTGTCTTAAGCTGCAGAACCCCAGTATCCCCATGGGTGACTGGACAGTCATCCGTTCAGAAGATCATGGGGACAACAACAAGTGCATTATTTTCGCCGTCTCAGAAAATAGCGCAGTTGAGCTAGAGAAGGCGGGGCTAAAACTGTACTTTGGGGTTAGGGACGCTAAGGTTAAGGTGTTCCGTCCCACTGGTCCAGGAGCTGGCAAATTAGACGAGTTGGAGGTAGTCAATAATCTGCTGACAGACATGCAGCTAAACGAACCTGCAAAAAACCCCACAACCGACGATGAAAATCGTGCAAATTAATATGCAGCATTCAAAATGTGCTACAGACAATCTGAGCCTTCTTTTAGCGGAAAAGGACCTCGACATTGCTATAGTCCAGGAACCCTGGGTTTCAAACTCCCAAGTCAAAGGGTTCCCGACTTCAACATATAAAACACTATATGTAAAAGATAAAGGTAAGACGAAGTGAAGGAGTTTCTGGCCTCTATAGAGGCTCAAGACGACATTATCCTTGGCTGTGATGCAAACTCAAGGCATACAATATAGGGTACACTGAAATCAATGACAGAGGTGAGTGCCTATTTGATTTCATTAATACTATCCACCTGACCATATGCAACTCTGGCAACAACCCCACATTCGTTTTTCCGAGCTCGGAGAACCGTAATGGATGGGAAGAGGTGCTAGACATTATACTTACGAAAGACAGATCTAATTTATCAGTTGATAGGTGGAGAGTATCCAAAGAGAAATCGCCAATGGGATTCTTATGCACAAACTGAAAAAACTACCTCCAGTCGAAGCAACGACTAAGGGTCTTGACCAAATTGAGAGCATATTAAGCAAGGAAATTGTTAAAGCTTTTAATATATCCTGTCCAATGACGAAGGCTAAAAAAAATTTTCCCTCCCTGATGGAACAAGGAACTCTCGAAGCTACGCAAGTTGGCACGCAATGCTTTCAATATTGGCTACAGAACAAAATCATGGCAGTTGTATCACGATAAGCGTAGGGAATATAAGAAAGCAATAAAGATCGCAAAAAAAGATTCATGGAAAGGCTTGTGCGAATCTATTGACAATACCAAGGAATCTGCTAGACTCAGGAAGGTTTTGGCAAATGGTCATAATAATCCATTCTATATTAAAAGGATGGATGGCTCATGGTCAGAATCGTCGGCGGAATCTTTGGACATTTTACTTAATACTCATTTTCCTGGCTGTACAGATGTTACAGACCAGGAGATGGGGCATATTAAATCCTCGCAAGGAATCGAGGATGACATAATATTCGTTGAGAAAATTTCATGGGCAATGGATAGCTTCTCTCCGTACAAATCTGCAGGGCCTGATGATATTATACCAAGGATGCTACAAAGTGCAACGGTATACATCATACCCTGGTTACATATAATATTTAAACTCTGTCTAACCCTCAACTATGTTACCCGGAATTGGAGGAGAGTGAAGGTAGTGTTCATTCCAAAAACCGAAAAAAGAATGCAAAGGCCTTCCGTCCGATTAGTCTCTCATCTTTTTAGCTTAAAACTCTGGAGAGACTCATTGATTTACATATAAGGCAGCGTCTAGAGGGTACAACTCGACTCTCAGGAAGTCAACATGCCTACATTAAAGGTCGCTCCATGGAGACAGCTCTTCATGAGGTCGTAAGGGTCATCGAGCGATCCATTGAATTTAAACAATACGCTATGGCTGCCATTCTGAACATATAAGGCGCATTTAACAATGTCACGACTATGGCGATACAGAGTTGAGGATTATATCACCAACTGGCTGGTGTCAATGCTAGAGACAAGAATCGTCATATCAGGACTGTTTCTGAACGTGATAAGTGGTATCATGTTAACTGCTCTGACTACACTCATTGTCTGGGCCAAAGGATGTGGACTAGGAGTGAATCCGGGCAAGACAGATCTGGTACTTTTCACAACAAAGAGCAAGATTCCGAGCTTCAGACTACCACGGTTAGAAAACTGTGAACTCACCTTGTCGGACAATGCAAAGTACTTGGGCATTATTTTGGCCTCCAAGCTTTCATGGAAGCTGAACATTCAACATAGAGTTAGTAAGGCTACGGTAGCATACTACACCTGTAGAAAGATGTTCAGTGTGAAATGGGGTTTGAGTCCAAAATTGACAAAATGGCTATACACTGCAATAGTACGGCCCATTCTTGTATATGGATCTCTTGTGTGGTGGACCTCTACTAGTAAGAGATATGTGGTAAATCAACTTTACAGGATACAAAGATCCGCTTCTATAGGCTTTGCAGGTGCATTATGTACTAGTCCATCAGAAGCTCTGAACACTATATTACACCTAACACCTATAGACCTATACATAATTGAATCATCAGTTAATAATACGTTAAGATTATCTGCAACGGAAAGCTGGAGATCAAGAACGTATGGGCACGAGAGGATATTAAGTTTAATACCCCCGCAATTCAATAAATTTACCGACTATATGATTCCCCAGATGGACTTCGGAAATACTATTAAAGTCCTATTCCCCACCAGGAGTGAATGGAGAAGGAGAAATCTTCTTGAACAATTTGGAACTGGATATACAGTGACGGCTCAAAGATGAACTGCGGTATCGGCTCTGGTGTCTTCTCTGATGATCTTGGAATTAGACACTCATGTAGACTCCCTGACGAGGCAAGCGTATTCCAAGCGGAAATACTAGCGGTCAGGGAAGCGTGTAAACTAATTCACGATAGAAATATTCAAGGGAATATTGGTTTATTTGTCGACAGTCAAGCGACAATACTATCGCTCAAATCACCGAAAGCTACTTCTGTTCTAGTCAGACAGTGTAATGAGGAACTGCTTGGACTAAGTCGACTGTATGACATTACTATAATCTGGGTTCCTGCGCATAGGGACTACTATGGTAATGAACAGGCAGACGAATTAGCCCGGGTAGGCTCTGCTATGAATGCCTCCTTATCGGTTTCTGTCGTAATCCCGTTAGGAACAGTCAAAAGCAGAATCGAAAAACATTTTCTAGAAAAGGAAAAAAGTAGATGGCGAAATCTGGACAAATGTAGAGTCGCGAAAGAAACGTGGCCTACCTACAACGAAAAACGCTCAATGCAACTCATTGGCTACAAACGCAAAAACATCTCGAGACTAATAGTATTGTTTACAGGTCAGTGGACGATCGGAAAACATGTAAGCAGACTCGGTGTCCCTTACAATGAATATTGTCGTAGTTGTGGCAATCGCGGGAAGGAGGAGACAGTTTTTCATCTTCTATGTGAATGCCCAGCCTTGAACGCAAGCAGACATAAATTTCTGGGAGGGTACCAATTAGAAAACCTCTGAGATATTAATTTATGTTCTCATTGTTCTTCCCTACACTTCTATATCATTAAAGACTCAATACAACTCATTCACCTGGCGAGTAGTGTGGTACCATCAAAACGGATTCTAACGAGTCTAATTGATTGCCCGTAAGGTTACGGGCTACCACGTAAACCAACCAACCAACCAGGCTCAGTACTATAGGAGCATGGAACGGTAGCTGCTAAGGCCATGCGACCATTTTGGGAATTTTGGATGACATTCCTGACAATATTGACTATTGTATTCCCAATCCCTTTTCTAGACAGAGGCTTCTCATTTTCAATTTATGCCGATCCCACTATAAAAGCCTGATCGATTGAGGCTTTTACTGATAGTTCCAAATCTTCTGAAGGGGTCGGGGGAGGTGTCTTTATTCCCGCATATATGATAAACATTTCCTTCAAATTGCAGGATGACTGCAGTGCTCTTCAAGCGCAGATCTCGGCCATTAGGAGTGCGGTAAATTGACTAGTATACTATAGGGTATTCGAAATGGATATCACTTAAGTACGCCGGTAAATATTATTGCGGATAAATTAGCCAGAACTTCAAAGTAAAGAAACGGACTAACTAGTTAGAATACCGCTATTATCTTGCAGATCTATGATACTGTAGTACTTGTCGAGAATAGGTCAACAAAGATAGACAGACAAACTATTCTTCATGTTCTATCTCGAGACAGACATGGCCCCAGTACGAACAAAAACGGCCGAACATCATTCTGGGATTACCAAGGCATCATTTACAACACTTGTAGCCATTATTACCGGGCACTGGATTGTTGGTACTGGGCTCCCTTTTAACGACTATTGCAGAAGTTGCTTTGAGAAGGAGGAATAAACAGTGGAACATTTTCTTTGTCACTGTCCTGCTCTTGCGAAAATTATCACTACAGATTTGGGAGTCCACAAATGCATGGTTTATTTGATCTCTCTTCAATTGATATCAGACAGATTTGATCTTTTATTTGTGCGCCAGGTTGATTCGATTCGAACCTAAATTCGGATATGTGAAAATAGATTTACCTGATCCCTCAGGGTAACAAAACGGGACCATCTAACCTAATCTACGCTGATAGAAAATTTTACTAAAATTTCAATTTCGGTAGAATGAAAACTAATTTAAAAAATTTTTAACTCATTATGTATTAAACGTCATTTGTCTATCATATGTTGTAATTTTTTTTTTCTGACAAAAATTTTAAAAATTATATACACTATCGATCGAAAACTATATTTTTGGAGATATTTTAAAAATGGTCCAACTCACGTGAATGAAATATTTTGGAGATTAGTTTAAAACCAATCAATTAGTTTAAATCTCCATAAAAATCAATGCTCTTTAATATACATATCATCACCTAAAATGCAAAAGGCCGTATCTACTGAAAATCAAATGCTGGTTTTTTACTGCATTATAATATAATGATCTAAATTACAATTATACAAAACAATTTTTATTCATATCTTCAAAAATGACGTCAATATTAACAAAAGTCAAAAGGAATTTTTAAATTATTTTCAATCTAACTTTATTATAAATTCTTAAGACGATAACAATAAAATAGAAACGCAACTTAAATCATTAAAACCCAATCAATAATCCCACGAATACTTCTATTTAAAAAAGCATTATTCTTTATTTTTGTCTGTATTTAGAAGACTGAAGGAAAACAGCATTTTTTGCGACAGAAATATAAAAATAACATATATAAAAAATGTTATATAAAAATTGTTCTATATTGGTCAAATTAACATAAGTATTCCAATGGCTATCCTAAATTTTAGGAATTAAATCGTGATTATAGTCGCAAAATTTTCAAAATAACGAACTAAATAGTTTGGCTTGATCCGCGCCTGAACTTGATTAAGTATATATATATGTCGCGTTTTTATATTCAAGGAGTCGAAATAACTCTGTCAGTCTATTATACGAATTAGAGTGTTCCGAGAAACTATTTCTTAAACAATGTATATTGACAACCAGAAAAATCTTGATTCATTCTAATAAACGCCTTCAGTTAATTGAATAAAATAACGAATTAAAATGTATTTCATTTTATTCAAACCTTTCCATCCGCTCTTTTCGAATAACAGATAATCATTAAAATTTAAAATACAAAAAATTTTTCTTAATTTAACAGAGAAAACAATTAAAAAAATATTTGATAATTTAAAAATTAAGGATAAATAAAATTTAATAAATAACAATAAAATTTAGTAAATAATATAAATAAAAGAAATATCGATAAGTTAAAGTAAATTACAATAATAAAGTATTTACCTGAGTTTTCATATAACTCTTTGATTGATTTTAGTAGAAAACTTTTCCAACAATCACATACTCTAAAATATAATTGTATTAGTATTTCTAATGCTTTGGAAATTAAAAATAAAATACAGAAACTTTATTTATAACACAGGGGTTAAAAAGAATCAACCAACAATAATGTAGGGTCGTTGAGTAAGTAACAAAATACAAATTATACCAAATTGGCATTGCAGTTCAATTCACATTTGAATGTAAACTAATTTTTTTTATTGATTTCACTGCAGTTTATTTTAAATCGTAACAATAGACGCGACATTTTTCGGACATGTCCCTTGGGAGTTTTATTTCTGTATATATATTTACATACATACAAATATACCGATTCAAGTAAACATGTATGCTATACACATTAGGGTGGCCCTCATTATGAAAGGTATTCAGATTCTTGTTTTTACCTCTTAGAAATTTGTGAATACCCAAAAATTAATATAAGACTGATTGGAAAATATTTAGAGGTTACTCAAAGCGGTCGAAATCCGCAAAAGAGCTGGTTTTTATGAACTTTGATCGTGAAAATCTCGCGTAGATCACAAGTGATTATCGGTAAATTTTGGCATGATGTGAGTGATTTCAGCATGAAACTATACGCGTAGTTTTATATCTCCGCCTCCATTTTTGGTTGATCTCATATATTACTAGGGTATATTTGATTAAAAATTACGTATTTTACTTTCAGAAAAGTAGTAAACTTTAGAGTTCAAAAATATATAAAACAAGAATAAATTTATTTATGGTTGAACAAAATGAAAATTTTTTTTATTTATAATTTTTAAGATTTTGATTGCTTTGAGACACTTTTGAATTTGTTTAATCAGTCTAAAACTGTGCATTTATTAGTTTTTAGGCTATTCGCAAATTTCTAGGAAGTGAGACCGAGAATTTGAACATCTTATTTTAATCCATATAAAAGGGCAGCCAGTCTATTTAATACACATACATTTATATGAATTTATACAACTACTTCATACATTTGTATAATCTCTATATATGTATGCATATATCTAGGATTCACACAAAAATAAACTAAATTTGTTCTGTTGCATACTTTTGGTAGTAATAGTATGTATATATGGATTTGCCACTTTTTTCACTACGAATATGTTTGTATGAATGTGAGATAATACACTCAAAATTAAAATGAAAAAAAAAAAAAAAAATTAATAAATCAGTAATTTTTTACATTGGATATCGAATTTACTTGTACAAATTACTATACGTATTTTCTATTTGGAATAGATTTTGATCGTCAACACTTACATATAATTTTTTTAAGTGTACTTTTGTTTATGGCATTGAATATGGATGTGACAAAGTATGTTTGTTGACCTAAACGACCAAAATCCTGCGAAATTGCCAAAAATTTTGCAAAGAATTTCTTTTAATTCATCTGGCAAATTTCCACAAGTCACACAAGGTTTTAACGCCCATAATAGCTCACGAACAATAAAAATGTTCTGCAATTATGGTTAAGACATTCTATTTATACTTGTACATTGTGCATTTATAGACACATATGTATATACGTATATGATTATTCATTTATATCTATTTTTACATGTTCTTGTCCCATCCATGCCAAATAATATAAACAAGAAACAATCATTGCTTTAAATAAATTGGAGAAATTCAATCTACATATACATTTCCTTTGTTTAAAATCTTTTTTTTTTTTTTTTTTTGGTTTTATTATTCTATTTTTTATATCAAGAGTAGAGTTTTTTCCGGACTTTTTCTACTCCCTGAAAAGCAGGAATTTATTAAAAAAAAATAAAAAATAATTAATTCTTTCAAAAATGCTTAAAAGAAAAAAACCAATAGGTATATAATATATAAAACTTAAAAATCTGTTCTTTTCAATAAACAAACAAGACTTACACAATTACTAAAACAATAAAATAAAAATAAATAAATAATAGATTTTATAAAAAATGAGTCTTTAATATAGTTAAAGCATTGATTGTTTCATTGGATAACCGATATCTTATTTTACTTATAAAAATTACTGTCGTGGAAAAAAAACCCTCTCACTTTCAGCAGATGTAGTGCTGTCATTAAATGGGAAAAAAGAAGCTAAATTTAACTTTAAAAAAGGTTAGTGAAGGCTAAAGTAGCAAAAATAAGGCTACAAAAAAGATAAACTTATTTATTTATTTCTTTATTGTTCTCATTAGTTTTAGTTTAGTTTAGATTTTATTTTCCTTTATCGCTGATGTTTCATCTACCAAATGATATGATGATTTGATATTTTCAATTTACATTTAATCAGATGTAAACATGATTAATTTTTTCAAAATATTTCACTGTGGGTATTGTTTGTGATAACTTTCTAAGTTTTTGGGATCTAATAAAGATTTTGTTTAGTGTTATAAATTTTATGGTAATGAACAAGAATTGACAACAGGTGTTTTAATAAATTCTTTTACAGTGTGAAGAAAATTATTATTTGTACTTAAGATTTCGGCTGGGAAGCATTCGTCAGATTGCTGGTAGACCATACCTAACTTATCCTCCAGGAACGTTGCAATTAGCTAAGAGGTACTTACTAAATGTAGAATTTAAACAAAAAATTATTTAGTGATTTTCGTAATACATTGATTTTGAAACTGCATTACTAATTGAATTTTTATTTATTTCACGTAAAATTCAGTTAATAATATTAATTTTTGTTTGTTTTTTCAGTTGCATTACGAAATAAAATAAAAACAACATTATACTCGTATATAGGCAAGCAATTCTGCACCATTATTTGGCGAATTCACCCCAGAAATTTATAAACAAATGAACGTAATGGAGATATAGTCAGAAACAAAAGGACTTAAATTAAAGCCAACATATCTAAGTCTTTAGTACAAATGAAAGAAAAAAAGTGGTGAGTGCTCCCCCTTCTACCCTACATATTTCATATGAAAAATATTTTGAAGTGATTTTTCGCCATTTTTGAATTATGATTCTTTTTTTATTATTAATGTCAACATTTTTATAAAACTTTTATTTTAAAATATATTCATAAATATTTTCTCTGTTTAATGAAGTTTTTTAAAAAATAATTGCATATAATAATTGAAATTGAAACATAAAATTAATTAAGTTATATTTAATTTGGAGATTGAAATCTTAGTGAAATATAAATAATCTCGATGTTTTTTGTGCAAGTTAATACACAAAAATGATTAAGTGAATGATTCTGTAGAAATAAAATACTAAAAGCGAATAAGAAAATATATTTTTTTTTCTTTAGTCTTTTTAAGATAATTTTAAAACGAAAAAAGGCTAGATTTAGCCTTAGAAAGGCTAAACTGGCAACACTGAACAGACATTCATCAACTTCAACTTCAATTTCTGATTTTCCAAAAAGGTCTTCAAAGAGATTTTCTGAACATTCAATCAAAAAATATTTTGTTGCATATTGGAGGAGACTGTTTTCATAGAATTTGTTTGCGTACAATTTTTTACCTTTGCTTTCACTTTATTATATTTGTTTACTAGCTATGTCTACCTGCTCGAGTTTTCCGATATATATTCAAGAAAATTTGAAAAACATAATTTGAATGGATTTTAAGACTTTTGTCATATTTTTATTTTCATTTCTTCAATAATATTAAATATACAGTACGTCTAATTATATACTGAAAAATTGCAGTGGTTGTCACTAAGAATCAAGCCCTTATCGCATATTTGGAAACCATTACATTAACAACACTCAAACTTTGTAAAATAAAAAATAAAAAAAAAATAAAAAAAAATATAATAAAAAATAATAAAAAAATACAGTTTTCATCATGATACAATGAATAACAAGGTACAATTATTAGAGAGAACGTTCTCAAATAAAATTTCCCTGAAAGGTTATTTAAAAGGAAATGTGAAAAAATAAGAGAAAAATTAAATTTTTGGTTTGAAAACTAATGTGTATAGAGAAAAATATACATGTTAAATTTTGAAAAATATCGCGAAAAAGAAATGCTGCCTTTCAAGAAATATTTATATTTGAAATGTAAACACAATACTTTTATATTTTTCTGTTAGTATTTTTTATTTTCTGTTTTTAATTTTTCACTTATTTGACTTTACAAAACTAGAAATTTACAACTCTCCCTAATAAATCTACCGCGTTTGGCTGTATCATGGTTTTCATATTTTATCGCATATATGGAAAAGCATTATACATTAACATCACTCAATAAACTAAACTTTGTACAATAAAAAAAAAAAAAAATACAGTCTTCATATTATGATTTTAAAACATGGTTCTAAGCACTCGCTGGATCATCCCAAATCGTTGAAATGATTATTTAGCCTCACATTTTCTTATATTTACTTTCCTATCAAGTTTCATATTTGAGATGGAAAAAAGGAGTATTTTATCAAAATACTTAGATGTAATGAATTATACTAAATATTTGCATATCAAGAGAACTGTTTCAGTGGTAGTGTTCTTCTTTGGGAATTACATAAAATGGCTTAATTTATTACAAACTGGGGTTAATACAATCTGATCTAAGACTTATACCACAGTAGCGAAGTGATTTGCCTGTTGATTCACCTGATAAATTGTCTGAAAAATATTTTGTCCGAACGTTGTGACTTTAATCTAAATCTTCAGATTTCAAGGATTTCAAATAGGAAACATCAAGGATATGAGATAAAATATGTCGGTAGGATACACTTTTTGCATTCAAAATTGAATTTTTCCCTAAAAATTGGAAGATATTTACTGAAAAGCATTTTGAGCGGTTCCTTCAATACTTATCCTGAAGCATGTCATAATATCTACAGTGTCACAGTATCCATGGACATTATGACACTTTTGAAAGTGACTTCACTACAAAACAAATGATATCATAATGACATCATAACGATATCATTTCGACGATAAAGGAGCCCGAGAATGATATCATTTATAATTCTAAAATGATATAGGTTGCTTTCTAAAAGGTACACTGGAAAATGATATCATAATATTTTAAAATAACGATATTAATAATGATATCGATAAATTTAATCAACGCGATAATTTTGCAATATATATTCTTAAAAAAGATTCATAAAAATCTTGTTACTCTTAACTTAATCTAGTTTGCACAAAAAGTGTATTTGTAGGAAAAATTGAATGTGCATCGGCTGAGTAACTCTAACATCTAAAAAAGACGTGACATCCAATACACAGTGGGTCAGAATCGAAATTTTTTGGAAATAAATCTGTAACTTCCAATCTGCTGGTTGGATTCACATAAATTTTCACACAGACATATCAGAGGAGTGTACAATTTTAAGTTTGGAAGCAGGACCCCTTAGGTGCGGAGCTATTGGATTTCAAAATATGGTACACCTTGTCAAATTTTTCTTCCTTATCCGATTCCAAATATTTTTACAACTTCTTAAAGCTCTCGATAAAATATTTGACCATGTATTCTTTTTCTCTTATAGTTTTCAAGTCATTTGTATTTCAACTATCTTAATTTTACCAAATCTAGATCCAATTTTTCAATATATAGCCCAATATTTTTATCCGAATTTATAAAATGTTTATCTAATTAGTTAAACAACAAAATTATCTAATATAAAAGCTGCAATTCGATATCTCTTACGAGTTCAAAAATAACAGACTTTGAATTTGAAAATATAAAAAATTATGATTTTTTTTTGCCGAAAAAGTGTCTACACTCTTTCTTCTCTAAAATAAAATTTTCTTTAAGAACATATAATAATTTTCTGAAAGATATCTTCATATATATGATCGTAGAATTAAAACAAGCTCAAAAACCGAACATTACTATGTACAGACCATCCTAAATTTGATCTATTTTAAATGCAGTTTTGAAAACGACTTTTTCCAAATATACAATTAAAAAAATCAATTTTTGGGATTTTCGTCGGTTTTTGGGAATTTTTAGATTCCTTTTACAAAAATCTTAATTTTTTCTACACTTATCATTTAAAATGATAAAGTCAACAAATGTAAAAAATTTCGTTAAGATATCTTAAACCAAGATTCTATTAGAGATCAAATACTTATAGTTTCTACAAAAATATTGAAGACAATATTTGATTGGATAAAAAAATTTAATATGTAGTGAGAAATTCTAAAAATATTCTACTATTGTGGATCATAAAAAATTATTACCAGGGCAACCAAAAATGTTATCTGTTTATTTGGCATCTATTTGTTACAGCATATTTTTTGCATATTTTAGCTTTAACAGCATATTTTGGGCCTAGCAGCATAATTTGTCATATTTCAATAAAAATTTTTATTTTAGAGCATATTTAGCAATTTAAATAGCATTTTTTTGCATATTTCATACTTAAGAGCATTATTTTGCATACATTACACTAAAGAGAACAATTTTGCATATTATGCACCAAATAGAATTTTTTTACATAATTTGCCATTAGTGAAATTCGTTTTATAGTGTAAGGCCAATGTACGCGGCACCCAGCGACTTGCGCACAATGTTTGATTTTTAAATTTAGGTGGCCAAACCCCAAAAATGAACTGAAATGGAAAAAAGACACCCGCATTTTAAACAAGCAATCCAATTAAGTTATTTCCTTTTTAGTTGGAACATAATATTATAGGCTTATAAAGGTAAAATTATTGATGTGCAAAATATACAAAAGAAAACCAATTTATTTTGCTCAAAATTTTTCTTAATAATAATTTTATTGATATCTTATTGATATCAGAAACACATTTTACAAATAGATCACATTTTTTCATAAACGGATATGATCTAATTTACACCAATCACCTAGATAATCGCACACATGCCGTTTCTGCAATCCTTATAAGAAGGTCTATAAAATACGAAGTAATGACTGAGATAAAAAAAAACTTTTATTCAAGCAACAACAATAAAAATAAAGTCCAATAATGGCGATGTTACAATATAATATAATATTATATTTTCCTCCTCGACACAATGTAAAATGTTTAAATTACGAAGTTTATAGTTGTAATCGATTTCAACGCCAAACATCCATGTTGAGGTTCAAGACCTAAAGGAAGAGAACTTTATAAATGTATATTGAACCAAAACTATTCTGTTTTGTCTAGTGGTACTCCCACATACTACCCAACAGGCCCACAAAAAATATCAGATTTACTTGACTATGCTATATACTGCGGAATTCCATCGCTTAGTAATTAAAGACCTGAATGAGCTCAACTCACTCTATATTAAGATCAGATCACTTTCCCTTGCAATGGAAATGCGCTAAAATAATAATTATTTTAAAACCAAACAAACCAGAAAATTCGTTGTCGTCATATAGACCAATAAGTTTGCTTTCAATATTTTCAAAAATATTTGAAAAAATATTTCTAAAACGGCTTTTACCTGAACTTGATAAACATAACATAATACCAGATTATCAGTTTGGATTTCGAAATAAACATGGAACTCCAACACAGTGCCACAGAATC
The DNA here is from genome assembly GCA_932274085.1 of Protocalliphora azurea. Taxonomy (NCBI): domain Eukaryota; kingdom Metazoa; phylum Arthropoda; class Insecta; order Diptera; family Calliphoridae; genus Protocalliphora; species Protocalliphora azurea. Next base: position 52,999,618 of record OW026521.1, on the reverse strand, counting down.
GTTAATGCCATAACTAACACACTTGAAAATAAGCGTTACTGTTCTGCAGTTTTTTTGGACGTTCAACAAGCATTTGATAGAGTATGGCATAACGGTCTACTTTTTAAAATAAAAAAAATTTACCAGCTGCTTATTATTTTTTTCTTCAGAGGCTATCTATCTGATAGATTCTTTTACGTAAATGTCAAAGATGAACGGTCAGACATATTTGAAATTAATGCTGGAATACCACAGTGCAGTGTTCTTTGTCATGTACTATATACGATTTTTATAGCAAATATGCCAGTTACTAATGATGTCACTATTGCTACTTATACACATGAGACCGCAATACTTGCAAGTAATCAAAACTCTGCAGATGCATTGATATCAGTACAAGTTGAAATAAATTTAATAGAAAAATAGTTAAAGAAGTGGAACATCAAAGTAAATACAAGCAAATCAATCCACATAAATTTTAATTACGACATGGAGATTGCCCTGCCATAAAAATTAATGTTGAAGAAATACCTAAGCAAACTAACGTCAAATACTTGGGAATGACTCTCGATAGACGTCTCACATTAAATCGAAAAAACTACAACTAAAAATTAAAACCATCAAACTGTACTCGGCCCTAAATCTCAGTTAAATCTAGACAACAAATTAAGAATATATAAGGCATATGGACATATGCAATTCAGTTATGGGGTACATCTAGCAACTCCGAAATTGACATACTGGAAAGATACTAGTCAAAGACCTTAAGATTAATAACTAATGCTCCATGGTTTGTAAAAAATAAATCTATATGCAGTGATCTAAAGATACTAACACTAAAGGAAGAAATTCAGAGACATACCCCTGACTAATGCTCTCCTAGATCGTAGCAGTGAAACAAGACGTCTAAAGGTGTACATATTTTAGATCTACATTAATATATATATATATATATATATATATATATATATATATGTATATATTAATGTACATATATAAATAGTGTGATTTACAATTAAGTTTTTTTCCCTTAAAGTTAATGCGGCTTAATGAAGCTGATTAACTCCTGTTATTTACCAATCTTAAACCAACACATTCACTTATTGTTTAAAGATAGATTTTAAATAAAGAATTAATAAAAATTAAAACAAAAAAAAAAAAAAAAATAAATTCAAACTTTGAACATAAATAAAAAATTTTCTGTGGTATATATATTTTTTTTTTATGAAAATATAATTGCTTCTCAGGATATATTTTGAATATTTTTGAATGAAGGAAATTTTAGCTATTGATAGATATATTAGAAAGTTCTTAATAAAACTTTTGAAATGAAAAGAAAAAATGTATAGACGAAAACTCTTTTTCGTTTATCAGCTGGGGTTCAACTTTTAATAATTATGTGAGCTTGGGATCTTTCTTTAAAAGAAACTAAAAAAACAACAATTTTTACAAAATTATGGTGACACACCATTCTTTGACTTCGAACAAAGTTGATTGTTATTTTTAATTTTACTCACGTGAGCCTACATGAACGTAGATTTTTTGTGGCAGTGAACTTGCATGATCGTGAAAAATTACTCACCATTCCATTAACCGTTAGTTTATTAATATTTGTTTCTCACTTAAATAAACTTAAATAAATGTATGTGGTGTTGTCTGTTATTGACAAAAATAATGTCATATATATTTTTTATTTTTTGGTTTTGTGTAAACTAAATTGCAATTTTAATCATAACGAGTTGAATTAATACTTTGGATAGTGATATACAAAAGAAAATAAAAGAAAAATTTTTGCTAACTTTTATTTGAAAAATTTTATTCAAAAATAAAAACCATTGAGGTTTCAACTAAAAACGGTAAACCGAAACTTTTCTGTGTGTCCACTGATAAATTTTTTAAATTGTAATGACCCCAGCTGCTATTTCCCAAAATGAACTTTTCGACGTACGTCTATATAGTCAAAAATGAATGAGTTGATCGTTTAGTCGACTTTATTTCATTCAATTTCATTGGAAGTTCAACGACAAAAATACAATTTGATAAATTGAAATCTTTTAGTTTGTATATGTGCAGGAAATTTCATAGAAGATGGACAAAGGCTAATAGAATAAAACTACGACTCCTGCATGATAATAATGATTAGTTATCAGTTTTATTAAATTATTCACATTTTATAGTAAATATAAACAAAATTCAAAGAAGTAAGAGAAGAATAGTAAAATAATTGACTGGTCAGTGGTTACCTAGGAAATGATGATGCGATTAAATCTCAAATTCATTTCTCTGGAAAACGTTGTTCAGCATTAGCTTAAATATCACCAGAAAGGGATAGGGTCACAGAAACTGAAGTAGCAAATGGTATTATCTACAAAAAAGTATTTTTTGTAACATCCGGAAATACTCTATATGTAAAAACATTTGGAAATTATGCATTTGAAACAAGATAACTTTATTTAAAACTTTATCCCTGGTATTACATGCTTGTCAGTGTGCACAAAGTTTTTTGGCGCGACAAAACAATAATTGAATCCTTTTCATTGGTCAATTATTAGAAAAAGCTCAAGAATCGAGAAATAAAGACAATAGACGTTATAAATTGAAGTTCCCTCTTCGCTTTTGCTTCACTTTTTATTATCTTCTTTAATAAATCAAGTTGGAATGATAATTTTTTATTTCTTGCTTGCATTAAATAAAATTGTAAAAAAATTATTTGGAAATTCGATTCGATTTACTTATACGACATTGCCCATGCAATTTCTAGCGGCGTGGTTTCGGTGCATCTGGGTAACATTAAACCAGGGAAAATGATACATTCTCGCAGGCTCACCAAGACCGCTAGATTATTACGATTATATATGACAACGGAAAATCCATCCGAAAATTTACGGATTCTGGTTGAATTTATAATTAATTGTTATGTGCCAGTGTACTTCAATATCAAGTATTACAGCTCTGTCGTGTACGGTAGTGTATTATTTTTCAAGTTCATTAGTTGGTCAAGGATTCTACAACCTCCTTTACGCAGTATTGTCAATCAAGTAATTAAAGATAATTCATATTATGCGCATTCGGAAAATATCTTGCTATCAATGTTGTTTGATGATAGCAAAGAAAAGCGAGACTGTGCTATAAAGAAAATTTTACGCTATCGAACCGAAATCTTAAAATTTCGCAATTTTTCATTGCCTATTGATATTTTGAATAACTTACAATTCATAAAAGTATGTTACTTTAAACAAAAATATCTGGAGATGACATAACAGATTAAGACAATTCGAAATACGTTTAAATTGTATTGTTGTTATCTTTGACTAAAATATTTGGAAAATTGTTCAAATTAAAAAAATTCATTTTAGTACACTTGAATTTTTTAAATGCAATTTTCGTTGAATTCACCACTTTATATTTATGTTTTTTAGCATTTTTAAAAAATAGGGTGCTTTTTCATTACAATGGAAATCGAAACTTTATGGGACACACTCACTGATTATGTAAGATATAGATTTTTGAAAGATCTACTCACATATTTTCAAACACAGGATAAAAATATACCTGTTAAAAAATATGAAATTATTACTGAAATAAATGAGATTTTTTTATTAAATATTAATTATGTTGGCATCCCCAATGGTCCCACTCTAAATTACTGTCAACATTTTAAGGAAAAATTATATAAATGGAAGATATGATTTTTTAAGCATCATTGATACAAGGACGAATATTAATTTTATTAACATTTTCCTTTCAAAAATGGCTTTCTACAAAAATAATTAGAAACTCGGTTCAGTAAGCATCAGTTCGAGTCAAAGTTGGTTTAAATCGGACTAATAAGTTCGAAGATATGTGGATTTAAATTTCATCTATTTGAAAAAAATCTCGGAAAAAAGTGAATTTTGAACCGCGATAAAAACTAAACTAAAACGAATTTAAAAATTTTGAAGAACTTCCAATTTTGTATTAACCTAATACGTGTGTGTACCGAATTTCGTCGAAATCGAAGATGCTGGTTCGTCGTGTGTTCGAAAATGTTTGTATTCTCCCAATACTTATTCGACAAAATTTTCAACCTACCGTGTATTGAATGCTTTTCATATCCGCTTATCATATTACTCTTTTTTACAACTTCTTTATCGTTTTTTATTTGTTTTCCAATAATTAATATATGTATTTAGCTGAACTAATTTTATTTTCGCTGGACACTGGACAATCACCATGATATGAAAAATCGTATTTTTGTGTTAGTTATTCATTAGTGAACTAATATTATTATTAAAATATATCTTTATTATATATATATATCTTTATATATATATATATATATATATATATATATATATATATATATATATATAAACAAGCGTGGCATCAAATAAGTTCTATTTGTGAATGTTATTTTTGAACTATATGTCTATCGATTCAGAAATGAAATAAAATTAAGTAAAATATAATTTTTTGATATAACCTAAAGTTCCTCATGGGGAACGAGGTATCTGTGTGCCAAATTTCATGTAAATCGGTCCAGTATTTTTGCTGTGAAATAATAATAAAAAACAAATAGTCTTATATATATTTTTGAACGGCGAATGGATTTCGATATTAGGCATATCGTTATTCCGATTTTAATTAGCGCTTTGGATGTGCCTTGGGAATATCTGAAATATTGTGGATGACGAGTTTTCAGCTCACGATTACTTTTGATGGATTTTTTTTCTTTTATATTTTTGATGAAAACCAATTTTTGCTTAACTAAAATTAAACCGACGCAGCTTTTATAAATTTAAATTAATTTATAAAGTGAAGAAACGCAAATATAAAATACTCAAAATTATAGAATGTATTTAATATATTGCTACGTTTTTAATTTAAAAAAACGTTGGTTTATTACCTTTAAATAAACCGGAGTTCGGTTACTTGCAATTAATAAAACACGTCACTACAATTTGCTTTTAAATCCAAATATATAGCTCTTTTTTTACGCCTTAAAACACACACGTTATACTATACAACTGAACTACAATGACTATGGCAACTTTACGGCTCAAATCTAAATTTTTTACTTACTGCAACTTAACGACTGATTCCTAAACTGCAAGCTACATTTGCTTTTATACTAAACTTAGCCAATAATTACTCCCTACAAATTTCTAATAACATCAACAATCATATAACAGCTTACTTATAAAAAATGTAGCTACTCATTAATAATTTATAGAAATCTACATAATACAAGTTTTTCTCTATTGCTTAAACAATATTTTATATCCCAGTGGTCCGAGTCGTGCAGATATTATCGACGATGTCTTGATGATTTGACATAGTCCTTGATGACACAAAGACAACAACTTCGAACAAGTATTGATAGCATTTTCGAACAAAGAGCACTAAAATCCTGCAAGAAAATGTGATCGAAATTGTCACACACAATGTCGTCAACGATAATAAAAAAATAAATAAAATTGTGTTCTGCTAAGATTTGAACCCAGGCCACCAACTTCACTTTCCTTTGTTGAATAGTTAAGCGCGCTAAACAATTCAGCTACAACAATCTCTTTTTATTAATGGTTTTAATAATAACTTTAGTCATATGATCGTAATTATGTAAATAATGTTTACAAAGTAAAAAAAATTGAATACACTTGCAATGTAAAATAGTGTAGCTTGTAGGCATTGGTGAGTAGATTATTATACAACTTTTTAATGTTCAATATGCCGCCAAAATTATTTCCAAAAAAACGATTTTTCGTACATGGCGTCTTTAAAATTTTTTATCTCGAACACTTGTTATCCAATTTAAGTTTTTTAAACCTCATTAGAAAGAAATGATTTGACCCTTTTTAAGAAGTATTCACATTCTTGTTCATAGTAAACTGCAATTAAAAAAAATTCTCAATTTTTTATTCTTGCTTTTTTAAATTTTCAACCAAACGATTTTTTTTTCAAAGTTGTTAAACTCATAAGAATCTGTTAATTGACGTGCATTTTGTTGTTGCCATATTTAAGAAGCTAAATAGTACACGTAAAATAACAAGATTTTATGAGTTTTACAACTATGAAAAAAATCATATGTTCCAAAATTCTTATCTGATTATATCAAGCGATAGCTACTCCTAATAAATATAGTATTAAAATGTTCTCTAACAAAGTGTGGATAAAAATAAAAATAAGAATAGAAAAAAAAAAAAAATAATTTGTGTGTTTAGTATCTTGCACAGTTTTGCTATGAATGTAACTTTTTAAAAAGGGAAAAATCCTTACTTTCTAATGCCGTTTAAAAAATTTAAATTGATTAACAATTTTTAAAGCCGCCAAGTCGAAAAATCTTTTTTTATACAACTCCCGATTTTGGGATATATAGAAAATTCTAAAAACTTTATAATAATCTACTCAACCATTATCTACAACAATTCTCATGCAGCATGTAGTGTATTTGGTTTAACACGACATTTTCGCCCGATATTTTAGTCATGTTGTGGTGAATATGGCTCAAAGTACGGGAGTTCTTAATACATCCATCAATAAAACGAGAACGTAGGAGGCTTTGTTTCTCACTAATTCTTAAGCAATAACTTATAACAGCCCAGCCGGAAAAAGAAGAGTTAAAGAGACATTCTAAAATGCTTTATTTAGCAGCCACAAGACATGGCACTCACAAAATGGGAAGGTAAAGCCTTCACCTATTCTTTCCAAAAAGAAGCGAGAAGGCAAGAACTTGCTCTTAAATAAATATGCTCTCTTATGTGCAATGATATTACAAAAGAGCCTGAAATTGATTTATAAAAAAAGACATCGGGACTACTTTTATTAAAGATCTTATGAAAAATAATAAATATTTTTGATTCCAGCTTTGCGATTTGGGAAATAAGGCGAAAATTTGAAATAGGTCTAGCTCGGTAGACCCTGGTCCTCGAGACAATCAGCTTTCTCATTTTTTTTCCTTTTCCAGTGAAATATACACAGTCGGACAAAATAAAGTGCGGTTTCCTACTTTTGCTGTTTGCTTCATAACAATTGTCTTCTAGGTGCATTATGGGATTCTTCTTTGGTATCCAGGCATTTGTTGTTTTGTATAATTTAATTTAATAAACAAAAGAAATTTTTGAATTAATCTGCATTTCGTGTTTGGGGGAAAACTATTTATTAAATTTTTTGATTGTGATTTGAATTTTCTAAATTTTTGTTATAAGACGAAAAAAGTGCTCAATTTTCATATTTAATTTATTAAATTCTATTCAAATTATTATTCAATTTCAACAATAAAGATAGATTCGTCCATATTATTGTGAAGTCTTCGACCACAATACAGAAAGTTTTCTTGAATCCAGATAGGGAAAATAAATTGAAATTAATATATTTTTATTTAAAATGCAAAATTTTAGAATATTAGGCTAAAAGAACCATTTCTTTATACAAATTAACAATTTAGAATGAAAATTAGAAGAAACTGATGGAGCAGAAACCCTAAGACTACGAAGTAAAATCGTAAAGATATCGATACAAAAAAAGTACCCCATAATGTACCTAGAAGACAATTATTATGAAACAAATAGCAAGAGTTAGAAACCGCACTTTACTTTGTCCGACAATGTAAATAATGTACTTGTTACTTAAGAAAATTTTATATAACAGAAAAAGAATGTGACCACTTTTTTTTAGGAAAAAAGTTCAAATTCAAATGCGTATAACTTTTGATTCGGTAAAAATTTGTTCCAAATTCTTTCTTTGTACTTTTTTTGTTAATAAAATAAATTAAATTAAAAAAAATCGGCTGAAATTTGGACCCGCTACATCGAAAGAACTTCACCAAGGTACGTAAAAAATGTTAATCTTTGAAGAAAAATATCTCGCAAACTAAAAGAAATATGATATGCATTCGACGAATCCTCCCATATAAAAATCTTTCAAATCGATTTAGATATAACGAATCGGGATTGTTTTAAAAAATGTTCGTAACCAAGATGTCCAACTTTGGGACTCAAAAGACCCGGCCCCAGAAGGACTATATTGTCCAAACTCAAATCTTAAACTCGTTAAACTGTCACTATATGAAATTTCATTTAAATCTTTTTGTAAATAATTTTCTGTATCGCACACTGTGCGACACTTAAAATAAGACTAAATGATTTTGAGCTTTGTAAGTCTCGCAATTAAAAAAATTCTACTTGTAGTGCTTGTAGTGGTAATACACCTTCCACTTCACATCCAATGAAAGAGAAAGAAGAATTAGTACCGGATATTTTTTAAAGGAAGTCCAGGCTTTCTTTGAGGAATTTTCATAGGAAGCAAAGTGGAATGTGTTTAAAATATTTTTGGGAAGGCATTCACAAAGACGTGCATGGACGAAGCGCTATAAGTTTCCCACTAGTACATAACAATTAACATAAATCATAATTAAGAGACTTCAATCAAATTCAAATAAACAGACATTACAAACTATACAAGTCAGCACATTCGAATACGTCGCAAACTAGAAAATTTCAAAGTCGTCATTATAAACTTATAAAAACTAATTTTCGTAACAATACTAAAAATTTTTTGAAATTTAAAAAATTTCCGCGCGAAAAAGTAATTTTTTAGATCTCACGTTTTTTCTTTTCAAATTTGGACATTTCTTGAACTTTTTCTATTAATTGCACATCACTGAGATATGCGTCAAACAATGCGTAATTACAAGAGCTATTAAACCTAATTTTTAATTTTACAATACCCGAAACGCCACCAAAAAAAAAAAAAATAATAATAATAATAATGATAATAATAATTTAGTTTCACGACTTGTTCACAGTATAACTTAACTTTAGTCAATGGCAGACAGATTAAATGTTTACTGGCCTTTTTCTACAAGTATATACAGCATACACTAGAATTATTGGACATATACGCTAAAAACAGCGATCATAGTGATCAAAAGAAATGAAAAAAACTTAATATTTTCAAACACATTTTTCTTAATTTTTAATTTTGGGTGCTTGTCAGTAATCAGTGGAACCATACTAACTATTGAATTTTTTACACAAAGAAAATATTTTAAATGTAATATGTCTGTTTATTTCTTAAAAACTAAAAATAATAGAGAATTACCCATAATTTTGCTTCTGATATTAAATTATCTTTAAAAATTTCCGTCTTAGGCCAATATTCTTCTTTATGTACATTTGTGGTACATAAAAAAAGTAAAATTTAAAAATGCATATACGAAATAAAAATATAAGCTAACTGTTTTGCTTGAAATATTTTTATCGAAAATATATAGAAATAAAAAACGGGTATTAGAATTTTTGTGAATTAATTTAATTTGGGGTTTTATTTTAACTCGGGTTTTTTTCTTAATTTGTACGTACCGTACGCTCGGGGTTTACAAAAGTAAGCAATATTATGTATAACAAGGAGATGAAAAAATGTCAAATAGAAAACAGCCACTGAACAATAATTAGTGGCTGTAGATAGGCTAAAGATAACGCCGGTAATAACTTGTACCTGAAAACAGAGTTAAAAAAAAAAAAAATAAATAAAAATAGGGTACATTTTTTTTTCCAAAATAAATTCATTTTTTTTTTTAATTTCAAATAATTTTAGCAAAAAACATTAAAAAATAAAAGTTAGACAACATGTCCGGACATTACGTTGATGACTATTGTTGCCGGGTTATTTGACTGTGGGTACTGCCGTTGTAATTGTTGTTGCTGTGGATGCAGCTGCTGCTGTAGTTGCGGGTATTGATGCTGATGCAACGGATAGAGCTGCTGTTGCGGCAGATAAGGCTGCTGTTGATGCTGATGGGGGCAGTATTGTTGTTGTTGGTGGTATTAGCTTTTACGGTGCGCCGCTTTTTATTTCTCCGACGTTTCGGGTTAGAAGCACTTGGAGCCCTGGGACTGTCACTCCTGGGGGTTGCTGCCGCGCTAGTACTTCTTTTGGGTACCTTCTTATGCCGATGGAGGAACGTGTGGTGCTCCGACATGCACTCGCTGCACCTCTCACGTGAAGTACATTTGTCTTTCATGTCAGAGTGAGCGAGGCAATTAAAACAGTAACGATATCTCTTTACCGTTTCTCACCGTCCCCCCACTGACATTTTGCGGAACCGCGGGCACTTCCTCAACGCGTGCTCGCTCTTACATAAACGACAGTCCCGAAGGCTCTCGTTACGTGGGGCTTTTCTGGATCCAGATGGTTCTGGTGCCTAAGCGGATGTGCTGTGCACTTCCAAACGGTGAGAAATGGATGACATCTTCCTCGGAAAAAAGGGGGAACAAAAAAGAGAAAAAAAGTTGAATTAGTTGGTTTCTTTGGGTAAGAGAACAAGCTTCAATATTGGGCGGGGGAAAACGCCAGAAGATATTCTCACGTCCGCTGAGCGGACTTTAGAATCATGTCCAATATGAGTCTTAACTATTCGACCCAAACGCCACTCACTCCTGACGAACAACAACAAAATCTCCTACTTGGAAGTCTTTTTCTGGATATTTCCATTTTACACGACGATGGAGTTCTTTGAGGTATTCCTCTTTCCATCGCTGAGCAAACTGATGATGAAGCACCTTGAGTTTTTGCCACCTGTTGGCTACACTCAAAGAGAGATCAGAATGATCGCGTTCAGGGGGTGAAAGAAGAGGTGCTCCAATAAGTAAATGGCCTGGGGTTAAAGGAACTAAACGATTTGGATCTTCACTCATAGCAGTTAAGGGTCTTGAATTTAGGCATGCTTCTATTAGAGTCAAAATTGTCGTAAATTCCTCAAAGGTAAATTTCTGAACTCCAGAAATTTTTCGTAAATGAGTTTTAACACTCTTTACGCCGGCTTCCCATAAGCCGCCTATATGAGGTGCTCCAAGGGGTATAAAATGCCATTCAATGGGTTGAAAACTATTTCGTACTAAGACTTTCCTTCTTAAATCGGGTAAAAAATGTTTGCGGTCGGTTCCTAAAATATTAGCCGCACCTACAAAGGCAGTACCATTATCTGAGTACAAATGTGAAGGACTGCCTCGTCGGGAGAAAAAGCGGAAGAATGCAGCAAGGAATGTTTCCGTCGATATATCACCGGTCGCCTCTAAATGAATTGCCTTTGTTGCAAAACAAACAAACACAAGGACATAGCCCTTAGTAATTCGACAAGCCCTACCAATGTAAGACTTAATATCGGACGGACCAGCGAAATCTAAGCCGGTATGGGTAAACGGTCTCGAAAAAGACGCTCGTTTAAGGCGTAATGCAGCCATTAACTGCTGACTGGTTTTTTCCTGTAAACTGTACATTCCTTGCAATTATGAATCACAGTACGAATACAGTTCTTTAATTTCGGGACCCAAAACTCACTTCTAATTAATCGGAGCATTAGAGAGTGTCCGCCATGGGCTGAACATTTGTGGACATGTTCTACATATAAACGGGTAAAACGTGCCGAATAAGGCAAAATCTTTGGGTATCGCTCATCATATGTCAAGCCAGATGATCTGACTAGTCGACGATTGATTCTTACGAAACCATTTGAGTCGATAAAGGGGTACAGTGTGAGCAAATTACTTTTTGTCGGTAAAGGGATACCTTTTGAAAGAATATTATATTCCGAAATAAAATTCTGTTGACGTACAAGCACTAATCGATCACGAGTAAATTTCATTTTCTTTTGGGTTAAATCTAAGGTGTTGTACAAACATTTTCGAGTTTTCAAATATGTTAAACACCTGAACCAATACGAAATAATTCGCATTGCTCGGGGTAAATTTAAAAAGCGCTCAAGTATGTCATAAGAAGGTTTTGTCTGAACCAAAAATGATTGAAATTCTAAATGTTGACGATCGGTAACAGAATGCTGGGGCCAATATTCTTGAGGCTTCGTTAGCCACGAAGGCCCATGCCACCACAAGGAATTTTCAATTAAGTCATGAGCTAGAGCTCCGCGACTTGCGAGATCGGCGGGGTTGTCTTTGGAGTCAACATGAAACCAATTTTCGTTACCAACCTTCATCAAAATTAACGCCACCGTTTTTATGGGCCAATGGCATGGGGGTTTTTTGAGCCAAGATAAAACTATGGTAGAATAAGTTCACAGATAAATCTTTCTCTTGTCTAGATTTAATTGACTACTCAAGGATTCTACAATTTTTGGCTTCAAAACCGCTCCACAAAGTTCTAAACGGGGTAATGTTTCACACTTTACGGGAGCTACTTTCGCGAATAAGTGCGCAGAGATATTATTTGTTGATGCATTTCGTAGATAAAGCAGTGCACAGTGGGGCAGAATCGAAATTTTTTGGAAATAAATCTGTAACTTCTGATCGGCTGGTTGGATTTTCATGAAATTCGGTATAGGCATAGCGGAGGATGGGACAATGTTTGGAAGGGGGGCACAACAAACCCCTCAGGGGCGGAGCTAAGAGGGCTCAAAGTTATGTACCTCTGACATAAAAAATTTTTAATCGCTTGCCAAATTTTTGTTTCTCGTCCGATTGCAAATTGTTGTAGGCCCTGATTAGACCTATAAAAAAAATGCTTACATGTCCTGGTTATTTCTTATAGTTTTCAAGTTATTTGCGTTTGAATTTTTAAGCACCATAATTTTGTATGTTCTTGGTCCGGTTTTTTCATGTATATCCTAGTATTTCCGACCGATTTTATTAGTTTTTTTCCTATCTAGTTAAAGAACAAAATTATCTATTGAATAAAAAAAATTGAAGTCGATATCTTTACCGAGTCCAAAAATAAACGATTTTGAATTTGAAAATTCCAAAAAAGACGACATTTTGTGTTTTTTTAGCCGAAAAAGTATCTACACTCTTTTTTATCTAAAATAAAATTTTCTTTAGCAACATATAATAATTTTACACTTTTCTCAAAGGTAACTTCACAGAGATGACTTCATGATAAAAAAAACAAGCCCAATTACTCAATTGGTCATGGTACACATCCTCCCGAATTTGACCCATTTTATATGATAGTTTTGACTTTAGACCATTTTTTCTCAAATCCCAAAGCACGAATCGACATACATTTAAGGAGTCCTCAATTTGTTGTTAAAAGTTCTAAATCAAAATCTACGGGCCTTCGGAAAAATGTGGATTCTATAGCCATAAATGTAAAAAATCCCATTTTTGGGAATTTTGATTACTTTTTTTGGTAATTCAGGAAAACCCTACCGCTAATTGAAATTTGGTTAACGCGCTTTTATTTACATTAATAAGATCCACATTTCTTGCAAATTTCATTAAGATATCTTTATAAAAAAATATGTCATTACAATTAAAAAATTTGTATCTTCTCCAAAAACCCCTAATTGGGCCTTTTGTTTGGTTTATTTCTAAATAGCTAAAGAAATTTTCAAAATATGTATTCCAAATTAAGCTCGTCCTTTAGCATATATAATTTCCGATCTTTTGTGAAAAGATTCAAGTCAATATCATGCCTCATTTCAGAAATTTGCGCGTTTAAACTTTTATATTTCCAATTTATTGTATATACATATCACTATATTTTTACAAACTTGCAACTTTTGCCTTTAGTTTTGCGTGAATAATTACTTAGAAAATTATGAATATTTCTGTATACTTTTAATAACATCTATACACAAAATATTTTTATAAAAATAATTAATAAAAATTTTTTATTTTTAATAGCGTTGCCATATTTCCCAAATTTAAGTAAATTTTTATCCTTTTCTAATATTTTCTATTCATATATTTCTATTAATGAATTTAAAATAACAAAACAAACAAAAAATGTCTATTTTAACTTAATCAATATTATTATTTTTGGTATTTATCATCTTCCTTAATAAATATTCTATTTCTAATACGATTTTTTATCACTTATTTACATTAAATTTATGTAGACAATTTTTTCCGATATTTTAAACTTATACTACTTATTTTCTATAAAATAATCTGTTGTATTTGTATACATATCTAAAAGATAATAAAGGTCCTTCAAGTCTTCAGTATTTTGAGTTGATAAAGGCTCATAATAAATCCAACGTTTTCTCATTGATGATAGTACAGGGTCTGATGATAACAATAGGCTATTAAAAATATCCTCGTTTTGTGACGTTCTGGAGCGTTTCCTGGAGCTGAATAATTGAAAATCTCTGTTTCTTGCTTCTTGAGCCTCTTCTGTAAGCTTTCGAAGTGGAAGAATATTTCGTTCAATTATAACTTCGCCATGGCACAATATTTTATGTACTGTTGGTGTCATTTCTTTCCATGGATATAGAGAAACAAGTAGTTTAGGTATTTCTGTTCGAGCATAGTTAATTTTTTGCTTACTATTAATTGCCATTAATAGTATGTTAGTCATTTCGAGTAACTCTTTATTAATACCAGTTATTTTTGATGTAGCTTCAAAATTTCCGAAAAACCTTCTTGCTGTGTTTCCGTCATTTGTACTACCACCAGTCAGCAGAGGTTTGTCTATGTTTAATCCCGACTCTTCTCTGACTTCATCCTGGATTCTACTTTTCTAGGATATTCTAAGTGTTTTTAAATCCTCGTTGTTACTGGTAGGTTTTGTTAAATTTTCTGGCACAATTCTATACTTTAAATCATATGCTATGTGCAGAAAATGCTGCATGAACCGTATTTTGGCGTGAAGTGGAGATATTCCGAAAGACAGAAATTCTTCATTAATACTCCTTGCTTTACCAATATCCGAAAATTGTGATTGCGTCTCTTCACATAGTGAGCATTTCCAAAAAAGGATGTTTCCGTAATGGCATTACTAACCTTTTCATCAATCATTGTTAGACTAAGTTGAAAGGATATATCTAATGTGTATTGGTTTATGGTTATTATGAATAGGTTGTAAATAATTTATTTCATCTTTAATATATTCCACTAAATCCTTATGGGCAAGTCTTTTCTTCTTAGATCTTGTACTTAAATTATCATATGTCTTGCAGGGTGCTCCAGTTGATATTTTGCACGCCGATATTTCTATATCAGTATCCATCCAATCGGAATGTTTAATTTTTAATCTATTAGTACGCTGATTCAAGGACTTCATATTTACGTCATACAACTTTAACAATCTCTCTATCTGAGATTTACCAATGACGTCGACTTTTGCATGATATGTAGTTTTTATGAATTCCACTATAGCTTCTAAACGATTAAGCTCATTTTTAGATAAACTCCACAGAACACAACACCATTGTTCATGTTTCAATGTAATCACCATGGTAATCAACTTCTTTATGATGTTGATAAGGATTAGCTGCGCATTTATATATATCTATTAGATATACCGCACAGGTATATATATTTATAGGTATTCTGTGAATTTTCATTAGGTAAAATATCTGAAAGAGTCAATTTGGGAGAGTACCTATACCGAATTCATTGATATTATATGTTGCTGTTAGGTATCACCAGAAAGGATATTACCTGTGTATTGTTACTAGCTCATAAAAATATAGATTTTGAACCATCAATAATAGATAAATGATGCAGCTTGGAATCACCGGATGGGATACATGTACATCATAAATATATAAATTTTTAACCATCACCAATAGATGAATACATTTGTTAAATTTAGGTAAACACCATAAATGTAAACTAATAAAATACTTATTGTTAAAATAGACATTTTTTGTTTGTTTTGTTATTTTAAATTCATTAATAGAAATATATGAATGCTTATTTAAATTTGGGAAATGTGGCAACGCTATTAAAAATAAAAAATGTTTATTAATTATTTTTATAAAAATATTTTGTGTATTGATATTATTAAAAGTATACAGAAATATTCATAATTTTCTAAGTAATTATTCACGCAAAACTAAAGGCAAAAGTTGCAAGTTTGTAAAAATATAGTCATATGTATATACAATAAATTGGAAATATAAAAGTTTAAACGCGCATATTTCTGAAACGAGGCATGATATTGACTTGAATCTTTTTACAAAAGATCGGAAATTATATGTGCTAAAGGATGAGCTTAATTTGGAATACATATTTTTAAAATTTCTTTCGCTATTTAGAAATAAACCAAACAAAAGGCCCAATTAGGGGTTTTTGGAGAAGATACAAATTTTTTAATTGTAATGACATATTTGTTTATAAAGATATCTTAATGAAATTTGCAAGAAATGTGGATCTTATTAATGAAAATAAAAGCGCGTTAACCAAATTTCAATCAATGGTAGGGTTTTCCTGAATTACCAAAAAAACTAATCAAAATTCCCAAAAATGGGATTTTTTACATTTATGGCTATAGAATCCACATTTTTCCGAAGGCCCGTAGATTTTGATTTAGAACTTTTAACAACAAATTGAGGACTCCTAAAATATATTCCGCTTGTCGATTCGTGCTTTGGGATTTGAGAAAAAATGGTCTAAAGTCAAAACTATCATATAAAATGGGTCGAATTCGGGAGGGTGTGTACCATGACCAATTGAGTAATTGGGCTTGTTTTTTATCATGAAGTCATCTCTGTGAAGTTGCCTTTCAGAAAAGTGTAAAATTATTATATGTTGCTAAAGAAAATTTTATTTTAGATAAAAAAGACTGTAGATACTTTTTCGGCTAAAAAAACACAAAAAGTCGTCTTTTTTGGAATTTTCAAATTCAAAATCGTTTATTTTTGGACTCGGTAAAGATATTGACTTCAATTTTTTTTATTCATTAGATAATTTTGTTCTTTAACTAGATAGGGAAAAAACTGATAAAATCGGTCGGAAATACTAGGATATATATGAAAAAAACTGGACCAAGAACATACAAAATTATGGTGCTTAAAAATTCAAACGCAAATAACTTGAAAACTATAAGAAATAACCAGGACATGTAAGCATATTTTTTATAGGTCTAATCAGGGCCTACAACAATATATAAAAATATTTGAAATCGGACGAGAAACAAAAATTTGGCAAGCGATTAAAAATTTTTTATGGTAGAGGTACCTAACTTTGAGCCTCCCCTTCCAAACTTAACATTGTACACTCCTCCGCTACGCCTGTACCAAATTTCATGAAAATCGTACCAGCCGATCAGAAGTTGCAGATTTATTTCCAAAAAATGTCGATTCTGCCCCACTGTGCAGTGTACCATAAACTTTTTCTGATGCATCACAAAATGCATGAAGTTCAATATCGGAATCGGGGTGAAAATTAACCCATCTTGGAATATTAATTTTCTCGATATTGGGATAATAATTTAAAAAGGTTTGCCACTGAATTAGGGTTAAGGGTTTTAAATTATCATCCCAATCAGTCTTGTCTTTCCAAATTTGCTGCATGATAATTTTTTTTACAATTATCTTTGAAGATAGCTAACCTGCTGGATCGAAAAGCTTAGCAATTTCTGACAAGACAGCACGTTTTGTAATTGTGTTTCTACGAGGCTGTGAAACTAGTCTAAAATAAAAGCAATCATTATTTGCATTCCATCGCAAGCCTAAAGTTTTCGTATTGCTAGCATCTAAAATTTTTAAGAAGTCTGCATCAAGCAGATTCTCACGGGGTAAATCTTCTAAGAGACGAATATGATTAGCTGTCCATTTTCTCAAAATGAAACCAGCCGAATTAAGAACATGAGTCAGTTCAACCCGTTTCCTTCTAGCTCATGAGAGCCAGCAAGTACATCATCGACATAAATTTGGGTTTTCAAAATTTCAGATGTGTTCGAATCGCTAAATAAGGTGCACAGTTCACTCCGAATATGACCGTATTTAACTCATAGTCCTTTACGTCAACTTCGGGGTTTTCCCGGTACAATATTCGTTGGAATTGGGTTTAATCGGGATGAATCAATATTTGGCGATACATCTTTTCAATGTCCGCATTAAAGACATATTTGAAAAGTCGCCATTTTAGAATTAGTATTGTAAGGTCTGCCTGCAAAACAGGCCCGGGGTATAAAATATTCTTCAAGTTCACGCCACTAGAAGAGGGGCTTGAAGCATTAAATACTACTCTTAGATTAGTAGTGATGCTATCGGGTTTAAATACGTCGTGATGGGGTAAATAATATGTAGTCGCATTTGCACTCGGGGCTTCAACAGCTCTAATATGTCCCATTTCAAAATATTCATTAATCATATTATCGTAATGTGCTTTTAATTCATGGTTCTTTAAAAGACGAGTTTCATTTCTTTTGAATTGAGACCGGGCGCTATATCGAGAATCTCCTAAAGTTAACTCATTAAGAAATTCTGTACGAAAGGGGAGTGAAACTACGTAGCGACCATCGGAGTTTCGATATGTGGTGGACCGATAAAGTTCTTCGCAATATTCTTCGGCTTCTGAAAAACGGGTGGCTAGTGGAACTTCTTCTAGTTCCCAAAACCGAGAAAGTTGATTATTTAAATCAACTTGGGAGCAAAAGTTTGCAACAGAGTGTAGGGGTTCAGATTGAAAAACTTCACCAGTTACCATCCAACCGAAAACTGTTCTCTGGGCGATCAGGTTGCCATTTGGATGTATTTTAACATCCGTAGTTAAAATTTTTGGATAAACATTTCCTCCGAAAAGAATATCCATATGGGTACACATACACATAACATCAGTAAGAGAACACGAAGGCAACCGACCGGTAATTTTATCAACAGCATATGCGCAAAGTGTCAGTTTAAAATTGGGGTCGCTCGGAGATCCGACAGTTACAACACACATGGTTGAAGCTTTAACACGGTTTTTATTATTTTGTAGAGCAAGATTTTTTGTTCTCATAAATCAATAAATTTTGTCAAATATCCGTACTATTATAGAGTAGATGGACCAAAATCTGAATTTGGGGTATCGATTTTTTTTATTATATAAATACTGACACTAAATGCAGGGTGTAGCATGTAATTTTGGACCATTTCAGCGAGTATTTTTATATTGTTATTAGATTAAATAGTCACACGATATTTAGGTATTGCCGATTAACCAAAAATTATAAAAGTTGACATGTTAATATTTTTGCACATAAACACCTTTTTTAATTTTTCTACAACACCTCGCAAAAAGATAAATAATATTAATAACAATGAAATAGAAGTAACTAAGTTGATATTTCTGGTATTTAAGTAAATAATACTTCTCGATAAAGAAAAATACTTCCTGATAAAGATACTGAGATAAAAAAATTATATTTATAGTGTTAAAAACAAGGAGTTACGGAAATAAAATGGTTTACTCTTGATTAACCTTTATAATATCATACACTCTCAAAAGAGGGGTATTGAATATATTTTTATTTATTTGTAAGCTATTGTAAAAAATATTTTAAGGTTCAAGAAATAACAAAGGTTCAAAAAATTAACATGCGACTTTTATAATTTTTGGTTAATCGGCAACATCTAAATTTCGAGTCTAATAATAATAATCTAACAATACTCGCTATAATGATCCAAAAATTAGCGCTGCACAGTGGTGCCAAAACTAATTTTTTTGGAAATAATTCTGTAACTATAGAATTACTAGAAATTTTACATGGCTAATCCTGATGTGCAAACCTATTGATTTGGATGAGCGCAGATTCTTAGCGGGTTTGGGGGAAAATATGCGTTTCTAAAAATTTTCTGGATTCTGCACAAAATTCTTAATAATAAATTGCATGAAACTCTTTTGTTTTATTTACATTATTAACGTTTTTACCACAATGACGATAATATTGACATATTAAGCTTTGTGCTGCTTTCTTTGGGAAATGCCTAAAAGGAATATATGAATATGTAACTACATTAACACATTTTATTGAAGCGCAAACGGATTCAACTATTGTTTCTGGAGAATTAGAGTTGAAAATTTTTTCAAATTATTGGAAACAACAATGAAGACAGTAAATAATTGCGTACGGAAGTTTCAATTGAAGTATGGCACATGGTTGGAAAGCATTATGGGAATTAAAGCCACTAATGCAGGTCCGCCACTTAAGCAGTATGGTTATCTGGGGCAGAATTCAAAAAAAAGTAGACTGTCGGAAATACTGTCCACGCAATCCGTGTCTGAAGTTACAGATTCATTTAAGGCTGTATTACGAAGAAATAAACAAAATAAGCAAAAATAATTATATAAAATTGAAAAAGGCTTTTCTCAATTAAGGGTACCCAATTTTGCAATATTACAATAACATGCTGGAAAAAATGCAAAATATTGTCCCACTGTAAAAGCGACAATGAAAGAGTGTTTATTGACTTGTTGCAGTTACTTGAAAATACCACTTCAGGGTTTTCTCAACATTTTCAAAAAACGAAGCATTGGAACTTGATAAATCGGATCTGATGTTAATAAAAAGCAAACGGGGTCATGATGGTTAGTCAGCACTGTGAGAATGCAAACAGGCTTCATCACTTTGAACTTCGATTAACAATGATTGGTGGAAAGGACATGCTGTTTATGTGGATTGAAAAAATCACAATTTTTACAAACTCATGCAGACAGTTCTACAGATACGAGTATTATTAAATTTTGGTATATCTCCCCTACATGCCCGTATACGCTTTTTGGAATACCTGCTTCATATTAGTTATGATCTCAAATATAGAAGTATGTCTGGGAACCAAAAAAAAATTTAAGAACACAAGAAACTTATGGAAAATGAGAGCAGATGAAAAAAAGCGAACTCAAATTGAATTTAAACAGATGACTGTTCTTAATATAGATAAACCACTCGTCGGCTATGGGAGTACAAATTACGGTAACACGGAAAGGAAATTCTTTGAAAACTATGAAATTATGTCTCAAATTAATGGAAATGGTGTGGAACTTCTTTGAAGATGTCACGTGATATTGAGACCAGTTCATAGCAAACATCATATAATGCAGCAAAATTTGAACTTTTCACCACAGATACTTTAAAGCTTTTGCGATCATTATATGGACGGAAGGAATTAACACCCACTGTTTACAAAGTACTTCAACATGGTCTTCAGATTTTGGAATCAAACATGCTATCACTAGGTGAATTAACAGAAGAGGCATAGGAGGCTAGAAACTCTGACTTCAAGTACATTCAACTATTTAATACAAGAAAAAGTTCGAGATTATGTTGGAACCAGGACCTTTCGAATTACTTTTTATTTTTTTCTGATCCTGCTCTAACATCGATAGAAACATTAGTGGAATATTAACAATAATGTCATGTACGAAAACGATGATATTTTTAGAAGGTTTTTGATACATTCGATGTAAATGAATATTTTATTGAAATGAAGTGAAATGAAATGATATGAAATATACTGAAATAAATAAAATATACTTTTTATGTTGTTTTTATTAAGAATGGTTATTTTAAGCAATATAAGCCTAAATCTAATAAATTACTAATATCCGAGATGACCAATTTCGGAGGTCCTCCTCCTGCCCCGAGATCAGCTAGAAACTTGGGTTCCCCCAAAACAATGACTACGTGAAATTCCATTGAAATATATTTAACGATTCAAAAGTTACCCAAAATTATTTTAAAAAAATATGTAGAATTCTCTAGCACACATTTATCATAAAAATGAAGGAAATGCGCAAATTTGCCTGAAGGGGGTCAAGTTTTGGTTAGTTTTTAAATGAACGTGTAAACTATTTATGCAAGTATTTATTATCGTTGAAAATGTTATAACTTGAAAAATAATAGTATATAATTGGTAAAATATTAGAACTAAATTTCTTCATTAAATTTATCAAAAACATAAAATTTTGATGTTTACTGTTATTTTGTAAAAAAATATAATAATATTTGAACTTAAATAAAATCTGTATAAATAAAGCTATCATTATGAAATTTAGTATAATATAAAAAAGTTGTCCTTTAAACAAGAATATAAATAGATTCGCACTTTTTTATTCCGAAATACGTTAAGCATTACGTTAAGAATTCTTCTATAAACATAATGTATGGTCTAGAGGAAAATAATGGATTTTTAAGTGAAAAAATATCACCACCCTTTTGAGAAAAAACACAAAAAAATCAAAACTTTGTTTTTAATTTTCTACTTCAAAATAATACATTTTTTTATCGGAATCACATAAGTATATGGTTCTTGCAATTTATTATTTAGAATTTTGTACAGAATTCAGAAAATATTTTAGAAAAATTTTAGGATTCAAATTGAGCCCGCCAAAAAACTAAAAAAATGGGTCAAAATTTTACCTCATTCTAAATATCTCGTAAAGTAAAAGATATATTCCACCCATGCAAGCGTATTTTTTGTATGGAATTATAAGGACTATCCATGTGTAATTATTTTTTCAATCAAATCATAAATGAAATTTTGGCGATTGTTTAAAAAATGTTCTTAAAGAGGTGACCAACTTTTGCGGTCCACCCCCTGCCCCCAAGACCCACTAAGGACATGTGCTACTCCAAATCAGGATTGACTATTTCGTTCAAATCATAGTTCAGAATTGGTTAAAAAAAAAAATCGTTTTGGTACCAGTGTGCGCTGTACTCTGCATTTTATGCCAATATTTGTGTAACAAGTAGAAAATCAATATCTCAAAGTCAGATTTTAGTGCATCTATGTTGGAATAATTTGCATATATGTCACAATTTATTGATTTATAAAAACTACATATCTTGCTTTACAAAATAATAAAAAACGTTGCTAACAAGCTAGATCCATATTGTGGTTGCTTAAACCACAAAAGGAAGTCATAGCAGAATAAAAAATTATATGTAAAAAATTTTTGATTTTTATTCTGAATAAATAGCATATTTAGTTTTTTTCGCATAATGTTAAATTAAAGAGTTAAGCGTAATAAATATATTAGCTACCTTTAATACCTTTTTTTAGGACAAAAGTCAACTGGCCGGTTTACGACCGATCAACCCAAGTTTTTGCACACGAATTATTTTTTAGCCCCATCTACCAGAAACTTCCGATGGAGCAAGCAAAATGAAAACTTTTTTAAATTCCATCGCTGGTCTAATGTACATGCATTTTTTTAATAGTATCAAAAACTGTAATTGTTTTATTTAATAATCTCCACATAAATTAAATCTTTACAAAACACATGTAAACTAATTTTGAAGAATTTTCTTAAATTTTACATGCTTTTTGTAAATTTTAAGGTATTTATTCAAATTGAAGAATTTTATTCAACTTGAATAAAATAAATTAGTTAATTTCCTCAAATTTCTTTAAATTTATATGTATTTAGTCATTTTAAGTAATTTTAGTCAGATTGAAGAATTTTATTCAAATTGAAAACAAAAATATATTAGTCGATTTTAAAATTAAAAACAAAAAAAAAAAAAAAAAAAAATAGTTAGTAGATAGTTTATTCAAATTAATTTCTTTTGAGGATGTTAAATTTAATAGAATTGTGTGTTGTTTTACATACGAAGAGTTGCTATCAATTTAACTAAATTTTAGTTCATATAACAGATTTAATTAATTCATTAATTTTTTAACGAAATTTTATTCACATCAATATATTTTACAAAAAAATATTTTTGACAAAAAATTTTTACTTGATTTAAAGAAAATTTGATGATATGAAGAAAAATTATATTGATTTGAAGAAAAAGTCTGTTAATTTAAAAAAAAAAAAAAAATTCGTTTAACTTCTAAGAAATATTATTATTATATTAAATACGAGATTTGGTTCAGTGTATATGTTTTAAATTTATACATACATAATAGATGCTTATATGGGTGTTCTGTTGTACGCGAAATTTGCAAACTTATGTTACTTTATTCGTAACAGATGCTTTGAATACATAAAAATTAGTAGGAATGGATGTGTGTATGTGATTTCCAACTTTTGATTATTGAATGTACGGGTGTATCTGAACTAGCAAACTGCAAGGAAAAGACAAACACAGGCTTATATACAGCTACAGTCAAAGCAACAACAGTTAAATAAAAAATTGTACATATGTATGTATTTATATGAAATTGAAAATAAAATTTATTAATAGTATGGTACGACTACAACAACAACATAAACATTTGATAAAGTACCAGCATAAGAAAATTTGCAAAAAATCGTAACAAATTTTTAGCAAATTAAACATTCTCTTCACTCCTTCACTCCTTTTTCTATAACAAAGATATAAAATGCTCAAAAAATACATACAACAATAATGAAGAAGGATCAAGAATGATGCAACAGAGGCAGACTGCTGCAGCAATATCGCAAGTGTAAGTGTTAGGTATCTTAAACTATTATCCATTGTTTCTTTTTCTTATTTTGTTTCTTACTATTATTTTTCTCCTATATTTTGCTTTTGTGAACATGTATTCTTACATATACATTAAAGTGCTTTGTTTTGTTTTTGAGGCAAAAAATGTTGCAAATGCACCCCCCTAAAATTAGAGATTTATATGTTTTAAACTAATCCCAAAACATTTCGAATTAGTTATTTCGTTCACTTGAGCTGAACCATTTTTAAAAAACCTCCAAGAATATGGTTTTCGATCAACACTGCCCAGCAAAAAATAATCGTATTTTAGAATCAATAAATACATCTTTAGTGCTTCAAATTGTGTCATTTAAAATTAACAGCTTACCAAAATTTATTAAAAAATCTAAATTATTTGTTATGCAAGTAAGTCGTCACGTCACATACATTTTTTCACATTTTATTCTTTGTTTACATTTTGGCAGTAATGATTGTTTCTATGCAATTTATAACTGTATAATAGGAGTATATATGTATATACATATAAACGAATGTTTTTTTAGGCAGCTAAAATATCGAAGAACATTTATGAAGCAGGAAAGGAACGATTATTATTTTTTCATATACTCATTTATTTTAACTTTCTCTAGTGCTTCTCCGAATGACAAACGTAACGCAAATGTATAAAAATGTACTCGAAAACATAAAATGTTATCGTTTTCCACATGTAATATCGCTACACAGAAGCACTAAAGTAAGGTAAAAGGATCGGAGTATTTATTAACAGTAATCTACGAAGAAATGGCGAGTTCAAAGGTGAAATTTGAAAATTTAATTAATTGACATTGATTGTTCAAACTGAGGAATCGTGCACGCGAAGAAAAAAAATGGTTGATAGCAACCATAATCGAATACTGTCATATTATGGTTGAAGTTTATGGTCGTCTGTAAATTATGTTATGGTTGTATGTATTACCATAAAATGGTTGCGACGCAATCATATAACGGTTGAAATATTAGCTTGATATTATGTATATAACAATAATATAGTTGAGTCACAACAAAAATATGGTTGAGCTGAAAAAATATTTTTGTTCCATATGTACTTGATTTATGTATACAGCAATAATATGGTTGAATTACAATAAAAATATTGTTGGCCTGCAACCATATTTTTATGGTGTATGTACTTGATTCATGTATACAATGAAAATATGGTTGAATCACAATAAAAATATTGTTCACCTGCAACCATATTTTTGTGGTATATGTACTTAATTCATGTATATAGCAATAATATGGTTGATTCACAATACAAATTTTGTTAACCTGCAATCATATTTTTGTTCCTTATGTTCTTGATTCATGTATACAGCCATAACATGGTTAATTCACAATACAAAAATTGTTGATCTGCAACCATATTTTTGTTTTATATGTACTTTACTCTTGGTTGAACATTAACAATATTTTTGTTGTTTATGTACTTAATTTATTTATGTACATATATATGAAGTACGACCCATTATGCCTAAAGAAATAATAGCCAATTTTTTAGGAATTTGTTTGATGTTAATTTTTATTAAAATTAGTTATAAGTTAGTTATGTTATTGTATTTTAATATTGTATAATGCAAGGAAATTTTAATTTAAATATATAATATTATCTTTATTAACACAAAAATTAAACAAATTTACAAATTGAAACATTTTTATTGTAAATTTTTCGAATATTTTTATTTTTATTTTATTTTTAGCACTACGAAGATAACCTATTGTGTTGTTTATTTTACGTATTATGCATTTAAAATATTTTCACAATCTAAAACACTTATGTAAAATATTTATATCTTGTTTAATTTTCATTAAAATAATTAATTATAATTAATTCACTTTTTTAAGCACACATTCAGTCTATTTTTAACAAGCCCACAGATAACTAGCTCTACGCAAAAAATACACTAAACTGAATAAAAATCAGAAAGTATAATTATTGTAAATTACTAATTATATATATTGTTGCCAATACAAAACAAACATTTTATTTTTAATTCAAATTACGAACACAATAATATTTTTAGGTATTGAAAATAATTTTCTTGCACATAGAATTTAACAACAATAACGTGGTTCTTATTTAAACATGTTGCTTAACATGTTGTGCCATCAATTTAATTGTGAATTGGGAACAAAATTATAATTACTACAACAAAATTGTTTTAATATATATACAATAACGATGTTTGTGATGACAATATATTATTGCGGTGAAAATAATATTTTTGGGGTAACCATGTTAATGAAAAGTTGAAGATCGCGAGTGGAAAATTTTGTAAAAAAAAATTACCACCATTAACTTTTGTTGGAAATACTTAAATAAGGTTGATAAATATTGTCTGTTATTTTTAAAAAAGAAAAAACAAATTCAATATTAAATGGTGGGCAGAATCCAAATTAATAAAAAAAAGCAAAAATAAAACATACGAACATGTTTTCAATAAGTATGAAATGTTTTCAGAAAGAGTCGAGAATGTGAGGAATGAAATCAAAGAATAGTATTTAAAATATAGACCTTCTCATGAATGCACTAATTCATTATTAAATGTTATATATATAATATATAAATATTATATATAGTGAGTATAATTTTCACATAAAACTTATCTTGTATGAATTTATGTTTTTTTTTTACAGAAACTATTTATAGAAAAGAAATGTTAAAAAAAACATGTTTTCTGAAATTAGAAAATCTATTTGGTTATGCAAAAATAGACATTATAAAAATGCGTGTTTAAGAAAAAAGCAAAATTATTATTTTGTAGCTGATCATAGTAATTTATTCAGTGAGTTTAAGAACTGCAACTATAAGAGAAATCACATTACCCTAAAATGCTTTGTAAATCCTTTTTGTTATAAACAATACATATGAACACTGCTGCGGGAGTTTTAAGCATGTTAATTACTTTTGAATTTTGCTGCATATCTCGGGAACCAGTTATCTGAATTCGTAGAGTAAAATTTCAAAAAAATCTAGTTTGAAGTCCCCATAAATCTTACTAACATGTGTTTTAATAGACCTTATAATTTATAGGATGTTCAGAAAAATATTTCGAAAAAATTACAATATCATAAAATATTTATGAATTTTATGTTCTTCCAAAAATAAGAAAATATTTTACCATATATATCCTAATGTTTCTGAATTTTATTACTTTTAAGAAATAATTTTTAGTACTGTTAAAAAAGTTATATTTTTTACATGAAATCAAAAGATTTTATGAAATGAAAGTATAAATTATATTGTAACAATTTGTGATAACAATTTTTTGTTTTTATAATTACATATGTAATTTTGTATTTATATGTGCATAACATTTATATTTAATGAGTTATTTTGAATAAAATAATTTATAAAAACTATTATTATATGGAGATCTTTATAAGGCTCTTACAATACAATGCGAAGAATGCACTACATAAGCAACATTTTAGTTCTGCAATATATGCACCAATTAAGTTTACTTCCAAAAGTGTGAAAGAAGCACGAATTGGTTTTCTAGAGTAGAGCTTCTTCGTGAGGAATTTCATACAAAAATAATGTAATATTTCACAGAATCTGGAAGCGCTTTCCTGCCAAATTCTGCCTTACAAAGCTGCTTCTGTGCAAGCAGTATTTTTTTCTGGTTGTATATAATTTTCAACTAAAAAAAATTACTACATGTGGTAGACAAATGACGTTTAATATATAAGGAGTAAAAAAAATTTTAAAATTAGTTTTCACCCTCGCGAAGTTAAAATTTTAGTAAAATTTTAAAATCATAGAAAATTTGTCTAAAATTTTAGCTTAAATACTATGATTCTATTAAAGTTTGAATATTTTTGACATTTTCCATCATAATTTATATTTTTGGGGCATCTTTGAAAAGGTCTTATTATCAATACTATTGATATATGTATTCATTTAACCCTTTAGTTGCACAAGTAATATTTTTTGGGATTTCCTATCCATAATTGGTAATTTTTTATGTCAAATAAATGGTTAGTTAAGAAAATAAAGCATTATTTATCATGAAAACTATAAATTCGAATAAAATAGTGACTAAATTCCAAAAATCTCTTTAATTCAATTATTATCGCGATTTTAAACTCATATATATAATCTATATCTATATATAAGTATAATAAATACTTCCATGCGAAGTATTTGCAAAAATTGCTAATGTAACCTTTTGGGAACTAAACTAAATGCATGCAATTGAACTTCTTCTTGTTAAAGGGTTAATTACGTGTACTCTTCAATAATATTTCAATGGTATATTAAAATACAATATATGCTGAAAAATTTCTGAAAAATA
Organism: Protocalliphora azurea; assembly: GCA_932274085.1. NCBI lineage: Eukaryota > Metazoa > Arthropoda > Insecta > Diptera > Calliphoridae > Protocalliphora > Protocalliphora azurea. The sequence goes on along the minus strand of OW026521.1, from coordinate 52,971,245 downwards.
TAAAATTATATGTTTGAATAAAGAAAATATGACAAAAAACGTTAATCAGATCTTAATATTCCGCGATTGTAAAGAGACATGGCTCTATTACAATTTGAAGTTAATTTTTTTAACGAAAATTTCGATAATGATATTGAAAGTAATACGTATTTTTAGATATATTTTGAAAATGATCCAGGTCACGTAAATTTAAATATTCATATTTAGTATTTTGGGAATCATATAAGAACAGACCAATCTTCATTTCTACATTTACAATTTTTTTTCGTGATGGTCTTTAATATACATATGTACGTATGTATATTCACACGTATTCATCTTTTCGCTTTACAGCTCTTGATTACTTCTGGTACAAAGTGTGTGTACGGCAGGGAATAACTATTAACAAAATTGTTCGAGTTCGCATCAAAGGAGTATCAAATTCCTTTTGGTGGAATATTTTCAATCCATGCGACAGCAATAACTGTAATATACGAGTAGAAGTATATTCCTTTATAAGCACATAACAAGCCGTTGATTAAATTTCTAACAAACAATGAACTTAAAACGAAGACTTTTATTCGCGCTCACTAAGCTCTATGTTTGTGTGTGTACATAGCTATGTGAAAACATACATATACTCCTTATGTGACAAATTTTTCCATTACTCTGTATTAAAGTAGAACACTCATAGATAAACGAATAATAAAATGTTCTTGTTTCGTCCTTAAGTTATCCAGACAATAGAGTATTGCATAGAAATAGGGTTTTGGATTTCGCTAACTATAACGGGAATTGGCAATTTTAATTTTCAGGGTATATAAGGATATACCTAAAACAATAAGATCCTTAGATTTGAAAGTTTAAAATTTCACATTTTTTTTTCCAAAAAGTTGGTAATATTTTTTCAGTTTTAAATTATTTTTTTTTTCCTGCCCATAACATTTTTTAATAAAATAAAATCTTAACGTAAATGCAAGTAATGTAAAAGTGAAGGAGTTTTGGGCAACGGTCTTCCTACAAAACCTATGCTTTACTAATTTTCAAGGAGTTCCTTACATTAATTTGTAAAATTTTCAAAAGGCAAAGTTGAGGTGAAACAAAAAATATATAATTTATATACCCTCATATGTTGGATAAACACAGCATAAAATTTCTAACTGACACATTTTATAACCACAATTTGAGATAAGTGAGAATGTTATATTCGGCTTGGCCGAATCTGTTTTACCCACCATCTACAATTTTTCTGTCACCCTATTTAAAATTTCGTCTTATATGGGGGGCGAGAATTAAAGTGAGCGGATCACTACTATTTCTTAAAAGTTCATTGTCGTACATGTTTTTCTTTAAGAGATATCGGAGGAAATGTATGAACTGGAGATACACGGGCACCCTGTGTCTCTAATATTTGGCCTATAACTGTATTGTTTATGAACCGATTTTGCCCATTTTCAAAACCAAACAAATCATACATAAAAAAATATTAGAACCAAATTTCGATCCCCTAGAATAATTTTATTAAAACTAATTATTTTTTTTAATTTTTCAATGTTTATTTTTTCCAAAATCGTTGAACTAAACATTTCTACTGTTGCTTAGGAACTAACTTTTTACATTTTATTATGAGATCTTGCTTAGAATAGATTGAACAAAAATAACTAGATTAATGTAATTTAAAGAAATTGATAAATTATGTAATTAAAAGAAAATATTTGATAATTCGATAATTAAAGAGTAAATGGAAATATTAAAAAAAAAATAAGAACATAAAAATTACATAACAATAAATAAGTTAAAAGAAAATATATTTAATTTATTAAGAGTATTCATAGAATATGTAACTCCCCCACCCTTTGAACACACATTACTCCCGGAATGTGAAAATATACCCATACAGTTTTAATTTCAAATATTACAATAAGTAAGAGCATACTATTTTAAATTAAAAGAAAAAAGCAATTATTTTAAAAATATTTTAATAAATAATTAACAGTAATTTTCTAATTTCTTAATTAAATATCTTTTAATAACAATTTTTCTTTTATTGTACAATTTTCGTCTACATATTTTATTTTTGTTATATGAATACATTTATTTTTTTTTTACTTTTTTGGATAATTTTTCTATCAAATTGGTATATCGTTTTGGTATTTAAAAATTCTTTATACTATTTACCTATCTCTTTTACATCATTTTTCATCAACAAAATTAGTAATATTTTTCTTCTTTACTTGTTTGATAATATATTTAAGTTATGTTTTAAGTTTTAAAATCCAAGATTTTTCACAAATTCTTTTTCCTTAAACTCATGGCAATATTCTGTATTCTCATTAAATATTCCAATTCTATAAATTTTAACAATGTATTTTATTTTGCAAGGTTTTCCAAATAGATTTGTCGACCTTGTTATGAAGAAGATCATTAGGTTTATATGAAATTGTTGAGTGTATCGAATCATTATATATTTGAACAGATTTGTAAATAAGGGCTTTGTCATCTAAGTCGTTATCTTTTTTTTTTTCTAACTTAAATAGTCTAATATGTTCATTAAGTGTTAAATGATACCTTTCAATTTCTGCGTTTCCAGTATGTGTATTTGGGGATATAAAATGATAATTAATTTCCTCTGAGTTTAAGTAATCGTTAATAAATGCTGTATTAAATTCGTTGTCTGCTATAATTTTAGTTGGTTTTTCCAAAACCTCGAATCTTTCTCTAAATTTTTCTACTTGAGATAGAATTTTTATCAGCCAAATGATGTATTGAGACGTGGTTTGAGAATTTTTCATAAACCAAAGATCTATATGAATTATTTCATTTGATTGAACTGGTGTTTCTATAGCACACATATTCGTCTTTATAGGTCGTCTGTCATACGATATTTACACATATTACAAACAGTACAATTATTGTTGAATTTATAAATTTATCGACTAAGATTAGCGTGTTATATTTTATCCTTCAATTCTAAATAAGTTTCTTTTATGCCTTGTGAGGACATGCACTTATATGAATTTTCTAGCCTTTAAAATACTTTAATATTTTTTTACGAGTCAGAAACTTATTATAATTTACATTTGTTTTAAATATCAAACTTGTTTGAAACATTTTCATTTCAAAACTTAGAATATATCGAACAGGAAGCACAATTTTCTTGGAAATTAAAATATTCAAGGAAAACAGTTAACTTTAATTGTTAATATTATGCAAGAAAATTTGCTTTTTTTATATAAAGTGCGATATATTCGAAAATTTGCTGAATAAATCAAAAAGAATAAATAACAGGTAATAAATTTTGGAAGAAGTTAAAATTTGGATACATTTATAAATATAAAACAAATTACAGATTTGAAACTAATTGTGGAAAGAAAAACCAATATACATACTTATTTTGAAAAACCAGTTATGTAAAATTCCAATTTGAAATTTAATATCTGGTTTAATATTGGCGTCATAAAAAAAATCAAGATATTCGCAAAATTCCAAATTAAATTTGAATATTTGACAAATATTTTTTTCTTGGCAAAATTAAAAAAAGTCAAAATATCAATTATAAATCTATACACTCTAACATAAATACATATATCACAAAAAATACATATATCACAAAAAATATCATATTTTAAAGTTTTAACTAAAACTTAACCTAAAACACTCCACTCCAACGACAACGTCTCGGAACGAGAATAATTTTGGTGAGTTAAAAAAAAATAATTAACTAAAGCTCTGTTAGAACTTTTAGAGATATACTTATCATTATACTAAAACTACAGTTACAATAATAAAAAAAATCTTGTTAATAATTAAGTTTTGTTCATTTATATTTGTTTGTTAAATTTTAAATTAATAATAAAAGTATATTTTCGCTATTTATAGAATAAATACTACGTTTGTATAAAATATACAATTGTAAAAATCTTCTTTAATATTTCACGAAAAATTTAAATACCGGAAGTTAAGATTTTAGTGGACTATTCACGACATTACAATGATTAACATTAGTCAAAGGTGGGTAAAGAGAAGGGAGAAATTTTACATCTGATTTCTCATTTATAAAATATCTTTACATTTCCTTTATTTTATTCTTTTATGTATTTGTATTTATTTAAATTTATTTCTGTATATTTTTATCTACACTATTGATAGCTACCTAAGTTTTAATTTAATTGTAATGTATTCATTCATATTCAGACGAATTTAAAGAATATCCCCACTTTCCGTAAATTTTAGCCGGTGTTATAGGTAGTGTATATTCTAAAGAATATTAACTGTTGAGAATCGTTACAGCCTCTGTGATTTTTATCGTTATGTTATTTTCCTAAAATTTATAGCAAGGTTTCTTTCTCAAAAATATCTTTTACCATTCTAGGATATCGTAAAGACTTCATTTCCGGTGAATTTAGAAAGTAATGTATTGTTGTTTGTTGCAGTTTTTAATTATATCAAAATCTTCACAGAAAATTGCTATAGTTTCCTTTATTGGAAACAATTGTCGTAAAAAATATAATACTTTCTCTTCAAGGTACACTTTCAGTGTTATTACGTGCCTAACTTTCTACTCATATACTACTTGTTTCTCATATTTATATTTGTTTCCCAATTTCACCACAAGCTGATTTTTAAAAATATTAATTGGGGAATCTGATATAAAAATATGATCATTTAAATTTTCTACTCCACTACGAATTGCAGTTTTGTCTGAGTAAACTGTTTCTTTATTCTCTTCTAAATTATTGAGATATAAATTACTAAAAAAGTAGGCCACATCATTTAATTGTATCTTCCACTGCTACTAAATTTTCACCATCTATATAAAAAACATTTCTAAAATTTTTAATTAATTTTGTGAATTCTCTTCAGTATTTAAATTTTCAGTTCTTAATTTATTACTTAAATAGTACATTTTCGACACGTTACAATTTACATTTATTATTGTGGAAAAATAATTTGTTTGTCGTAAATAGAAAAAGCAATGATGATATACCATAATGCGGATCGAATATTAGTATTGTATATTATCATGTAAATGCACGTATAAAAATTTGGTGTAAAAAAGTGAAACTTTTATATAATACTAACTAATTATGTAGGCTTTTTTAGATGAAATATATATAAATATATATAATGTGTAATTATGCTGGTGAAAAATAATGGTGCCATAACTAATAGTTTATGTATTCATGTATAATAGTATATAAAATATACATATATGAATAAAAAGATATATATGAAGTAAAAGAAGACACGACACTATTTCCAAATTTCATTAGTGGCCAAAAACATCTAAAACAGAAATGCATACATACCTTTTAACGGAGTGAAATATCTAAGTTTCAATGAAACCAAAATAGATAAGATTTAATAAATGCGCAAACAAACTCTGCTTTAGTACCGCCAAAACCGTACAACGGGGCAATTTACGATTGCAAACATGTATCATTTTGTTTCCGCAAAATACTTTTAAATGATTTGAAATACAAAAATTGAAACACATTAAATTATCTTCAAGAAGTCCAGCTACTTTCACATAATTATATGACGAGAGGGAGCTACATGTTCAGACACACAATTGAGAGGACATAGTTTAATCGACTTGGGGATTATACAACAATATACAATAGACCCCATCATTTATGCGATATATTGCTACATACATGCATATTTCATATGCTTTTGATTCATCTTGAAGTTACACAAAAATATATCACTATACATATTTGGTAAGAAATATACACGAAAACTAAGGTATCTTACCTCTGGAATCCTGCAAATGATGGATTTTATATTTTTTTTGTGTCAACATTTTTATAATTTTATTTATTTTTATATTTTTAATTGTCAAAAAACAAGAAATTGTTATTCTTTTTCGTATTAGTTTAGAATGAATTTACAAGCAATAAAGTAATATATTAAAATCAAAAAAATTTTTTTATAAAATTTTATTTAAAGTTAAATAATGATTTATTTTGAAAAATTCTAGTCATAATTTTTTCTGTGTAATAAAATAGAATATTAAAATCAAATATTTTTTTTATTGAATTTAATTTAAATCCAAATAATGATTTATTTAGAAAAATTTTAGCCATAATTTTTTCTGTGTAGATATTATTAAATTATACGTAAGGAAAATGTTGCGTATTTGGAGACAATTTTATTTTGGAAACTAAATAAAAATATTTACACATAAATTATCTACGATAAATGCCTAAAAATGATAATTTTTAAAGTAAAATATTAAGAAAAAGGTTAATAAAAATATGCATAATTTTGTAATTAAAAATCATTAAAACTTTTGAATTACGCTCTTTTGAGCATAATTTTTGGTAAGTTCCGGAATAAATTTTGTTAGAAGTATCAAGCTTTTTACCCATACACATTTGTACATGTTTTGGTCAAATATTGAAAGAAAATGTTTATAAAGCATTTAAAAAAATGAAATTTTTCAAATTCTAATGCAATTTATTATAAATTTTTCTACAAAAGGCTATGTAACGATGTAATATTTTTTAAAGACTTTTTTGTAAGCATAACAAGATTTATTTTCTTTTAAATTGGACAAAAATTTAAGAACTTATTCGATTTTGTATGGAATGATTGACTTATACTTTGTATACGCTTTTGTTTTTGGGCCAAGTATGTTTCAAATAAAGCAGAAATTGATTTGCTTTAAAATGTATTAAAAATAATTTGATAAAGTTTTGAAATTTTTAAATAATTGGGTATTTAAACGATTTGAAAAATTGACGTTCCAATAACATTTAAAACTTGATATCTTTAGTTTTATTTTGAAATAAGAAAATAAATCTATATATATAAAAGAAAGTGATGTTAGTTACTATTGTTATAACTCAAGAACGACTAGACCGATTTTGATGATTCTCACCAATTCGGACCGGTCACCGGCCAGAAAAGGATAATACGAAAAAAAATTCGCGAAAAATCCGCGATAAAAAAAAAACTCTTTTTTGTCATAATTTCTTTGCCTTAATAATCATTAAAAATATTTTTTTTAATACAAATTATAACAATTACTGTTTCTGTTTCTATCGAAACGCTTACTTTTTTGTGCAATTTGTTTTCTGGTGGTGGTGTAGAATTCTATTTCCAAACGGTAAGTTCCAAGTAAAGCTCATCATTTAGTGAGGTTGTGATATTTAAAACCATTTGTTGTATTTTTGGCATTCGTTATTAAGTGTTATTCACAATGCCGCGACCCCGGAGATCTAATATTTCGCGTCGAACACGTAATGCAAGTACTTATCGTAATGTCGTCAATCAATTGAATATATATGAACGAGAAATCGCACGAGAACAACCCCGTATTAGTTTGGCCCGACTTCGTACATCACAAACGCAGGAAGAAAGGCAGGCGAGAAATGAAACGGCTCGGTTAGCAATGAGAAATCGTCGAGCAAATGTAGCAATTCAACAACTTTAAAATTTTTAATCAACGCATAAGAAGAATTGCTTCAAGTTCTGATTTGAATCAAGCAGCGTTCCATTACAACTGCAATTTCGACTACAGCTCTCATCATTCCGTTCAAAAAAAAGACATTGTCTATCCGCTAACCTTAAGATGAAGTAATAAATAAATATAAATTCAAATTTGCCTTAAATACATGCGTATATTTTTTGATTGAGCCCACATCTACATCATATTTAAATTCTTCTGTAAAAAACACTTTATAATAGGAATTCCTTAGATTTTTATTTAAAGGTCGTAAATTTCGTTAAAATATCAATTTAAATCGTTCAGTAATACAACACTAATGTTTGCTTAGGGGCAGCAACGCGGCTCGGGTCATCGTTCAGTAATACAACACTAATGTTTGCTTAGGGCCAGCAACGCGGCTTGGGTCATCGTTCAGTAATACAACACTAATGTTTGCTTAGGGCCAGCAACGCGGCTCGGGTCAGCTTCTACATCATATTTAAATTCTTCTGTAAAAAACACTTTATAATAGGTATTCCTTAGATTTTTATTTAAAGGTCGTAAATTTCGTTAAAATATCAATTTAAATCGTTCAGTAATACAACACTAATGTTTGCTTAGGGCCAGCAACGCGGCTCGGGTCAGCTAGTTTAATATAAAAAATAATAAATTATTTTTTATTTGTAATAAATATAAGAGATTTAAATAAAGTTTAAAAGCTACGTTCTTTCTTGCTTGACTTAAAATTTGTGTGGCTACAAGATTTTTAGTGCACCAACTATCATCAAAACTTTTTTTTGAATATCTCAAAATTTACAGGGCATTTCGAATTTTTGAAAATTTGTTTGTTTTTCGCGTTTGAAAACTTGGTTATTTTTCTTACAATTTCTTACTTACAAATAATGAAAATTAAAGCATTTATTTTATTTTTAGAAAAAAAAATATAGATTTTCGATACAGTTCCTTTTATCAGATTATTTCCAAATTTTCAGTACGTTTTTGATATTAAAGAATATAATTAGATCTATTTAAGTAAAATTGATATTCTAAGTATCAAAACCTTTCGTGTTTTTCAGGTAATGCATTTTAATTCATTTCATTTGTTTTAAAATGCTTTAAAGGATAACTATTAAATAAAAACACACCTTAAAATATTAAAGCCTATTCAATATTCCTGAAATTTACGAACCATAGATTCATAAAAACTTTTGTTTGTATTTCAAAAACTAAAATGGAATAATGAAGGACATCTATATTCGTTTAAATGTTATTTCAATCCATATATTAACATTATTTTGCAAAAAATACCTAAACCATAACTTTAAGTTTCTCAGATCATGGTCTGAAGGAATTTAATCACATTTAATTTATTTTTATTAATCGTAATTCTGATGATTTTTAATTTGCAAGGTGCAAGTTCTAAAAGATAGAAAACTCTTCATACATTAAATTAGCTAAATACTTTATAGTTTTTTTAATTCCGGTTTTGCAGTAAAAAAAACACTAAACAAATTTGAGGGACAAAGGTACTAAAAACCCTAACTTCAATATATATTAAAATATTCATATATGAAGATTTTAAACATACATAATTTAATGCTTGATATTAATACCCAGTAAAAAAAACGAAAAAGTGCTTTCGAAAAACAAAATTTTCTCCACTTCAAAAATAAGTGCACATTTTGTACTATTACTTATTATTTTTTATTTTCTTTTTCATTATGATTTTAATATTTGTGTAATTTTTGTTGTAAAAATTATATATTGTCTTTCTTAATAACAAAAGTCAACACTAAAAAGATATCGTGAAAAATCGGTTATCGGTTGGGAAGATATAGCAAAATTGAGAATTGCGGGATTTCTGTTGATAAATCATACAGTTGTAAAATTTCATAAAATTTTAATTATTAACAAAAAATTTATTGCATAATTAAAAATGAATAATAACACAAAATCTGGACTAAATCCTTGTTCGATGTCTTTCTGCAAAAAGTCTTAAACAAACTTTCGTGTTATAAAAATTGTATATATATTTGAAAAGAAGGAAAATTTTCCTAAACAATGTTATATAATATGAACTTCTTATCTCTCTGACGGATCTAACTTTATTAAAATATTTCTTGTTACGGCATTATCAGGAATGGCATTACCAATCGTATAAAAATGAAGCACAATTGACCATTTTACGATATAGACGGGGTATACACCAAAGTATGTTCAAAAGTAAAAATTTTAATCTTTGAAGCCCAATTTCTCGTAACCTAAAATGGATAACCTATATATTTTTTGTCGACATCGACCGGCAGAATTAATTGATATAGAAATATTTCAAATCAGTTTGGAATCAGGATGGTTTTAAATATTCGCCATATCCGAGGTGCACAAATTTGAGACCCTGTGAACCCGTCTATATAGTCCAGGTTCAAAATTTAAGTTTTACTATATTTGAACTATCACTGTGTAAAATTTCATGGAAATCAGACCAGCCGTTCGCAAACTGCAGATTTATTTCCATATCATTTATTATTGCGACACTTTGTGCTATAATTTAAAAATAATATTATCACTTAAAAATTCATTCATAATGCAAATGCAATTTTAGGATGCATTTTTGAAAATTTTAAATTTTTGTCTCTCTTTGATATTATAAAAATTATTATGTTTACTAAAAATAGCAATCTAAATTGTTCTAGGACAAAATGGTCCCCTATTTAAAGAAATTAAAATAATAAAATCTGATGACACTCCGTCAAAAAGTTTCCATTTTTTATAAATTTCCCGTGGAATATGCATTTACGGAAACTGTCGTCAGATCAGTTGCAAAATATTCCATCTAAAGTTAAAATTTTTAAAATTATTATTTTTTATTTGTTTTTTTTTTTAATTTCATAAGCACAAATATTTAGTAGGATATAACGTTCGTATTTCTTAACGGCAATGTAATTTAAAACGACATAAAGCTTTGGTTGTCTAAATTTAAAATATTGCAAAATGTTGGTTAAAGTCAAATTCAATTAAAAAATCACGGACCAAAAGACTTAAAGTTTAGATTATTAAGTTTTTAAGTGGGAACCACTATAGTGTTCATTATACAAAGGCATACAATTATTCTACATATTTTTACAATTTTCCTGCAAAATTTTTTAAATGAAATACAATTCTTTCAGCTACTCACGAAAAGTATACTTATTTTATAAGAACATGATTATCTCTATTATAATAATGAAAAAATTTAGATCATAGATGATATTGGAAAAAAATCGAGAATAAAAAAACTTACATTTTTATACGAGTATTAAAAACTTAATTTTTAGAATTAACTATTTTCTTAATATTATATATATATATATATATATATATATATATATTTATATATATATTTTTTTATTTTTAATATTTTACAGTGTTATATACAGTTATATATTTATTTAAACAATATGGAAATTTGTTCTTTTAGACTTGAAACTCGATCCACTGTGCAGGAGTTTAAATCATGCAAACCCACAATTTTTACTGACATTTTTTTTTTACTTTTTAACAATTATATAAGGATTTTTATTTAACTACGATTTGTTATTTTGTTTTCTCTGGCATTTGGTCGTGATTTTCTAACATCCTAAGTTTAATTTGGAGAGTTAACTTGCCAACTAAAAACTTTCTGTTAGAATTTTACGATATTTTCGACGAAAATAACCAGAAACTTTTCAGATCACTAATTTATTTTAAAGAGGATTTTATAACGTCATAATTTTTGAGATTACGAAAATGCATTTTTGTCCATAAATTCTACAAATTTCGTAATTTTTTTACCGCTCTTTATTTTCGGAACTTTTATGGTTTTTGCACAAGGGCTTGGATATGCCCAATCAAAATAGGTTTAGATAAAAGTACATATCTCGTTTTCTGCTAAAATGTATTATTTTGACAGTTTAAAAAATAATCATTAAAATAAATTGCAGCAAGTACCCAATGTGCTTTATATAATTCTAACTAAATTTTTGCCATTCAAAATTAAAACTTTAAAATTTTGCTAAATTTCCAAGTAGTCTTTAAAATTTTTGCAATTAAATATTTCGATGGGCCCCTCCGACCATATGATGTAAAAGCCAGAAAAAAATCAATTCATGAAAGAGACCGATTTTATTAAAGTAGTCCTAAGGATATGTCTAGCGAAAAATTGTATTTTTTTTTTTAAATTTCAAATGGTCATATTTTGAAGCGACCAACCTCTCTAGCAACGAGGACACATTAATGGCATATGTTATAAACGATTCAAAAATTATCTCATTTATAAATATTTAAAACAAAATTAAGACTTCGTGGAAGGCCCACGTAAAAATGTTGGTTTCAAAGTTTTTGGCCGTATATCTTTCGACAGAATAGCGATAGAGAAATAACATATGAAATAATATTGTTCTTTTATGTCCAGAGTAATTTATTTAAATCTAACTGTAAATTTTTCATTTTGTGGGTAAAAGGTCAAAAATATTCAAAAGCTTTCCTTCGTAATTATAAGAACCGTGAACAACATAAAACTTTACAATTTAATTGATCATATTATTACTGGCACTATGTTACTAGCCACAAAAATAAAAGCGTATACAAATTTATTGTCACATTAACTTTAGCATTAACAGTAGCATTAAAATTTTTCTGCTTTTTCACATATACACAGAAAAAATAAGTAATAATGATAAGGCTGTCAAGCCCGACTAAATGATATCCCACACCATTGTGTATGTCCATCGAAATTCGTGAAGGGGTCTTATATTAGACATGTGAACAATTGTTTATGTGATTTATGCACGTTAAAGTGATTTTCGGAAAAGGGTTTTATATAGGAGCTACGGTCAATTATGGACTGATCTTCATGAAATTTGGCACAAAGATTGATACTTATTCAAAACCCCTATTACGGGAGGATATTTGTATAGGTGCTAGGTGATGTAATGGACCGATCATAACCAGTTTCAATTTCGTCTTTGTATAATGAAAGTCCTACGTACCAAATTTCATTGAATTATCTTCAAAATTTACATGGACAGCCAGCCAACCGTCCAGCCAGCCGCCGTCCAGGCAGCCAGACGGACGAACGGACATCGTTAGATCGATTCAAAAAGTGAGTCTGAGTCGATTGGTATACTTTAAGGTGGGTGTTGGATGATTTTTTTCTGTGCGTTGTAAACATCAGCACAAACGCATAATACCCCAGCTACCTATGATGGTGTGGCGTATAATTAATTATAAATATATAGTGAATAAATAATTTTTCAAAATAAAAATATAACATAAAAAATTTTTCTATTCGGAAATTGAAAAAACAAAATATAAATATTTCGATGGAAGTTTATCCATGCATAATGAAGAAGTCATATTAAATTTTGTAATATTTATAGAATAATTGCTACATTTTATTAATTTAGATAATTCCGAAATAAATTATATGATAATCTCAGTCAATAGAAAAAAGTAAGCTATTTTGTTTACATAAATACATACATACACACATACATACTAGTGTGGCTCTCATTAGGAAAAGTGTCCAGATTCTTATCCTCATCCCCTAGAAATTTTCGTATAGTCGAAAAGCTAAGACATGCAAAGTTTTGGACTAATTGAAAAAAAAAAAATTAGGTGTTGCTTAAAACGATCAAAATCTTGAAAATTATAACTTTTTAAAATTTTTTTCTTTCTTCGATCATAAATAATTTATTTTAACTAAAATTATCTGGGTTTATATCTTATTGAATTAAAATAAAATTCCCATAAACATGTAATTTTCAGCCAAATATACCAAAGTCAAATAAGGCTTCAACCAGAGTTTGAGGGAGGGAAACAAAACTTGGCATATATTTTATCATCTTAACATTTTATAGATCCTATAAATAATTTTATCATTTCATGAGATTTATGCAAAACAATAGATTTTTGTGACCTTTGACCGTGAATATCTCACGTAATCACACGTTATTATCTTTGATATTATGTATAACTAACATGACCTGACTTCCCACTTTTGGTGGGATTATCCCGCTTTTTAAACTTCGATTCCATGTAAAATATTTTCCCGCTTTTTATTAAAAAATTCCGCTTTTTTAACTCTAACGATGATAATCTGCTTTAGACTGTTCCCTGTCAAATGTGCTATATGTGTATGTATTACTGTCCCGAGAAAGAAATTTTACGTGATTTCTAGTAGGGAGATGCGTATTGATGAGGTGAATACGGAAAAATATTAAATTTTGCTCCCTACGAGTAATTGAAAGTACATTTTGGAAACAATTAAATAGGTCTTTAAAATATAAATAAATTTTTTATGGAAGAATTTTTGCTGCTTCAGAAAGAATTTTTTACAGTATTCTGTTGATTTTTATCGAAATTTACTGAGATGAACCTAAATTTCGGCAAACATATCCTTTCGTCATTTTAATCTCAAAATTATAATAGGAAGGTATTATTTTTTTACCTTTTGAAAAATGTTGTTACCATGATATACGAAACAATATTCTTTTGGATCCAAATTCCAAAACAAAATTTATTAATATTTTTTCGCAACAAGCTCAAAGTAACGATAATTTTGAGACCTATTTGGTGAAAAAACATTTAACTTTTTTTCTCCAAACTATACCAGACTTCAGATTTTCAACCGCTGGTAGGGAGTAGATGGAGAATTTTAAACACTTTTTAAATATTTTTAAATATTTTTCTGTATCCAGCTTATCAATACGCATCGTTTGAATAGTGTTTCTAAAATGTTTCCATGGAACACATCATGTTGACATTATAAAAAGAAAAGTAAGAAACAGAATGCCTAAGAAAAATGTGTGTATTTTTAATGTTAAAATTTTATATTATATGGCAGGATTATAGTTTATTTTATATTTTTAAATAAGTGAATTTATGTTTATAATTATTCAGCAAAGAAAATTGTAAGTGCTTCCAAAAATTAATTTTTTCACTATAAAAAAAAATGCAAAATATGCAATAGAACTATGTGCATATTTTGCATTTTTTGAAAGTCGTTAATAATTACTTTTAGGAAAAGTGAATAACATCTAAGAAGGGAACAATTTCACAAATTTAAAAATATTTTTATTATCTTTTAACAAAGCTAAAACAATAATGTTATTATAAAACTTTATAAACATAGCTTTAAGAGAAGAGCTCCAAAAGTAATGAACAAGAATCATTCCTACCAATGACAACCACGAGTTAAAAAAATAACCTCTGCAGCTCTTTTTCAGCACTAAGCAGTTCCTTCCAGTGACGACACAATGTTAAAATCATTGCATTTGTAGTTATTTTTCAGTTTCTTTTTTTTCTGGATAGACGTACGTTTTTTTAATAAAATGTTTTTCTTAAACAGGTATACATACTATTTTGTATTTAATTGAAAAACTATAAACGTTGATTTGGAGATATAAAAAGAAAATTCCTCTATTTTACAAAACTACAAAATCCCGCTTTTTTATATAACTCTTCGAAACCTCGCTTTTTTATACAATTTGCTTCAGAATGCCGCTTTTGAATTGTTCGGGTCCCGCTTTTTGTCAAAAACTTTCTACTCACGTTATGTATAAGACCATAAGATGAAAATATATGCTGAGTTTCGTTTCTCTTCCTCAAATTTTGGTTGAAATCTTAATTTACTAGGATGCATTTAGTTGAAAATGACATGTTGTGAGTAATTTTATTTGAATTAGTGAATGGTAGGAAAAGTTAATAATTGATTTTTGATTTTTCGATCAACCAGTTAAATTTCGATTTTTATGGTTCGATTTTTTAATCGATTAATAAAAAAATTAATTAAAATTAAATTATATTATTTTTAAATGATGATTAGACGTTTAAGTATGCAAATTTTCGATATGTTTAACAACTAAATCGGAGAGTATACTCATTGAAATAAACAATTTGGCGGTGAAAACAATAGTCGTACGACTGTTTGAAGATAATAAGATAATATTCGCAGATCACTCTAATAACGTGTATAAATGTCTTAAATTCAACACCATAGAATTCAAATGTTACATATATAACTGACACTTGAATCGAGTTCGGAATACTTTCTGCTAGACAGGGCACTTGTTTCGGAAGATATAGACTATCGACTTTTATTATTATTTTGTGGCATGACCACAACTAAGGCATAGAATTCGTACTTAGGGAAGTCGTAATGTGCACAAGAAATTAGTCGCCTAGTCGAAATAGGGGCTTGAGAAAAGGGTTACTGCCGAAGTAGTTTTATTGACGATTTCGTAATCTTTATGTGACTGTCCGGCACTACGAGAATACTCAACGCTGTTCTCTTACGACTCCAGATTTTATATAACTCGTATTTAAAGTTGGTTTTAATAATAATTTCTTGAATCGTATTTTTACTGATTTTTTTTATCAAAATCTTTTAGAAATTGTCCCAATATTTATTTTTATAAAATTTAAAATGTTTCTTTGAAATTTTTATAGTCTATTTGTAAAAAAACTACTCCACTGTGCAATACTGATTTTATATTAATCGAAAAGAATCGATCGCAAAATAATCATTGTTTGACAAGGAGAATCGATTTTCCACCATAATCGAAGTCGACCTACCAGTCACTAACTATGATATTATTGGTTGTTCACTTTTTTGTTTTTTTTTTTTTTTTTTTTTTGTTTTGATTTTGGTCAATTTAGAAAGGTAATAAACTGCAGTTTTCAAAAAGATGAAAACCAAGAAAATTTAAGTTGCAATTAATTAATGGTTAAACAGAATAAAACAATTATGCCCTTTAATGTTTCAACCGCTTTGAGCCACCTCTAAATTTGCTTCAATCAGTCTACATTTGTTTCAATTGATTGAAACAAATTTAGAGGTGGCTCAAAGCGGTTGAAACATTAAAATTTATTATTTGGCATTTCGAAAATATTTGTAATCAACTAAAAAATAATTAATTCAATTAATCCTTTTATTAAATTTTAATACAAAACAAAAAAAAAAAACAGTGTTAATTGAAAAATAAAATCAATAATTTTTACTGTGTTAAGAAAAAATGTACATATATAATACTATTTTCTTAAAAATTGCGGTGTATAAAGTGGTGTTTCAAGCGAATTCTGATGAAAATATTACTTTAAAAATGCTTAGTTAGACCGAAATTTCTTAGTTTAAAAATTCATAAATATGTTTTAAATAACAAGCTAAAATTATTCCTGCTATTTGTATCCCCTGCGAAGAGCGATCACCTTGAGCCTTCAGACATGGTGCAGAAACTTATGAATCCTCAGAATGCAAACTGAGCATTACCCATCCCACGTTAAGAGCAGTCGACCTCCCTTTTTGATCATATTTTGCGATCACGACCTAATAGGTGGGATTGATCGGCAGATTACAAACTGGACAAGAAACATGTTGAAGGGCAGGGTCATAAATTCCAGTTTAGGTATAAGTAGTTCAAGGAAGGTTGTGGCTACAGGTACCACTCTTGTGGAACCTTTTTATACTCAACGACAAAAATGCCAAAGTAGCCGCATACGCTGAATACGTTGTACTCCTCATCAAGGGAAAATTTCTCTCCACGATAAGTGAACTCATGGAGTCAACTTTAGGTGTCTTTCTAACATGAGCGAGGGATAATGGTTTAGATGTAAATCCCACAAGAACCGTACTCTTACTATTTACTAGAAAATATAAAGTCTCAGTTAAACGGTTACCGGATAATACCTCGTCTTGATGGTATTACTCGGTATTATTACTATTTTAACTATATTATTACTAGTACTATTTTCGAAGGAAGCCAAGTATCTTGGCATAATTCTGGACTCAAAGCTCTCGTGGAAACGAAATGTTGAGTTTCGTATACAGAAGGCTCTATTTGCATTCTACATATCCAAGAATTCTATCGGAAAAATATGGATGTATACTGCAGTTGTTAGACCCAATCTTACAGTATACACGAAAACACATATCTCTACTCTGAATAAAGTGCAGAGTTTGGCTAGTCTTTCAAACAGGGAGTTTCACTCCCCAAGCCAGTTTGGAGACTATGTTAGATATTTTTCTCCTCGATATTTTCATTATAAATACCTCCGCTAACTCAGATCTACATCTCAGAGAGTCTAGCGAACCTAGGCATGACCGGGTTGGCCATGGAACTATATTAAATAAGATAGGAAGACCAATCCTCAGACGGGGGACCGGTTATAAGGATAAATTTTAATATACATTTCAACATTAGAATCACATATAGGAACGAATGGGCAGCAAATTCCATGTTTAGTGAATATGCGATCTCAATTTTCACTGATGGATCAAAAACGGAAACTGGTACTGTTTGAGATGTTCTTTCTGATGGCTTATACATCTCAATGTCTCTCAGATTACTAAATTCATCAATGTGGCAGCAAAGCTAATTGGGAATTCCATTCTTGTGTTTCGAACATTGACATATTGTGAGCTGTCTTGCTACAATCAAGGCTCTAAATTCCCATATGATAAATTTAAAATGTGTTAATCATTATATACGCTCACTAGCTTAGCAAAGTCAGCACCACGTCGAGCTGATATGGGTTCGGGGCTAGGCGGGTATTCAGCGTAATGACACCCAGTTGCTAGGTATACGGGTTTGTTTCATTGTGAAACAAGAGAACAGTGAATTGTATTAATAGTAGGTGAGGAAATATATTTTCTTTTTAGTATATCACAATATGCGTGATGGCCTCCGAATGTACTCGCAATTATCAATGTTACTTGTAAATATTTGTCTGGGTTCAGCTCTTGAAAACGCATCGTTTGAGGGGTCTTTCTACGTAATGCATAATAATTCATATTTAGTAGTTTACATGAAAAGTCGTGAAATCCAATGGGCCCTCACATGTCACCTGAAATATTCCCAGATTTAGATTATTTGCCTATTGTCCGCGAAATATTCCGATATGCAATCGAAGCTCACGATTTATCATTAAGAAAATAGAAATGGATCGGTCGTACCATAACAAAAGACCCAGAGGAAATTTATGAGCCTACTGAAAAAAGCTGGAAGAAATTTGTAGAGGCCCTATTCTCTCCAAAGAGTTAAGTGGAAAAGAAGCAGAATAAATTTACAATAAAAAATTTTACGCAATATTTATGTACTATTATTTGGAAAAACATTTTTGAACAATAGTAAGGATTTAGTTATATTTTGAATTCAGTCAATTAAAATTATAGTTACCTCAGCAAAAATTTAATAAAAAATGTGTTTGATTTGATTAAAAAAAATTAATTGAAATTTATACCAAAAATCAATTATTTTCACTAAATGTATCAATCAAAATCAATTAAAATTTAAAGAATTTATTTCGTAAATTCTTTTGTGTATTCTTAAAATTTTTAAATACATGCTATGCGCATATACGCAAATATTTGAGTTTTTCACAAAAATAAAAACGCCAACAATTTGATTAAATAATTTAAAATCTCTGTAGGATGTTATTATAATAAATTGCACTTATTTTACTGGTCATTATCGTAATGAAATTATATACATAAATACAGCATAATAAATGCTGACAATTATATCTTGAGTAAATAAAAGAATAAAATGTTAAGAAAACAGACCGCACAGTCATAATTTGTCAACAATATGTTCTGGTTAGACAATGCAACAAAGAAAACTGTACAAAAAGCAAACTTATTTCTATTAAAATTTGCAAACAAATTAACAACAGTTTAACAAAAGCCAAAAGTAAATGTGTAACGTGTAAATGACATGGTTGTTTTAAAATTTACTTTATAATTTATTTATTCATATAGACAAAGTTTTATTAGTGACAATGAACTGTCTGCATTTCTAAGAGCTCTAAATACATACATGCTTACGATTTAAGATTTTTACCATAGTAGTAATCAATCTTTATAAATGATTTATATTAAAAAAAAATCGGACCAAGTGAGCTTTATATATGCATATATATTGTGCCAAATTTCATGATGATAAGTGGTAAACTGAAATAATATTTGAAGCGAATAAATCTTATATGGATAAAAAACCTAGTGAAAATTTTTATTACAGTTGGTCCATAATGGACTAAAGCTCCCATATAAATATCACGATATATTACATACACATATTTTTTACAGAAATATAATTTACACCATCAAATCTTACAATAAGTGGTCGACCATTGATAATAGGTCCCGTGAAAGACTCTTTCCATAAATATTAAAACCACATGTTGTAGGCTATCAACATTTCGGATCTTACCGACAACATGTTTTTTACTTGTGTATTCGAATAAATTTGCTGAAATTATTAACAAAATCACATCAAAAGGTCATCTTATTATATTATTTAAATTATAGATATATGCTATTTTACTTGTTCTTTCTTTGATGCATTAAAACTCATAAAATAATACATTTTTTGTAATATGAGTAAATATGACAAATTTGAAGTGCCTTCTTCGTATTCTGAAGTTTACGTATCAGTCTAATACTGGATTGTACTCGTATATTATTTATTCAAAAACACCTAAAAATCCAAGAAACAAATTTGTATGAAAGAATAAAAATTCCATAAAATCTTGGCTTTAAAGTAATATTTTCAGTGAAATTGACAGAACTTTAAAATTATTTTTGTATCAATAGATGTAAATTAGTTACTAAAACAATATTATGCATTTTGAAAATGTAGGCATATACGCCCTTACACGCGTCAAAGCTTTATTTGAATAAAAAATGTTCGTTCTAGTTATTTTTGTTGTATTATTTTTATAGGGGGCGGATTTTAACGTAAATGCATGTTTTTTCTGGAGCATTTAAAAACTATATTATGTAGTTAACTATCAGAACAATTTACAAAAAAAGTGTCATACATTTTTTTAGTAATGCATTTTGAGGTTAACCATAAATTCGAAAATAAATAATTTCTACTTGGACTTATGTGAAGCCTTTTTATCTGCAGATATTCCTCTACAGAATTTATCTAATCCGATTTTATTGAATTTCTTTACAATTGAAAGCATTCCGTCTGAATCAACCAAAAAAAAAAAATCTATGTGGATATTCAACTCGAAGAAATAAAATCGTTTTTAGAAAGAAAATTTTGTGGATAAGCATTAATGAGGCCTCAGATATTACTGGCCGATATATTGTAAAAGTAATTATTGGGGTTTTAGCTCATAAATTTGGGTGGATCGAATGCTTCCCATTAAAATTTTTTTACTGGATCTACGTTCGCGCACCCAAAATTCAGTAAAGAGAGAAAATTTGAGAGAGAGAAAAGTGACACCTTATAAATTGAATCAATGATGCCACTGAAAAATATTCTTCCTACCCAGTGTTGCGATAGGTTTATCTTATTTTTAAGTTTTTGAGATCGTAGAAAGATTTGAAGATTTTCAATCAAATACTAAGTTTTTTTTAAAAACTGTAATTTTGCAATTTTCTTACAAATAATAACATAATAATAATTTCCGCAGTACAATAATACAGATTTGAGTATATAAATACAACTTCTATTTTTCCCAATCTTTTATTTTGCTTTGTTTTCTGAACGTCTTCTGAATAAGAATAAATTTTTATGTGAAATGATTCATAACCTGCTGGAATTAAGCTTATTTTTCAGTAATAATGGTTGAAATTTGACAAAAAATTTTATTTTATTTCAACATTTCTCAAAAAATTAAATAATTATCCATACAAACATACATACATATATACATCTTTTACATTAGTCGAAAATACGTTAATGGTGGGTGAATTTCTAATAACTTTAATACCTTCCAACCAATTTTAAAACTTTTTATCTCGTTTGATAAATAATTACGTCTAAATTACGAAAAAAATTGTGAAAAATTCAAAATTTACCCCTAAAAACTTCAGGATTGATGCGGCATATGTTAGCGACATCCTATCACTCTTATATTTTGCATACATCAAAAAGAATAATCTAGGGGGAGTTACGGTCGAAATCTGAAAGCAAGAGTAGTCTAATGGATCCTGAAACTTGCCTTAAAATCATGAAATTAAAAACACACTCACTGTTTTAAAAAATTTCTTTTTCCATTCAAATGGTCGTTAAGGAGGCGTCCGTCAGAAAATTCTTTTTGTGTGTTTATCCAACATATGGAAGTATTTAATTAACATAATTTTTTTTGAGCCTAACTTTGCGATTTGATAATTTTACAAACAAATTTAAAAAAATTGTGGAAATTGACAAAGTTTGGAAAGAGCTTGTGAGGAGACCGTTGCTTCGAGCGCTTTCGGGTTTACTTTGCAGGCATCTACACTAAAATTCCTTTTAAAAGCATTAAAAAAATTATATGTGACAGAACAAAAAATAAATTCTATAAGTAGAAAAATATTGCCAACTTTTTTGAAAAATAGGAAACTCTTTTAAAGTTCTAACTTCAGATTAATATAACTTTCTACCGAATCTAGATATCTATATGATTCTTGGAGCAATAGTATTTAGAATTTTGGAAGAAATCCAACGAATATTGAAAAAAATTAGGGGCAATATTGAGCCCTTTGGTTAAAAAAATTTCGTAAATATTTTAATTCAGAGTGGTTGATCTTATAAAAAGAAAAATTTTAATTCAACTTTTAAAATTCTTCATTCAAACTAACAAACAATATTTTGAAAAAAGCTTTAAAAATAGGATATTTTGTGGAATATACTCTTGGGTATGTTTTATACACCAATGGACATGCCTTTGGAAGAAAGTAAAAAAATTTTCAAAAAACTAAAAAAAAACCTTTTTTAAAAACGGTCCAGTTCACGAACGGTCATAAGTAGAACCATAATGTTTTGGGAAACATTATAAAACATACCAAGGCTTATTTTCCGTGGGGTAACAGACACACTTTTTTCCTTCAATAGGGAGTGGGTCGCCTTAATGTACATAGATAATGAAAAATAAAAATGGCATTTTACTTTATTAGATATCCTATAGCATATCCTATTACTACATTTCTTTTTTAGCGCCTATATCTACCTAGCATTCCTAAAATTATTTTTATTTATATTTTGAAGTTCGCAATCTTATATAGAAGCTCCAATGAAACGATAAATCTATCCTATACAGAATTTAGACCTTAAAATAATGCTTAGCAAAGATGATTTCTTCCACAATACTTTCCACTATTCTATTCCACTATTCAGTTAATGCAGTTGTTTCATTTTACACCAAAATTTTGTAAATATATTCAAGCAAAATTAAAATTCAATAAGATTGTTCGACAAATTAAAAAAACAAAAATAGTATTATTGCATTTAAACTTTATTAAAAGTGCACTTATTTATATTAAAAGAAAAAATTAAATTAAATTAATTAAATTAAATTCAATAAAGTTATATTTCAATAAAAACTCTGACGTTTTTTGTTATTGTTTTATGTTTATTTGTTGGCAACCAGCTGTCGTGGTTATTTTACTGGATTTTAATATTTTTTTCATTCGCGTACTTTCTTGTTTACAAATTCGTTGTAGATGAATATTTTGTTGAAATAAAATGAAATATACTGAAATAAATAAAATATACTTTTTACGTTTTTTATTAACAATAGTTATTTTAATCAATATAAACCTAAAGCTAATAAATAATTAATATCCAAGGTGACCCCACTGCCCCGAGACCAGCCAAAACAGTTGGAAAATACTTCAGCAATAACTACGTGAAATTTCATGGAAATGTATTCAATGATTCAAAAGTTACACAAAATTATTTCAAAAAAAAAAAAAAAAACATGTTGAAACAGTGATGAACTTATATATGAATATAGAATGCTGCAGCACACATTTACCATGGAAATGATGGAAAATGTGAAAATTTTGCTGAAGGGGGTCAAGTTTCAGTTAGTTTTTAAAGGAATGTATAAACTATTTATGCCAGTATTTGGTATATTTAGAAAGGCTATATCTTGAAAAATTATAATATATAAATAGTAAAGTATTATATCTAAATTTCTTCATTAAATTTATCAAAAAAAAAAAAAAAAAAAAAAAAAAACATAAAATTTTGATGTATAGTGTTGTTTTGTAACAAAAAAAAAAAAATAATAATAATAATATTTGAACTTAAATAAAATCTATACGAATAAAGCTATCGTTATGAAATTTCAATATAATATAAAAAAGGTTATTCTTAAAACAAGAACATAAATAAGTTCCCACCTTTTTATTCAGCAATACCCAAAATCCCAGTTCGGGGAAAACTTGTTTTAAAAATTTAATTTTTCAGTAAAATGGTCAATGGTCGTTATCAGAGGCGTTGCTTGTTAAATATTTTTTGTAAATTTAGCGAACATAGGCAGGTATGTAATAGAGGTGTTTTTTTTCTTTTTTTAATTCAACTTTTACATTTTTGAGCTCCAAAAATAAATAAAAAAAATTAAAATTAACGAAATTCCGATAGGGATAGCGGGGAGACTGTTGCCCCAAAGGTCCTTGGATTTTCTTTATTTGCATTTACTTTAAGCATTCTTTTTTGAGAAAAATCGCAAAAAATCACAATATTTTTTTAATTTTCTGCTTCAAAATAATAAAAATTTTTTATCGGAACCACATATTCATTATTGCAATTTATTACTTACGAGTTTTGTATTTATGTATTTGTTTTCAATGAAATCATAAAAGAAATTTTGCCAATTTAAACAAAAACAAAAAAAATCACACCCAAAATGACCAACTTTGGTGGTCTACTCCATATACCCCAGACCCACTCAGAATCAACGATCCCCAAATCAATTGTGAAATTTCATTCAAATACCTCCAGTAGTTGTAAGTTACAGAATTATTTCCAATAAAATCGTTTTTGGACCACTGTGCGTGGAAAGATAATTTTCTTTCGCCAAAATAAAGAGTCTGAAAGAGTAAAATTTAAAAAAGTACAAAAAATTAAAATTAGACTATGAGCATTTTAAGAAAAATCACAATTTAATAATTATTTTTTGACATATTTTTCGGTTAAAAAATAACGATTACTTTTAAACTTTTATTTTTTGCTCAAAATATAACGATTATGATTATAATTTTTAAGAAAAAGAAAACAAAATTGTCATTTTTTTTTTTTAATTTATTATATTACTTTTTATTTTCATCCAATATATATTTTTATATATTTGGAAAGGACATTTAAAAAAATATAAAATTGTTCCACAATATGTTCCTAAAGTCCGTGAAACATACTGATTTTGTTGGTCAACAAATGTTGATATAATGATTATCTCTGACTTTAACCTTTAATAATTGTACTGCTTAACTAACCATGGATTGATTTTTGCTTTTTTTCTCATAGAATAATTTTTCTTTTTCTTTTTATTTAATAAATATTAAAAAAGTTAATGCATGTTCTTTAAATTTTTAGGGCATATTTTGAATTTTTAAGTGCACGTTTAGGCTTATGTTTTAAAAAATAAATGAATAAAAATTCACCCCAAATGTTTAAAATAAAAAGAAAATCACCCAAGTTAGCCATACGCAAAATCAAGAGAAGATGTCATATTGAAATCTGTGACGATCACAATGTTTGTGGTATCATAACGTTTATGAGAATTTATATAACTACCGCCCTGAATGCCCCAGCTTTGGACTGTATTCCAAATCTGGTTTTAAGAGGCTTCCGAATGTTGTCCAGATCAATTTACATCCCTGAAAAATGCACGTTTGGGACAAGAGATCTTTCCAATAAGATCGAAAAAACAGAAACTGGTTTTATTGCTAAAACACGGAAAGCTCCCAGGCGAATCATATCCCTATTGGCAGCTCTGCATGATAGATATAAGCGGAAAACTCCTGGAGAACATCATCTGAAGTCACCGGTACAATTTGTCTACAGGAAAGTCAGATCAACAATCAATACCATCTTTAGTGAAACTACATCCTGGGCAATAAAAGGAAAGTGCTGGAGAAAAGGTGCAAAGGAGTACTGCGTAACTGTAACTTTGAATAAAAAACAACTTTTTCAATACAGCGAACTGGGAAATCATTGTGAATTCTCTCATGCGATTAAATATTTCGCAATATTTAGTTGCCATAATACGGAATTATTTTCGGAACAGAATCCTGATGTACGATACTGATAGACGAACGAAAGAGTATGGAGTGCCATTGTTCGTTCCGCAGGGATCGGGTCTTGGTCCGTTGTTATGAAACGAAATGTACTATGATGTTCTTAAGCTTAAGCTGCCCGAAAGGTTTTCTCTCGTTGATTTTGATGTTACGGGAAGCAGAAGCTGCTACCAATGCCAGTATACAAATCGTTCGGCCATGGCTCTCCTTGGTAGCATTAACTTTGGCTGATCATAGGACAGAAGAGGTACTAAATATTAATATTAAACCCAGATATAATGTCTAAATATATTGTCTATATATACATTAGAACATATTTTATATAGACAAAGCCTTATTTTAAGTATCTTGATATTATAACGGATTGTCGCCTCTTGTTTAAATACCACTTACAGTATATAAGTTCAAGGCTACAAGAACATGTCTGACATTATCCAGAATAATGCTGAATACAAGGGGTCCAAAACTACTTACAGAGGAAACTGTTGTCTGAACTTGTGAATTGAGATTTATCTCCTATGCAAGACTATTACTTCAGTATACGGACTTGCTGCCTTACGTGTGTGCTATGTCTTGCGAACGATGTAAGAGGAGTAAGTGTTAGTATCTCTCAAGCGCGTTGGTCAATAATAAGGATAGGTGGACCAACATTTATTCCTCATATATCTATATATATATATATATATATATATATATATAAATAAATATATATAAATATATATATATATATATATAAATATTTATATATAAATATATATATATATATATATATATATATATATATATATATATATATATATATATATTAGGATCCTAGATATATGAGGAATAAATTTCATATATCTATATATATATATCATATATATATATAAATTTTTCATTTATATATATATATATATATATATATATATATATATATATATGACGATTTTAATGAAAAGGTCAATTATTGAAACATCTTTTTTCCGGATTGAGGTTCTGGGTATTTTGGCACACAAAAGGAGGAGTTTTTTAACTCTGATTTTAAGAAATCTTTATTAGACCACCCATGAAATGTATGGAGTTTAGACTGATCGGCCGTAAACCTGCCAATCGGCTTAGACTTATGTCCTAAAAAAGGTCTTAAAAGTAACTATAATCTCTATTGCACTGTAACTCTTTAATTTAAAAATTTTAAAACTATATAACCTTTTCATTCAGAATAAAAAACAAACATTTTTGACATATAATTGTTTAGCTTACTTAAAAAAAATATAAATTAAAATTTACACATGGCCTTTTTTTTAAAACACTCGTTTTGATATGGACCTAGCCTGTTGAAAACTGTTTTTATTATTGTACAAAGTAGGATTTGTAGTTAATAATTAATTTGGCAAGTATGCAAACGATTCTAGCACAGACGGACCAAAATCGTACTTTAAGGCATTGATTTTCTTCTTGCATAAAATGCAGAGTACAGCGGGAATTTTGTATCATTAAATTATTATTAGATTAAACAGTCATTCAAAATTTAGGTGTTGCCGATTAACCAAAAATTGTAAAAGTTGACATGTTAATATTTTTGCACACAAACACCTTTTTTATTTCTTGTACCTTAAAGGTCGGTGATATATATTAAAAACAGATAACATTTTTCGTAATAGCTTGCAAATAAATAAAAATATATTTTTAAAAAAGTAGCAAATTCATTTATATTAACAAAATTCATAAAATTCCGTTTATTTTTGTTTCGATTCCATCTGAAATATTTTGTTGTCTGTTATTTTAACATTCTTTCAAAAAAATATTTATCCAGAAGTATTTTTCTTTATTGAGAAGTATTATTTACTTAAATAACAGAATTATCAACTAAGTTACTTCTATTCCACATTTTGTACTTCCTCATCATACACTTGCTGTTTTAGTTTTAAATTTTTACGAATATTAAAGAAAGTTGTTATTAACATTACATATAATTATTTATGTATTTGTGAGCTGTTGTAATAAGTTTCTGTTGTCAATATATGTATCTCGCTTATTTTTAAAAAAGGTGTTTATGTGTAAAAATATTAACATGTCAACTTTTACAATTTTTCGTTAATCGGCAACACCTAAAGTTCGTGTGACTATTTAATCCAATAATAATAAAAACAATTCTCGTCATAATGATCCAAAATTTCTTGCTACATCCTGCATTTAATATCAATATTTGTATTGTAAGTAAATCAGTCTATTTAATTAAATTTCAAAAAGTTCCATATTTGAAATAGAATAGAGCCTAGAACGTTGAAAAAACCAGAGAAGGTTAATGGTCTGATTTTATAAAATGAAATGAAGATTCGTTTCGACAATTTGTATTGAAAACAACAATTCGTGTTTATTTGTTGTTTTTCGTTTCGTTTTATAAAATGTAGCTTTAAGTATAAGTTTCAGTTTGACTTTTTCATAGTTTTTTGAACAAGTTTGCTATTATCAACACTTTTTCGCCATTTGATGTAAAAAAATCGTAATATGGACATAATTATCTATCAAACAAGATAAAAAAAGTTAAAAAAAGTTAGAATATATTTTATTATAGAAATCATAGCTTTGAAATCCGGATAAAAATAATTTTGGGTTATATTTTCGTTAAAAATCTCATGTAAACCAAAATATGAAATTTAACCTTTCTGCTTTATAGGTTAAAATTGCTGAAATGCTTTAAAAATTTTGAAATATATTTTCTATAATCTTGTTATGTTTTAATTTTTAGTAATTTGTATACTAGTCAAAAAAAAAAAAAAATACGAAATCCGTTAAATTCAAATCTAATGTACGGGGAATTTATAAGAGATATCGACCTAATTCTTTCCTATTTTTACATGCTGTGATGTTGTCATAAAATAGCATAGATTTTCCTAACTTTTTTTTTAATTCCTTTAACAAAACTTTGAAAAAATTAAAATTGGTTTTTTAATAAAACATAAAAAAGAGGATTATATTACTATATTATAATGGTTCAAATTTGACATAAAGTAGCATTTTATTTAACCATTTCCAAAAAAATTAAAAATTTGCCTTTACGTTGCTCGCAATTTTGAAGATAATTCAATAAAATTTGTCACGTAGGGCTTTCATGACACAAGGGCCTTGGTTATGATCGGTCCATTATTTCACCTAGCCACCATACAAATGTCCTCCCGGAATAGTAAGTTCTATACAAGTGTCAATCTTTGTGCCAAATTTCATGAAGATCGTGCCATAATTCACCATAGCTCCCATATAAAACCCCCTTCCGAAAATCACTTTAACGTGCATAAATCACATACACATGTTAGTATCAAGTTCATATTCGGCACATATAAGTTTTATATAAGTAGAAATCATAGTGACAAATTTTATGAGGATCGCTTCATAATTTACCATAGCTCCCATAAATTCATATAAATGTTAGTTTTTTACGTAATATTCTGTATTCGTGTAAATTTATTTTATTTTACAATTAGCAAAAGTATCGGTCCACAATTCGCCACATGTCTAATATGAAACCCCTTCATGAATTTTAGTGGACATGCTCAATGGTGTGGGGTATCATATGGTCGGGCTTGACCGACTATACCTTTCTTACTTACTTTACATAAAAAAGAATAATCAGTTACGATCGAAAATCTAAAGTCGGCTTTTTTGAGAGTAATCTAATGTTACAGCCTGAAAAATCAGCTTGAATATTAATACTTTGTTTCCAATACTTTGGTTTAAATTTCTTTTTATAAAGTGGTGCAGTATGCGTGTGAGAATATTCACTTTGTTGTTAAATATTAAATAAATATTTAACTTTCTGAGTCCATAAAATATAGTATGATAATCTGAAGAATATAACAGCTTTTTCCTTTTCGTTTGAAATAAATTGCCTGGGTTTTACTGTTGTTTAAAGTAATCCTCCGTTTGTTGAAATACTGAACCAATTCTTCTAATGGTCTCTGCATGAAATGTTACATGAAGTTAGTACATCAGAGCACAATATTGCTGTATCGTCAGCAAAAGTAGAAACAGTACAACTTTCTGGTTGACGTAAATCTGAGGTATAAAAATTAAACAAGGTGGGAGACAAACAAAAGCCCTTCGTTTCAAAACTATAAGAATACAATACCTCTAAAGGAATGGTTATAAATAAAACTTTAAATTATTTTAGTAAGAAAACTGGGAAATTTAATCAAATTATTTTATAAATTACGGAATCAAACACTGACTTCACGTCTATCAATATTATTCCCGTTGATTTCTGAGGTCAAAATTGTTGGTTACCAAATTTCTAATTCTGACTAAAGACAGAAGCCGAAATGATGTAGAAAAAATTCATTTGATTCAATAAAAAGTATCAATTTCTCATTAATGATTTTTCCAAAGATCTTACCTATAGAGGTTAATAGACTTATAGGACGATAGGACAGATAGAAAGATGGACAGCCTGGAGGCTTAGTCAGTTTTAGAATAATAATAACTTCTGCTAACTTGATTTCTTGCGGAAAGTAATCTCAAGGATAGGTTAGGTGGTACACAGAAAAAAGTCACCAATCACCAAAATAATTCATTCAATTAAAAATTTTTTAAATTTTCACCTCTCATGTAAAAAATAAAAAACCGAAAAAACTTTCCTGTTTACGCATTTATCAAATCAATCAAATTTAAATGAAAAATACATACTTGAATTGAATTGAATATATTAATTGAAAAATATAAGGTAATAATTTTTTCTGTATAAAGAGTTGCCTTTCTCCCTAATTATCTATTTACTGAGAGTTATCATCTCATAAAATCAGAAATGCTGTGGTACCTCTGCCAGAGTCTACGATAAGTATATGCATTTTTAGATAAGTCCGTAGGGGTTTATTGTAAAGAGATGATGATTTTCTTGAAACGCTAACATCCACTGCCTTATTGATTACATTTCTAAATTCTATTATCGCCAAATCAATCTGCTCCTTGGTAGCAATATTCCGCATTTCAGAAATGGTAAAGAGCAGAGACCTGCCTATTGGAGCTACCGGGGACGAATTTTCAGATGGTTAAATAATATCAATATTATATAATATAAACCTTTTGTTTAGGATTTTACCCTGCAGCAACCCTAGCTCTAATGCCTACAGTTAAAAACACCTCCGAGAATAAATCGCGTATATCTGATGCAAAAAGTTTTTTTTTTTTGTTCCCATAAGAACTAGCTGACCCTCCAGTAAATAATATGAATAAATATCTAAATATATTACGTATATCAGAATATATCTTAACTCCCACATTTTCAATA
Source organism: Protocalliphora azurea (assembly GCA_932274085.1). Lineage (NCBI taxonomy): Eukaryota > Metazoa > Arthropoda > Insecta > Diptera > Calliphoridae > Protocalliphora > Protocalliphora azurea. Next base: position 52,940,537 of record OW026521.1, on the reverse strand, counting down.
AAATGAATGCTAACAATAGGTAATAAAGTATGTTCAGAGTTCTCAATCATTTCCACAGACTATAAAATCTTGATACTTTATATATATATTTTTTGTCGAAGAAGTGTCTGCACACTTTTTTTATAAAATAAAAATTTCCTTAAAAGCATATACAAATTTTACTTTTTTTTTGAAATGTATCTTCTGAGTTTTAAAATGGAAAACAAGTCATATGAGCCAATTGCGCACAGATTCTTGCAAATATGACCTATGTTGTATCAAAATTTTGAGTTTAGTCTATATTTTCTAAAATCCCAAAGTATGAATTTACAAACAAAATGCAAACCTTAATGTATTTTTAAGAATTTGGAAGCGCGTTTTACCGGACTTACAATATATGTGCCCATATAGTGGTGGTCCAGTTAAATCAAAGTGATAATATACATGACTTGACTTTAAATGCACAGATTTTGAAACATTATGTATTTCAGAAAATTCCCCTAGCAATTTTTGTTATTTTGTTAATTTTTCAAAATTGTTGTTATACCAAGTAAACGTGTTTATCACACAGTGCCATATGAAGAAATTAATGTCTTACCATCAACGAGAACACGATTTTTAAAATCTGGTAGCACGTGAAGCATGTTAAGAAATAAGATCCGATAATCTGTTATAATAAACAGCCATGTAAACGATTTTTGAAGACCCAGATCAAATTGAAGTATTTTTGTTCCAAAAAGTTTTATTGGAGTGCCATTAGCTGCAAAAAGTTGTACGTTTGAAAATTTATTATTAAATTTACACTTTTTAGCTTTTGCGCCAAACTTTTTATGAAACCATCAATTTTCATCATTACTGTTTCTCGATATAGATCTTTTGCGTGAATAATTTCTGCGACGACTCCTACTACGGCCAAATTCTTCAAACTGTTTCTAAAGAGATTCGATTTGCTGTGTTCGTGGATTGAATTATTCTGTGGTATTGCTATTGACGAAACGTGTACAGAACGAGCCATATCAACAATTTTATCAGCTTGTTCACCTAGTTTAGCGATGTCTTTTTGTTCATGGTGGAAATTATGGAGTTTGCTTGATGTTGCAGAAATTTCGTGAACAAGTAATGTATACTAATTGTTTGATCCAATCCAACAAATTTGTTGCTTTCTTGCATTGTACTATTTCTTGGTTGAGTGTGCGTATTTTAAATTCTCGGGGTCATCAGTTGTGAAATAGCGATCAAAAAAATCAACAAAATAACAACATAATATTTATTTAAAAAAAGAAAAAAAAAACAAATCTGAAGCTTTATTGAAAATTTCTCTGACAACCAGATAATATAATTTCTATGAAAAGTAATAAAAAAAAATTTAATTTTTTCAAAATAATATTCATGTTGATTAAAGTAGTTTTGCTCTACATAAATATAAATCAAGTGAGAAATATATAGCCGATTAAGCCCGACCATATTATATGCATAAAAATTAAACCTGTGGCTAATTGTGTTCGTATATTTCTATAAAATATACGTATGTTGATACTACGTATGTTGATACTAACATTTATATGGTGATTTCTAGAAGTAGGCATAATATGGTAGCTATGGTCAATTATGAACCGATCTTGATAAGATGTGTCACTGTGGATTCTACTTGTATAAAACTTACTTGTATAAAACTTATTTGTGTCAAATTTTAGGAACAAGTGATTGTATGGGAGCTATTGTAAATTATGCAACGATCTTCATGAAATTTGGCAAAAAGATTTAGGATTATAGTTATAAAACTTGTTTGTGTGGAATTTTACTAAAATATCGTTATATTTAAGACATTTATGATCGTTAAATCCCTATACCAGGTGGACATTTGTATGGGGACTAGGTGAAATAGTGGACCGATCATCACTAATTTCAGTAAGTTTCGCCTTGTATCATAGAAGTCATTAAATTATCTATAAAATTGCGACGAACATCGTTAGATCAATTCTAAGTTAATTGGTATACTTTAAGATGGGTGTTTTAAATTTTTTTGTGCGTTTCAAATATCAGCACAAACGCATAATACGCCAACCACTTATGAAGGTGTAGGGTATAATTAAACGTGTATGAAAATATTATATTATTTTATTATTAAAAAAAATCCTTCATAAATTTGACAGAAAAGCATAGCTGGACACTTCATAATAATTCGCCTAATTTCTTTGTCAATATGATACATTTTTATTGAACATTTAAAGTAAACAAATTGACAAAAAAATATATTTTTTTTTTAGTCAGTATAACACAAATCTTTATAGGCTATAAATTGAATAATTTGTTGTTTGAGACAGAATTTTTGAATCAAGTACGATCTTTATTTTTCTCTGTGTATATCCTACACCACCAAAGGTGTTTAGGGTATTATGCGTTTGTGCCGACGTCTGATTATACAGAAAAATTTTCATACCCTTAAAGCATACCGCTCGACTCGGAATCACTTTCTCAAATAATTTAACGATGTCCGTCCTGATCGGCTGTCTGTCCATGTAAACCTTGTGAACAAAGTGCAGGTTGCAATTTTGAAAATGTCTTCATGTAATTAGTACAAATATTTTGTCACATGGAAGAAGCCTATTAAAATTGGTGATAATCGGTACATTATTTCACCCTGCCCACAAAGTGAGATTTTCGCATTCTGAGTGATAAAAATTCTATATTTTTGTAATTAAGAAAGATACAATGATGAAATTTGGTACAAGCCTTTTTTGCAACATTAAGCTTGTTTTATGATCGGACATGATCAGACAATTTCCACTTCTACTTTTCATACAATTCAATGAAATTTTGTTAAGAATGTATGTGTATGTATGTATGTAAAATTTACCAATAGGAACAATATATTATTCTATGTTATCTTTCCCGTAAAACAAAATTTTATATAGTGTTTCAGATATATAGTTAAAGCATTTTTATCGTATGTGGAATTTTTCATACACATAACAATATTAAGCAATCACAAAATTGCTTCTCCTATGATGTTTTGTATTCTGCACTTAAGACATTTTTTCCGGTTTGCGCTAGATATAATACTAGTTATGAGTTCATCAACAATTGCATATGAACGTATTTGTATTACGGCTGCCATGAGTACTTGATAGGAATTCGTATTTTTTAGAAGATCTCTATATTTTCCTTTTCTTAATACAATTGAAAAACCTTCGGAATAATTATTAGGCCTTCCATAAGTGTTTGGTGAAGGAGATGTAATGATCAATCCCGATTAAGTGTTAATTAAATTGATTTTTTTTAACAAAACATTAATTTAAATTGTTCTTTTTTTATCTACATGTTGCCAACAACATTCTTTAAAGTTTTGTTTGTTTTGTTGACGCAGTATAAACTTTTATAAAAATAAGCAACAAGAAAAACCAAAGAATGCAATCCATTTTTTTGAGATGGTTTTATTGATAAATATAATAATATAACAAATAAAAAGTTTCGACGAATAGATATAATTTCAGTATATTGTCATTAATTGTTTGGAAGCCATAGTTTTGTTACAAATGCAAAATATTTGGTTAACAACTTACCTGGTTATATATAAAATCTGTATCTCAAAATTAACGTTCTCTTATCTAAACTTACCACAGTTGCTAAGAGTGGAGTCAAGTTTAGTAGCAAGTATCTGAATTGGAAAGTTATTGTCATTTGTGACAGCTGTGCTATGCCAGAATTCTCAAAAAGTCAAGGCAGTTGCTAAGGAGGAAATGATTATTATTTCCGTTTTTGATCGACATAGTAACATCAGCAAAAATTTCCATCGCTCTAACTTTATTTATAGAGGTAATCCGAATTCATTAAATAAATCCATATCTTTTTTTCACATAAAGTTTCAAAATTCTTCTGTGCAACAGTTCTTTTTAATGGAAACTTAGAAAATTTTATCCAAAGAGATCGGTTGTAGCTAATTATCAACTTTATCTTGGATGGAATCTTTCCGAGATAAACGAGCTTAACAAATTCTATTGATGTTAGATGTTGCGTATAATAAAAGAATACATATATATATATGTATATATATATATATATATATATATATATATATATAATAAAAGACTTATCTTATATTAAACGGAAGTTTCTATTTTAAATATACACCTGCAAATCCTGGTCAGCAACACTATGTAATTAAATATGATTTTTTCGTTCTTTTAAATTTTTCATTTATGCGGAATCACTTTTACCAAATTGTTTCAGAAAGTGTCTGTTCTAGAGTGAGAACCAAACTGAAATTTGGTAATATTTCCTAAATCTACAGCGGTTGTTTAAACCAACACAGTTATTATTACATTTTTCTATGTCTGGAAGGTTCTGAAAGCCAAACTCTATATAAAATAAATCTTCCCCAAAAAGGTAGGCTTGAATTGTCAAAATTCATTACATTTTAGCTCTGTGGTGGATTAACTGTTCCAGGATTTAGTGAGAAATTATAGGATCGAGAAGGAATGAAAACAAAGAGAGCAAGAATGGTTTCATAAATCAAGAGACGTTATAAATAAAGAAGATAAAATCAATTGCATATTGACAGTGAATAAAGTAAAACGAATTATAAAGAAAGTTAAAAAATGTTGTGTCAAAGTAAAAAAAAGTCAAGAAAATTTTAAAAACGATAGAAATTGAAACATGAAAAAAGAAGGAACAAATGGTAGAAAGTAAAAAATGTTAGTATGTAATTAAAATATTAAATTCTTGTAATATATACAATTCCTGCCATTTGAATAAGGAATCACATTTTTTTAACTTTAATTAAGTATATCTCCTAAACTAAAGTTCAGAAAAAATTATTTTTTGCGCAAACAAATTTCAAAGTGTTGGCTTTAGTTTCCTGAAGAAATAAAAAATATACATATTTTGTTAAAATAAAATTATGGATTTATTTAAAGACATGTATTTCTGTGGTACTTTTTAGTGTGTCACTTGAATAAGCAAACTGTAACTTATTTTTAAATTTTAGGTTATAAAACTGAAAGTTATTATCTTCTAACATTCAATTAGTAATGAGTACTGCCATCATTTTTAGAAATAACCTCAAAAATACGACTTGGCATCGACTTTTATAATGGCTCTAAGTAATTTAGCGAAATTGAACTCCTTGCTTCCGTTATTGCATCCTTTAAGGATTCTATCGTCTCAAATTGCTTTCCTCCTTCATAAACTTTTCTTGCAAGCCAACCGCAGACATTTTCCGTTGGATTCAGGTCTGGTGAATATGGGGGCCAATCCGAGAGTTGAACACCTTGTTGATTAATTCATTGTTTTACTGCTCTGGCGGTATGAAGCGGAGCGTTGTCGTGTTGGTACGTCCAAGGTATGGGTCCAAAGAAATTATTAAATTTAGCTTCCTCCAGAATGTTTTTGTAAATCGTTGCAGTCATTTTGTTGGATACAAAAACCAATTCTATGGTACCATAATACGAAATGGCACCCCATACCATTATTCCGTCCTCTCGGCTGTGTCTGCGGCTCAAAAATAATTCCTCCTTATTTAGGCCATGGAAGTAATAGTTATACCCGTCGGGACCATCAATATTAAACTTTTGTTCATCGGAAAATTCAACATTAAATCATTTGTCGGACCATCTCATTGTATTTACGTTTTTCATTAAGTGGTGATTTTTTTGCAGTTTTCGTCGGACTATGTATGGGCACGACTTTAAAATACACTGTTCTTAAACTGGCACTGACTCCACTTTTTTCACGTATTTTTGATACCGACATGGCAGAATTTCATGCAATTCTAAGAATTTTTCGTCTTTCTTTTGGAGTTGTTGTCATTTTCTTCCGCCCTTTCATGTTTTTTCCGTATCTTTCCACATTATTTAAATAATTGTACACAACTGTCTTTTCTCTATTAATGTTTTTGGCTTTTTGGACCGGATTCTGCCCCTGAGATTTCAAAATCAGAATTTTTTATTTTTCAGAGTTATTAAGAGCCTTGCCACGTCCCATTTTGAATAAAAACTATTCCTATCAAATTAAAAATTCTCTAGCCGTTTATATGGACAGAAATTCAAATCATAGCCTTCCTTATTAATATTAAAAGAATTCCTTATTCAAGTGACACACGAAATAGCACCACAGAAATACATGTCTTTAAATAAATGCATAATTTTAGTATAACAAAATATGTATATTTTTTATTTCTTCAGGAAAATAAACACTTTGAAATTTGGTTGCGCAAAAAATTATTTTTTTCTAAACTTTAGTTTAGAAGATATACCTAATTAAAGTTAAAAAAATGTGATTCCTTATTCAAGTGGCAGGCAGTGTACTGTAAAAAAGGAAAAAAAAAACGTTTAGCCTAATTTTTGTGATTCACAGAATGCATAACTTGTTATTAAATTAAAAAAAAGAATTATATTATTATATTAATATATTGTTATATGTATATATATATATATATATATATATATGTATATATATATATATATATATATATATATATATAAACGAAAACAAATTTATAAAAAATAATAAAAATTAATGAACAATTAGAATAGATTAAATTAAAGAAAAGAAATTTACAAAAAAAAACTTGTACAAAAAAAAAGTAATAATATCAAATTATAGAGAAAAATCGAAAATAAAATAGTTGTAGATCGCAATAAATGATATAGGGAAAGGAAAAATATATAGTAAGGAAACAAATTAAACAAAGCAATAAAACAAAATAATGATTGAAAAAAAATTTAGATTAAAAAGTGGAAGAAGTGTAAAAAAAAAATACACAAAAGAAATATTTCAACTATTTCCCCTAGCCCCCGCAGCACGATGGGAGATCAATCTGCGGACTACAAATAAGTTTATATTATAAGTTTATATAAGTTTATATAAGTTTATATATAAGTTTATATTATATATTAAGTTTTAAATTACTTTTATTGGCTTGATCTTTGAGAGTGAAATAGTATTGTTTTAATTTTTTTCTCTTTGGTATAAACAAATCCGACGTTTTCTGTTTAAATTTGGAAAACATAATTTTGGTAAAAAAACAACAAAGAAATTTTTATATTTAGAATAGTTATTTCTTTTGAGAAAAAAAATAAATAAATAAAATAAACCTTATAAAAATATTAAATTAATTTTATTATATTTTTGTTCTTTATATATCTATTTTTCCTACCTATGATTATATTGTTTATTTCGATATAAGTTTTTTTAATTATCGCGTAAATCAAGTGCTCGGTGTAATTTACATACCATAAAACAAATAAGAAGAAAATAACTGAACAAATTTAAACTAGAGAGAAAAAAACGGAAAGGAAAAAGAGAGTAATTAATGAAACAAAATCATTGATATTTCGAGTATAAGATAAAGATACACTAATATTTCCAACATATTTTTTACACCCTACCTTTGTAAGAAATTTAGTTTTTTACGCAATAAAGCTACGTAAAAGCATGTGGGTATTGCAAAAATTATTATATTAAAAACCCATTCATAAATTATATAAACAAATTATTAAATTTTTTGGGATTATTAGAACCAAATTATTCTAAAACAATTTATTATTTATTATTATATTATTTATTATTATGTAGTTTTACATACATAAATTTTGTGATTATTTTAAATTTAAGAAAAAAAAAACAAAGGAAAAATATTTCTGAGTTGATGAATAAATAAAAATTTTATAGACTTTTCCTAGTGGTATAGATAGGATTTCGGTGTTTGGGTTCCTAATAATCATTTTAGGACAAAAAAGGAACAAAGATTCAGGTAAGTTTTGAGTTCAGAAGGGTGAGATCTTCCCTTAGAATCCTCCCCATCACTGAAGATAGCTGCAAGGACGAGTACCGCCCGACCTTGGCTCAACAAGTCAAAATTATTGCAATATTTTTCAATGTATGACTGCATTTATTTTAGAAAAAATATTTTTATTTTTCTAAAACTCGTGTGTTTACATTACAGAGAAAACAAACATTGATAAATTAAATCGCTTTTTTTTAATTTTATTAATTATTTAGTTTGAAAATGATTTTATTAATTCCTTGTCAACAGTTTTAATTGAACTTGTACTAATATTTCCAGAAATAAACTCAGAAACACGCAAACTTTTCTTGTTCTCTGATGCAAGCAACCACACATCAAAACAATTTTGACGAGATATACGTTAACACGTGAGCAGAAATTCTTTGTGAATTAAAAAGAAACAAGTTGGAGAACAGATACCATATCAATCTTCAAAATAAAAAAATGAAAAAGATTCATAAATATCTCGCTTAAATTAAAAAGTTACAAATATTCAAAATTAAACTTCTTACCAAAAAAAAAAAAATATTTTGCATTATATTTGCCTTCAATTACAACGCTGTTCATGGTGGCGTTACTTAGAAACGTTTAACACCTCTTTTAATATTTTCTTTATTTTTCAGTTACTAAGAAGATGTTTAATCAACATAACTAATTTTTTATTAAAACTCGAAAAAAATTTGTAGGGGTTTTGGTAAGTTAAATTTTTGAAATCACACACTGTGCAGCCCCCACACAAATGAACTCCTGGAACAGACGTTTACACGAATCGGTTCATAATTGGTCACATTAAGACCCTCACCGGAAATCATTTGGATGCACACAAAGGGTATCATATGGTCGGGATTGTTCGTCTATAATTTTTTTACTTGTTTCAATATTTATTGACTTTTATTCGATTAGAAATTAATGGGAATAATAATTTTAAAAAAACTTCTACTTTGCTGACAGCAGCTGTAAGGAAATGTATACATATTGTTGGTACTCATATTTGTTCACATACGTTATTAATATGTATAAAGTTTTTCTAACAAAAGGCGGATAAAGTGCACGTGCATTATTTTAATGACACCTAAAGGAGTGTTGAGCTGCTTTTATTTGTACGTATATATTTTCTTAAATTATGTAAATTATATTTTATTAAATAAATTTTATGGAGCGTATGTGGCTGCTATATTGTTACTAACAATACATAAGGTCTAATTGAATGATCATAAAAATTACCAAAAGATGTATACAAAAATACACTGACAAGATTCATAAAAAAATAACGTTTGTAAAATTTTTATGTTTGCTATATGTTTCCATTAATGCACTTTAAAATCGTTAGATAGGTTCATGAGTGTTTAGATCGCGAAATATATATAGACTGGTCAAAATAAGTATTCAACATATCATTTTATTTCCTATCAATTCGTTATAATATATATATACATACTTATTAAATTATTTGAAATAAAATGACAAATATTTGTTTGAAATATGTGTTTCCTTCAGTTTTTAGTAATAGCTACCTACATATGTTCGCTAAATACACAAAAATATTTAATAAATCATTCCTGTGATAAAGACAGGGTGATCTTTATACTAAAAAGATGTTAATTTTTCAAATAAGTTTTCCCCGAACTGCGATTTTGAGTGTCTTGGAATAAAAATGTGGGAATTTATTTATGCTATTCTTTTAAAGATAACTTTCTTACATTATACTAAAACCTCATAATGATAGCTTTATTTATATAGATTTTATTTAAGTTCAAATATTATTATTTTTTTACAAAATTTAGAAGAAATTTAGATATAATACTTTACTATTTATATATTATTATTATTATTATTATTATTATTATTATTATTATTAAAATTATTTTTCAAATTATACCCTTTTTTATGATACCAAATACTTGCATAAAACTAACTGAAATTTGACCCCCTTCAGCAAAATTTGCACATTTTCCTTCACTTCTATGGAAAATGTTTGCTGCAGCATTCTATATACAGGTGTTTCAGCATGTTTTTATATCCTACACCACCATATGTGGTTGAGGTATTCCATGCGAATGTTAGTATCAAGTTAATATTCGACGCAAATAAGTCTTATGCAAGTATAAACAACATTACCAAATTTTATGAGAATCGGTCCATAATTTACCATAGCTCCCATATAAACCCACTTCCAGGAATAGTCCTAAAGTGCATAAAATCATCTAGATGTTAGTATCAACTCATTATTCTGTATTTGTATATTTTATTTTACATTTAGTAATATTGGCCACAGGTGTAATATAAGCTCCCTTCCCGAATTTTTATGTTCGTACAAAATGGTGTAGGGTATCATATAGTCGGTCTTGACCTATTATATCTTTCTCGGTCTCGGTCCCGGGGCAGGGGGAGGACCTCAGAAATTGGTCAATCTTTTAATATTTTCTTATTCTACTTTATTTATTACTAAAAATTAATTAACATAATTACTGTTTACTAAAAACTGAATGCAGCTCTGTGCAAATATTTGGATTTCTTTAATGAAATTTTTATCCGTTATTAAAAGAACACCTGAGTTACAGGTATTTTTTATTTTTATTTTTTAAATAAAATTTTGTGTATTCAAGTCATTATATTCAGGATATTAAAGGATGAAACAATACCTGATTGCCCTACAAGTTTCGGTAGTATAATACACCAGTCAGGTATATCCAGCCATTTGATATTCCTTAGAATAGGTAAATTAAACAGGTCAGTTAAATATTTTTTAAGAACAAGTTATATAGCTACGGAATTTTATAAAAATATTGCGTAGTTTTATAGTACCAAGCAAACTTTCTTCAGTATATAAAAAAAGTCTTTTGTTTTATTTTAAAATTTTTAACACAATGGCGATAACATTGACATATAAAGTTTTTTGCTGCGTTCTTTCGGGAATGCCTAAACTACTAAATTAACACATTTTCAAATTATTGGAAACAAAAATGAAGACATTAAATAATTTCGTACGAAAGTTTCAATTGAAGTATGGCACCTGGTTGGAAAACATCATGGAAATTAAAGCAGGACTACCACTTAAGCAGTATGATTATGTGGGGAGAAGTCGAAGAAAAGTAGACTGTCGGAAATACTGTCCACACAATCGGAGTCTGAAGTTAAAGATTCATATAACGCTGTATTAAAAAGAAATAAACAATGAACTGAAGCAGCAAAAATAGCGGATATCCTTCATGATACATATCCAAGTCGACTTAAGGGAATAATAAAAAGTATTCCAACACCTTTACCAGCTTCTGAGTTTTTTGAAGATTAAGCAAAAATAAATATATAAAATTGAAAAGGCTTTACTCGATAAAGGACTCCCAATTCTTCCATCTTACAAAGATAATCTGGAAAAAAGCAAAATATTGTCCCACCACATAGAACTTGAGAAATCGGATCTGACGTTAATATGCAAATGAGGATGTGATGGATTGTCAGCACTATCAGAATATAAACAAGCTTCATCAGTAGAAAATTGTACAGACACTTTGTAGCTTTTATGACATCGCTGGTTTCATTATGCTTAAGAAGGAATTCGAATGAACCATCTACGTCAACTAATGCTGCTAAATAAGTTTGGAGAACTCCAACACCACCATCAAAGTTATATTGCAGGCCAATAAGGTTTCAGTATATAAGAGAAAGCAAATAATGCGCACAAAACTGGGTTGATACAATCAAACAATCAATTGAAAATTTAAGTCGAACGAACACCGATTTAGCCTGCACATTCTCTATATGTGGATTGAAAAAATCGCAATTTTCACAAACTACTGCAGACAACTCTACAAGTATTAATAATGATGCTTTGATATATCTCCCCTACATGCCCGTATACGCTTTTTGGAATACATGCCTCATATTGGTGGAAACCAACAAAAAGTTAACAGATGAGGCACAGGAGGCCAAAAACTCTGACTTTAATACAAGAAAAAGTTCGAGAATATGTCCAGACCAAGACTTTTTGAATTATCTTTAATTGTTTTTCGATCCTGCCCTAACATCTATAAGAAATAAGTGAAATGCTAACAATAATGTAATGCACGAAAACGATGATATTTAGAAGGTTCTTGATACATTCGATGTAAATGAATATTTTGTTGAAATAAAATGAAATATATTGAGATAAATAAAATATACTTGTTTTTTTGTTTTTTATTAAAGGTACGTTCACACTAGTCAAATATTTGACCAAAATGACGTTACCACTATTTAAATTATTTTCCAATTTTCTTTTTTAATGGGAAAAGATTTTTTTCTTATCACTAATCATAGCTGACATTGTATCGATTTTTTTATCGATTTGTTCTGACGCTGTTTTTTCTTACAAAACATTTGCAAGATCAAACAACGGCAAAAAATATTTTTGTAAAATTAGTGGTCACGCAATTTTGATCAAATTTTTGCCTAACGTGAACATAGTTTAAAGATAGTTATTTTAAGCAATATAAAACTAAAGTTAAAAAATTACTAATATCCGAAGTGACAAATTTTGGTTGTCCTAAACCTGTGCTCCTCCAAAACATTTGGATAATACCTCAGCAATAATTATATGAACTTTCATTGAAATATATTTAACGGTTCAAAAGTTACGCAAAATTATTTAAAAAAACATGTTGGAACAGTTGTGTACTCATGTATATAAAATGCTGCAGCACACATTTACCATAGAAATGAAGGATAATGTGCAAATTTTGCGGAAGGAGGTCAAGTTTTAGTTAGTTTTTAAACGAATATGTGAACTATTTATACAAGTATTTTAATTATATCAGCATATATGGGAACACGTAGATAAAATTTGATTATAATAAATCACTTTTTTTCGATTTTCGTCGAGGTATGTTGTCAAAATTTAATGATAATTTTTTTTAAATTTCATTGTATTTTGTGCTATGTTTGCTACAAATATTTTATCAATTGAGATTTCGATGAAGAATTGCACCTCTTCTTAAAAAAAATAAACGCGAAAAATTAACAATAACAATCTGATAGCAAAACAACAATCTGATAGCAAAACAAATTTATTTTCCTTTGAGATCTAAAAATTATATTACGCTGCAACGCTGCAATAATATAAATAAATTTGGTCCACACGTGATAAATTCTCATCAAATCTCTCGTGTAGAGCCTACGTAAATAAAGCTAACATTATGAAATGTTAGTATAATATAAAAAAGTTATCCTTAAAATAAGAAATTTTTTCCACTTTTTTATTTCGAAATACCCAAAATCCCAGTTTGGGGAAAACTTGTTTTAAAAATTTACTTTTACAGTATAATGTCATATTTTTTTGTGTGTTTAGTGAACATATGTATGCAATCAAAATGTGTTTCAGCTTTGCCATTTTTGAGCTCCACAAATATATATATATATATATATATATATATATATATATATATATATATATATATATATATATATATATATATATGTATATATATATATATATAAATATAAATAAATAAAATTCTGTTAGGCAGAGGGAAATAGTTGATTTTGAAGTGAAAAAATGTCACCACCTTTTTGAGAACATCACAAGTTATTTTTTTAATTGTATACTTCAAAATAATATAACTTTTTATCTGAACGACATAAGTGTACAATTCCTACAGAAAAATTATGTAGAATTTTGTACAGAATCCAGGAAATATTTTAGAAAAAACTTAGCACTCAAATTGAGTTAGAAAACATATCTAAAAATGGGTTAAAATTTTACTTCTGTCTAAATATCTCTTAAAGTGCAAGAGAATTATAAGGACTATCTATGTGTAAAATTTTTTCTCAATCAAGTCATAGATGAAATATTGGCGATTTTTGTTTTTAAATTTTTCATACCTCGGGTGACCAAATTTGGAGGTCTACCAGATACGCTGAGAACCTGCGCTCCTCCAAACCAATTAGAATATACCTCAGAATAGACCGTGTAAAATGTCACTCATATAAATCCAGTAGTTCTAAAGTTACATAATTATTTCAGAAAAAATTCGTTTGGGATTACTGTGCGCTGTTTTTTGGAAATAATTCTGTAACTTTTGATCCGTTAAAGATGAACCATTGTCAAGTTGATTTGAGGGAGCACGAATCCATAGATGGTTAGGGGAGTAGTATTGGGAAATTTTAAACACAAATAGTCCTAGTAAATCTTTACAAAAAGTATGTATAGGTTATCCCTTTTAGTTTAAGAGATATTTGGTCGAAACAAATTTTTCTTTCATTTTTGGCGTCTTTTTTCAGTCCTTTTTAACTTGGCCGGATAGATTTCCTATAAAATTGTAAACAACATTGCTACAAGAATATTCTTTCACTTCTAAAATATTTTTTATTACGGACTGCATATTTTTTTATGTCTTCAAAGGAAATCTTACGCTCTGGAAAACGGTTTCCCTTCAAGCTCTATCCAAACTTTATAAATTTTCAAACTTTTAAAACGCAAAGCTGGCATCAACAATATATATATATATATATATATATATATATATATATTTTAATATATATAATAACCTCAGAAGGCAAAATCTTTCCTTCTTTCCGAGCAAAAATGCTATATAAATTTTTAATATCATAGGAATCTTAAAACATGCAAAGCTGGCATCAACAATATATATATATATATATATATATATATATATATATTTTAATATATATAATAACCTCAGAAGGCAAAATCTTTCCTTCTTTCCGAGCAAAAATGCTATATAAGTTTTTAATATCATAGGAATCTTAAAATATGGATAGTCCTAATTAGGGAAAATATATTAAATACGGCAAATTTTTTTCGGACTACGAAATAAAAAAATTAAAATTTTGTTTTTAAGTTTATTTGTGAAAAATAATGTTAATATTTGGAGTGAACTAAAATTTAAAGCATTAAAAATATCTTAATGAAATATAGAAAAACTTTTTTTAAAATCAGGGAATTTAAAAAATTTCCACTTTTCGTAGCAAAATATCGAAAGTTCAAAACCGGGAAAAATGTAACTTAAAATTTGACTTTTTTCACTGAGATCGTCACCTTGAATTTGAGCTAAGTTTCTTTTGACCCCTGATTGTTTAAAGTTATGTGCTCTTCCAGATTAATTCGAAAGCTGTTCAACTCTAGCCATATCAATTTTTTTTAGATATCTTTAACGTATCAAAAGTTATATATATATATATATATATATATATATATATATATATATATATATATATATATATTTATATAAATAAATAAATATAAGGAAATATTTATATACAATATTAAACATATTTATTTGAAAATAAATATTAAAAGCGTGAAATTTTCAAAAGAATATTTTCTTAACTTCTTGTGCTGCAATATTTAAATAAATAATATTATATTGCAGTGATTCTAAGCTTTCATATGACATACATGTTGAGTAAATATTTTATAATATTCTTGAAAATTGCGTATTCTTCGAAACTTTGAAGTCCTTTGCAGAAAAAATTAAACATCCTAGGTACGACCCCTAGTTTCATGCATCATATGTATGTCGATTTTTTCGTGTGTTAAAATGATTTTTGTAGAGTGATATGGATTCAAAAACTAGTATTAAAGAGTAACATTTTCATAAGGATATTTTCTTTACTTATTATGCTGCAACATTGAAATTAAAATATTGTTATATTGAAAGGATTTTTATCTTTCATTTGACACCTATATTGGGTTGATATAATCCTGGTAAATAAATTATGATTTTTTTTAAGTTGTTTATCCTTCGACAGTTTGGTTTTGAGAAGAAATTTTGAAGTTCTGGAGAAATACTAAGAATGGTCTCCATTTTCATGCATATATCGATTTTTTATGCGTTTCTGGGTGTTAATATTTTCGAATACACTTCATAATAAAGTCGAAATATGTATATTTAATCACTAAAAAAGATTTCGGTATCATTTTAAAGCAAAAGCTGTCTTTACTCATGGCGATAAAAGCTGTTGTTTTGGTTTGATGTGTTTTGATGCAAAGTCACTAATGAATCCGATTAAATTAAAATTTTGTGGATTAGATCTCGATTCAAATTTTCTCTAATGTTTTTCCTTATATTAATTGTTATTATTATTATTATTATTATTATTATTATTATTATTATTATTATTAATCTTACTTTTAAGGTATAACCAAATAACTAACTAATTTAAAATGTCATTTTACATCGATACTCGGATTATATGTGCAAAAATTCGATAGCCTACACACTTTTTTTTTAACATACTTGCTTTTCTAGTATTTGGCCCATAATTTTTTTGGTTATTAACCAATTTAATATACGAGATATATTTGTGCCAAATTTTGTGGCCCTGAGCTTTATCTTGCTTTTAACAAATAGACAGACAGATGAACGGGCATAGCTAGATCGTCTTAGAATTTCACGTAGACGAAGATTATATATAGAATATTTATCTTTTTGATTGGTGAATATAAAAACTAACGGTAAGTCGGAAGGACGGATGTCGTTATATCATTTAGGAAAGTGATTTTGACTCACTTGATATACTCGTAGCATTATGCATTATAAACATCATTATAAATTTTTATTATTTTTTCACCTAAAGTCCTGTAAAGTATGGAAAGTATAACCAAAACAAGTTGAAAAATTTAATAAAAATTTTCTAACAGAGTCGTTCTATTTAAAACCAGTACGAAAAACTATAAATTTGGTAAAAATTTAATATATACAATAATAAATACAAATATATTGCATTTATGTTGCAGCTGAAAAGTAATTTTAATACATTTTTATAAATTTCCTTCACTCGTTTCATAAACCTCATTTAATAAACATATATTTATTGTTAATAAACTTTTATAAAAATAAAATATTTTTGAACAGCTACTTTTTTCTGTTCAATTGTTTGATGGTAGTAATTTCGACAACTGAAAGTTTCATTTGAAAATTGTACTGCATGAACACAGACTGCATATTTTTATTGAAGAGAAAGCTTGGTGTAAAAGACAAAAATGGCTTAGTCAATAACACAGGTCGGCAGAAAACACCTCCCTTAAAGACGAATAGTTGAATTATATGGATTTTGATGTGCTAAACAAGAATATGCTTTCAGTTTTTTTCCATCAGGTCTGGATTTTTTTATGGAGATGTGTACTATTTCGCCTATAATAAGGCCATTACACGAGTATATTTCTCCATAATTCAAGAACAGTATGTACGATTTATATAAATGATACTCCAAAAGATGCGGACTAAAAATGTCTTCAAGCAATCCTAACATAATTTTTTATATGTTTAATATTTTCAAAGTTATTTAGAAATTAGTATCTAAAAAAAGTTGTTCTTGCAAATTTGAAGATTTTTTTCTTAAAAGTTTTTTTAAAAAGTGAAAACGTCAAAAATGTTTTTATTTTTTATAAAAAGGAATCTGCTTTTACGTTTTTGTGAATTGTGAATAAAATCAAAATTTTTGTATCAATTTTAATGGTACTTGCCTTATTTATTCATAGTAATATCAGCTTTATGATAATGGATTAAAAATTGCACTTTTTTGTCAGTTTCATTTCTAAAAATAAATTTTAAAGAAAAACTCGTCAATTGCTTTTTCCGACACTAATTTCTCAATAACTCCGAAACTGTTGGGCAGATAAAAAAGAATGTTAAGATGACTTAGATCTAACTTTCGTCTGCATCTTTTATGTTATGGTATAATATTCGTGTATTCGCCTTATTAAGGGGGAGATATTAGAAATGCCCTTAAAAAAAATCACGACCTAATGGAAAAAAAATTAAAGCAGATTCGTGTTATTATACGTTGTATTAAAAATGCATATCTAAAAAATACGAGGGATAGTAAGAGTGCATTTGTTGTTTTGAATTCCCCTGGTAAAGTATTTGCGAATAAAATTGTCTCATGCTTCTTACGATGAAAAGTAGTGAAACAGAAATGCTGGAAACGCATTTTCTAAAATTTTATAGTTTGATAAGACTAGATATTATATGTCATATTATATGTCATTTATTTTTTACAATACCTGATTCATTATAGCTATTAAATTAATTACATAATAAAAAAATTACAGCTATAAAAACTTTAAATTCTAACACATTAGACAAGGAAGAAGGTTTGTTTATCCGTAAGTAATATTATGAAATGAGTCTTAGATTCGGGAGCTGGTGACCATATGGCTAAAGATAAACGACTTTTCCAAGATCTTCAAGATCATCTTATTAATCCAATTTTTTATTAATGTAGTAAAAAATTTTGTCTGTATAAAATCTACAATGATGTTTAATATTAAAGGAATTTTTCATGTTAATGAAAATGCTGTAAATTGTCAGATATAGAATTTGATTTTGTGTAAGGAACTCAAGTGCAATTTATTTTCAATAAAACGTTTTTCGAAAATGTTGCAGTTAAAATTTTTAACGTTGAAGTTATGTGGTAGTTTATTTGAATTTAACTAAATTGTCTTGGTAATATAAATACAAGCTTAAATTATATGTAAAATCAACTAAATTTATGGCATCTTAGACTTTTATGTTTCAGATGTGCGAAAGCTGTTATCGATGGTGGATAGTTTTGGTATAATAAAGTCTGAAGGCAAATTGTTTTGGGAATCCCGTGTTTTAGGAAAGCAGTCAAGAATACCGTTCAAGTCAAAGTCAAATCCAAAGTTAAGTCGTTGTTCGCAAATCATCCATAGTGATGTTTGCGGTTCAATTACAAATCTAGTGTATATGTTGTCGAATAAGTCTGAAGTTTCTCAGTATTTCAAAGAATAAAAGTCCATGGCAGCAAATATGTATGATTGCAAAATAGTAAATTTAAGATGTGGTAATGATGCGGAGTATTCGTCATGAGAATTCAAGTCATTATGTAAAAATGTTCGAATTAACATTCAATACCCAATTGCATATACGCCGGAGCAGAATGCTATTGCAGAATACATGAGTAAGACATTAATGGAAAAAGCAAGATTAATGATTGTATTATCTGGTTTGCCTAAATTGTTATGGTTAAAAGCAGTATTATGTGCTTCTACTTTGCTAACATAAGTCGAACGAGTGCAATTTGTTGAAATTTGAGAAATATGGTATGGTGTAAATCCCAGTTTGGTAAATATAAAAATATTTGGTTATACTGCCTACTCTTATATAACGAAAATACATCGAAAGAAATTGGACGTGAAATCAGAAATATTGATAACGGTAGATTATGATGGAAATGATTGTCGTTTTTGGGATAGTAGAAATGGTAAAATTGTGCTTCCTATAAATTTTGTTTTTAATGAAAATTCTTTTATGAATAAAACAGTAGCAAATGGAAACGAATTTAATTTTTATTTCATTTTTTCTCATTTATTTTGTACTAAAAATAACTTTGCGTAGCTTAAAGTTATATAGTATAGCTTCGCCTGTCAAACGGAAAAGAACATATATTAAAGAAAACCAAGTAAAAATAGCCGGTAAAGCCCGACCATGTGATACCCCACATCATTGTGTATGTCCATCAAAATTCATGGCGGGGTCTTATATTAGACATGTGGACAATTGTGGATCGATACTTTTACTAAGTGTAAAATAAAATATACGAAAACAGAATGTTACGTTAATACTACTCGTAGTATTTATATGAATTTATGCACTTTAGAGTGATTCCCGAAAGTGGACTTATATGAGAGCATCTTATGGAGCGATTATCATAAAATTAAATAAAATAAAATTTGTCACTGTGATTTCTACTTATATAAAACTTATTTGTGTCGAATGTAAACTTGATACTAACATGTATATATGATTTGTGCACGTTAAAGTGGTGTGGGGTATAATAAAAACCACAAATAAAAGTGTTTTATTAAAAAAAAAAAAAAAAAAACAAGACAAAAACTAGTGGCAAAAAATCCAAATAATAAAAGTGAACAAAAAATAAGTATTCAAACCTTAAATCTAAATCTTAAAAAGTTTAGCCTCAAAGAGTTTAGCCTTGGCGTAGGTCTGTTGTGCTCCTTCTCATACAACGGTTTTAGCCAAGGTGAATTTGTTTTCAACATTTGAAGCTGAGGCTGTGCCCCATAGTTGGATAACATAGCACCTTATAGGCTTTAAAATTGAGTTGTAGATCAGTAGTTTGCAATCTGGACTTAATTTTGAGTTTCTACCAATAAGTCGGTTAATATGAAATGATTTCAACTTCATTTGGGTTATTTTTGTATCTACATGCGATTCCCACGTAGATGCATATCAAGATATTTTATCTCCGTTTGTTAGGGTATAATATGATTATTTATTTGGATTGGGGGGCACGAATCTTTCCGCAATGTGAAGGTAATATATATAAATTTCTGTTCATTTGCTTTTATTTTCCACCTTTTAACAATTTTTCTAAATAAATTATATGATCTTGCAAGAGTTTAGATGCTTCTTGGGGATTTTCATAAACGCCTAGTATAGCTGTGTCATCTGCGAATATTTATATATAGATTCGACTATTGGTTGGCATATCAGAAGTGTATATTAAATAGAGAAAGGGATCCAGTTACTGCTTTCGGGTACGCATGCTTCAATAGACTGCGGCGATTTTATAAAGTCTCCCTCTTTAAGAACAAACTTTCGATGAGTTAAATAGCTTTCTAGCATGTTATACGTATTTGTGTGTAAATATTTTTTAATTTTACATAATAATCCTTCGTGCCATACTTTGTCGAAGGCTTGAGAATCGTCAATGAAGAGAGTAGAACAATATTTCCTATCTTCAAACTTTTTGGATATAACATTTATAAGTCTGTGAGTTTGATCTATGGTGCTGTATTTTTCTCTAAATCAAAATTGATCTGTTGGAATACAATCGAAACAATTCACTATCGGTTTCAACTTGTCTTTTAATAGCTTCTCAAACAGCTTTCATATATTTGACAACAGTCTAACGTGTCTATACTAGGGACTGTAAATAATGATTATGACAATTTTTTGAGCAAAAAAATCAATATGATCCAAGGATTTTGGGAACATGTTGTGGAACACTTTTATTATTATTATTTTTTAATGCTCTTTCCAAATATGCAAAAACTTTTGTTTTATGATTTTTAACAAAAAACTCAATAAATAACAATTATTTTTGTTTTATTTTATGCTCAAATTATAATGATTATTTTTGACTATTATTTTTCTATTAAAAATAATGAATATTTCTGAATTTTATTTTTTGCTTAAAATATAACTTTATAATATAATTATTATAATCTTGGGTATAGTACCAGTTGAACGGTTAATTGTACCTGTGTTTTTATATGGTATTGAAATAGGAAATATACCATATATTTAACCGTATGCGGAAAAAGAAAAACCTAATAGTTCAAGTAATGAAAGGGCGAGTGGAAATACTGAAAGTACCAACAACACTACTGTAATTGTTGTAGTGAATATGAAGACTCTGATGAAATGAAAAATCAAATAGAAGTTAGTGATGAAAATTTAATAAAAGGTCTCAAGATATAGAGTAGTAGACAGAGTTGTAATAGTAATACAGAGGAAAAAAGTAACAGTGATGCCATTTTAGCACTTTCAGTGCTAGCTTTAGCGTTTGCACAGATTAGAATGCACTGAGGATTTATAAAATTTGTTTAAAGTATTTTTAAATCATTACCTTTTAGTTTTTTGAAAGATTTTCTTATTCATTTCAACTATATTTTTGGAGAAACAATATGCCATTGAGAAGAATTAGTGGACATCGAAAGCCGCCAGAAAGACATAATTATTGTGCTATAGCTCAAAATACAGAATATTTGCTATCTGAAGTTCCTAAGTCGTTTGATGATATGGAAGGTAGATCTAATTCAATGGAATGATATAAGACAGTAGAAACTGAATTAATTTCTCTCAAGAAAAATAATACATGGACTACTCGTATTGCCAATCTACTACCCTGAAAACCTGTTGTTGATTGTAAGTGGGTATTAAAACGTAAATTAAAATCCTGGTGAGTACAAAGCTCGTGCGGTTGATTTTGAAGAAACCTATTCTCTTGAACGGCAACTTGCGGGAATATACATATTTTCATAAAAATAGCTCAAGGTCTCAATAATGAAAGCAATAAGGTATATAAATAAAACAGAGCACTATATGACCTAAAGCAAGCTTCAAGAATGTAAAATTAATTGTTTAATAATTATACGCAAAAATTTAAAAAAATATCGGAAAATTGTTATTGTTAATATATTCGGAATCATACTGTTAAAGGCTCCGTTACTTTACCCCAAATGTAAATATGTAAAAATGTAAACCGACTTAATTTCTTTAGTTCAGTACGTTACATTTATGTTTGTGAGCAGTGTTGCCAAGAGGTGGGAAAAAAGAGGCTAAATTAGACTTTAAAAAAGTTAGAAAAGGCTAAATGTCCCCAAAAATAATTCTAGAAAAAGGTAATATATAATTATTTTATTAAAAAACTTTTTTTTTTTGTTATTATTTTCTGTTATTTTTTTAAGATATAATAAATTTATAAATGATCCAGAATAAAATCGCCTACAAATAATAACTGAATGAAACATGTTTTTTTGAAACAAGAAAACTAACGATTGGAAATAGTTATCATTGGTCCATTATTTCACCTGGCTCCCATACAAAGACTTTTTCCCGAAACAGAGGCTTAACGATTATAAATGACATATATATAGTCAGGTTTTGATAAAATGTTCCAATACTACATTTTTCGAAATTTATAATTTTTTAATATGTTGAATAAACTTCAGAATAGCATAATTTTTAGTACGTATTTATACCTATTCCTATTCACCAAAGAATTTTCATTCATTTATTTTATTCAGGTTATAATTTTAAAACATATTTAAAATCTGCAGAAAATTATCTTTTCAACGATACAGATCACTTATGTTAAAATACCGCGGTTTAGTTAATGCCATGTTTTTCATACCTTTGCTCCTATGTGCACTGTTTTGACGTAATTTAGCGTCATTTTTTAATTATAATTCTTTTTTGATTTATCACTTTCAAATCTTTGGATGATTTTTCGCTTTTATAAGATTTTTCTAAATATATCCATAAATTTTTTTTGTGGTTTATGTGGTTTATCATTATTAAAAAATAATTACCTGCAATAATTGATTAAGTATGTCCATAAAATTAGTAAATTTATATTTGATTTGGAGATGAAGTTCTGCAGCGAACATTTTAGTCAAATATAAATTATCTCGATTTTTGTTGCGAATTAATATATAAAAAAGCGTAAAAATAAAATTAGTAAAAGCAAATAAGAAAATATTTTCTTCTTTGTTTAAGTACTAAAATTTTAGTAATTTTTAATGCAATTTCAAAAACGAAAAAAGGCTAAAAAAAACCGCTAGAAGCTAAAACGAAAGTTCTGAGGCTAAAAGCAGACGTATACACATAACTGTGATTAGCGAAACTTATTAAAACGTGACACGTTACATTTATGTTTACGGTAGAGTAATGAAGCCATAATGTTGTTTATTTAATTCTCTACGTATGTATATGTTTTGGTACTTGTTGGAAATGAAATACTATTGCGAGCATTAAAAAACGCAACGGTATGAGGTTTAATCTTTGTTCTGGTATATTTTAATTATAGCGAGATCCGATAACTGTACTTTTGTGATTTAATTTCTGCTACAGACTCCTACTGTAAGGTGCACTGCAAACTTATAAGGTCACTTTTATTTGCTCCGTGTATTCAAAAGGGTATTAAAAGGGTATTTGATGGTACTCTTAGCTAAAATACTTATTACTGAAATGTATTTCTACATGCACCGCCTGGTATCATTTATTTGACATTTGATCTTTTTATGGACAAAAACGCTGAAATTGTACACTTTCCAATGAGACAAAATTATAAGGGTTTTTTCACCAAAATCACATTTTTTGGCAACTTATTCCTCGATCATTTTTATTTATTGATTTATAAAAGGGATTGCGAAGTAAATTAATTTTAATTCCAGAAGTGTTCCAATTTTATCTATCCATGTTCATCAATCCATGTCTCAGTTGGTCTATTACCAATGGTTTTTACTCTTTTCTAGCAGAAAAAAATTGATTTTTTTTAGCGTTTTTGCACACAGATGTGGCAAAAAGTGGTTAGAAACTATTGCTGGTAATCAAGATTATTAATTTTATCGAAAAACGATATCTTGGAGTGGCTCGCATTTGAGATTAACTCAAAAATATTATGTCATATAAGTGGTTCCAAGTAACAATTTCGAGAATTCTTCTTCATTAGAAAATGCTTGAATTATCAGCATGAATTTCTTTTTTTTTTTTTTTTTTTCTTTAAACAGCAAATTTTTTCTGATGGTTCGAATTGCCCATCAGGCTATAAAAGAGGAATCCATGTATTTAAAAGAAATAAAATTTTGTGGGAATTCACTAGGAGTTTAGGATATGTATATCTGGAATAGCTGCAATAGTTATCAACTCCTTTCTTGCCATGCTATGCGCAATATCATTGCCAGAAATGTGATTTTGTTTGAAAAAAGTGGAATTTTGACTCATTGGGAAGTGCACATTTTTAGCGCTTTTGTCTATGAACTTTTTCGTACACGGAAAAAAATTTACCTTATGGATTTGCCGCGCACTTTATATAATTTTGTCGAATATTTTTGTATGTAAGAAAAATTATTAAGCGTTTAGTAAAAGCAATTGTAGATTTGAACGAGAAAAAAACAAAGCAGCATGATTTTGGAAACTATAATATTGTTAAATACCATGATATTCTGTTCTTGCATACATACACAATACATTAAATGTACAAATATTATATATATTAGGAAATAATTCCACTTTCTATTAAATTTTGTTATTCTTCTAAACCATTTTGGAATTTTTCCAATAAAGATTGCAAATTTTGGAAATATTATTTACTTTTTTATTGATTTGAAATCTTACAAAACTTTTCTATGAAAAAGCAATCAAATATTTATGATAGTTTGATTCAATTTGTCACTTCATAATTGTATAAAAGCTTTTGGCTGAAATAATATCACAGTTTCGATCGCTGTTGCGATGCAATCAATAGCTAAATATAATTTTATCGCAATGATACGACATTATTTAAGGCCCAATAACACAATAATATTAAAATGGTTCTGGAGCAAATTCTAACCCAGGGAAAGATTACTGAGAATTATAGCTATTTTAACACTATTCCTATGGTATATAATAAAAATATCTTCATTCGTAATTATTGGACTGTCTTGATCCATTGCAACGCCCTTATTTTACTCCCACTTTTTTAAAACGGATGAACCAATTGGCTTTAAATCGGAGCATGGTATGTATAGTACCCTCCATTTTAAGCAAATATTCATTATGGCATATCTAAGGAACTATTACAGTAAGGGCAGAAAAAATAAATGAACCTTTATCCTATTATATAAGGAACCTTTATCCTATTATATCGCATTGATGAAATAAAAATAGGATGGACAGGTCCATCTGAAGGATTATTACAGTGAAAGTTTTAAAAAAGTTAAAAGAGATTTTCATATCAAATTTCGAATAAGGTGAATAGGTCCAGGGGGAGTAGTAGCTCCCATTTAAAGTAAATATTAGTTAACGCATCAAATAGAGTAGCGAAGCGCACCGGTAAAAGCTAGTAAATAACAAATTTAAATTCACACATGCTTAAGGAAGATATAATATTTTATAAATGTAAGATAATATTTAACTAAAAAGGATATGGTGGAAAATTTATGAATCGATTTGACTGATTTAAAAACCGAAATTCGAAAAAAAATATTTGTGATAGATTTATGCAAGAACGAGGCCCATAGCTTATATAGGAGCTTCAAAAAATATAATAATGCATTTTGGCCTATAACTCGGTTAATACTCAATCAACTTAGTTCATTTTTTTCAATGCTTAGATTCTGTAAAAAATGTTTCTGTAAAAAACGAAGTTTATAGCTTACATATGTGCTTCAAAAAGTTTAAAAGCCAAATATGAGTTAACTTATTGTTGTTGTTTTTCAATAACCATGAAAACAACAACTATAAGGAAGCAGACATTTAATAAATAAAAAAAAAACAGATTTACCAATAACTCGGAGTTTCAATAGATAAGTTCTGGAAAAAATTTCTGATCTTTTGATACTTATATCATTTATCTACACAAACGCAATTTAAACCATTTTCAAGACGAAAAATCTAAAAAATTAGTTGCTGAATTTCAATAGCAAAATCTTTTTTTATAAGGCTCTAGAAAATACAAACTTTTTTGCTCTCTGACGAAAATTGTGGAAATTACAAACAGAATGACAAACTTATATATACCCTATAAAAAAATAAACATCGCTGAAATGCAGAAGGTCTTGTCTTTACTCCAATATACAATTTGTTATTAAATTCCAAAATTATTATTATTATTATTATTATTATTATTATTACTATTTTCCACTAAGCCAACTCATTGTGTGTCTGTTTGAAAAATATTTTTATAAATTAATTTTTTAAACAATTTTTATTTAATAGAATTTTTTTACGTTTTTATGTTGAATGTACATGTTTCAAAATATACGAATTTGCAAATAAATATTTATACATCCTACTCCTGTATTTTTTCATTGATTATGACTTAATACCAAAAGGATTTACACATGTGTACGTGTTCGCCTGTGTGCATTTGTACGGTTGTAAATATTTAAATATATCTCAGAAGAAAAAACATAAAGTATAGGAGCCTTCAAAAATGCCTTATTGAACCCTTCACTGCAGGTGTAAAGGGTATATATAAGTTCGTCATTACATTTGTAATTTCTACAATATTCATCTAAGACCCCAAAAAGTATATATCTTCTGGAGTCTTATTGATAGGGAAGTTGACATAACGATGTTCTTCTGTTCGTTAGTCTATTGAAAGGCCCAGTTATCGGATATATGTGATAAATGTGTTTTATGCATCAAATATTCCTTAGAATGACGCTAGTAAAAATTAACAAAATCGATCCATTAATGGCGGAGATATAGCCAAAAAACCAAAAAGGCCTCTAAAAACGTGTTTGTTTTCGACTTCTATATAAACTAGCGATTTCATTTTTGCATAGAAAATTCAGAATCTATTTTTTTCGAAAAATCGGTTCATTAGTAACTGAGTTATCGATCAAAACGCATTTTTTAACTTTGTGTAGCTTCTATATAAACTTCAGAATTCGCTTTTGTACAACTCTGTTGTAAACATTTTGCTAAATTTAGTTTTTTTTTTTTTGAGTTAACGGGCTTACTCCTTCCAACTTAGCTTTCCAAACGATAACACTTGATTTTTTACAGAAAGAAAATCGAGTTATTAAAAAAAAGTTTATAGTGAAAGTTAAGTGAACTTTATTAAATAAAATTGTAAAGGCTATAGAAAAGGCCTTTATTTTGTAGAACTCTAGTTTTTTTTCGAGGGGTTGTTAAATTGCTTCATTCGTATATGTTTTTTAATATTAATAACAATAAATCAGAATATTAATATTTTCATAAATAATTACTTCAACATTAATAATAAATAAGATTTTAGTAATATTTATAATTGACCGCAAAACAGCAAATAATTGTCACCACATTATGTGGCATAAGCTGACGATTAAACATTTTTATTTTAAATCAAAGCGGAGGAAATTTTCAACATACATTTTCACATAAACCTTCATTTTATTTTGTTGCAATTGTTTCTTTTTTTTTATTTAACACATAGTTATATACATATATCCAGTTGACCAGAAACTTCGATAATGATATCCAACATTTTTTGACAAAACATTCGAGAGCGACTATCGTTGGCGATCCTAATATGAGCCCCTTGAGCTCACTCGTCGCCCACTTTGTAGTAGGAAATTTTTTTCTTGAAAGCTCAGTTACAGTATTAATAGTGAAACTTTAGCGATGTTAAGAGTGAAATGTAAGTGATTCGTTTTCAATATCAAAATATGTTAAAAATTATTCGAAATCGATATTGCTAATTGTGATTATAATCATTTACAGTAGTACGAATCTGAAAGTTTTCGATTGTGTTTCATTTCCATTTTGTTCCAAATTTAAAATTTAAAGCTGATTTAATTTTTAAAGTTATGTTTTAATTCAAACTTAATACAACATATAAAATAATAAAAAATATACAAAATAATAAATTATATTTTTTGGAGTGGTAAATAATTGAAGCATTTGTCAAAATTTCAACTTCCCCCAGAAGACTCATCAATATTTTATCTTTCAATAATATTATGTTTTCTAAGACTATATGCTAAATAACGAGTTGTTTGAAATATTTCCACTAGGGTTTGGCAAACGGGAATTCCCTGCAAATTATCAGCTAGCATTTCCGTGAAAAATTACTTATATTACCGGGAAAACGGATAATTAAAATTATAAACTATTAATTGTATTTCAGTTTAAAATTTAATTTTGCTGTTATTAAAAAACTAGTTCATTGAAATTTTAATAAAGCCTAATTTTTTATTTTTGCTCAAGACAAAAATCGCACAAATAAATTAAAACAAAACACACACAGTTTTTCTTAATCCGATTATTATCAGAAGTTTCATAAAATTTAACAGCATTCAACGGAATGTCCAATCAATACATATATACATGTATATCCAAAATGAAAATTTCTTAATAACTAAATAATGGTATAGTTGTAAAAATGTTTAAGAAAAATCCTCGTTCTGATAGATCGTCTAGGAATGTTCATATTTGAAGTCATCGAGCATTAAACTTACTAGCAAATGCTGTTATCGAAACTCTATGTAGTTTATGAATATCAAGCGGAAATTTTTCAAAACGATGGTTATATTCATAAAAAGCAAAATAAATAATTATTATTTTAAATCGCATGATTTCAAGTATATAGAAAAAATGCTTTAAAATACATCCCGATTAATTGTTCATTTCCACGGAAGAATAAAAGTAAACTTTTAAAGAAAAAAAATCAAAATTTTGGTGATTTATTAAATGAAATATTTTTATGGTAATCAGTGGGTTGGCACCCCTTTTTCAAAAAATCCCCTTTTTTGGACACTTTTTAAAAATACTCATAGATAACACTGACTAGTTGTTCGATGTGTTTCAAACTGTGTTGCCAGAACTTCTTCAGAAAAAAAATGCTTAAAAAAGTGCAATTCTCCACAAAAAAAAAAAAAAAAAAAAAAAAAAATATTCTAAAATTTAAATTTTATTATAACAATAAAAATGTTTGTTACATGTACTTGTTTTTAATCTCTTAAATTTGTTTGGGCAATTTTTAATCTTTACGCCCAAACAAAATGGTCCTACTGCTATCTTTAAAACTACAAATCAATTCAGAATCACTTTTTGTCCTCGTAGGTCCATCTATGTGAACCTACCTATGTAATTTAAAGACAACTTGATGCAATTTAAGCTCATGATCATTTTTAAAAGACAGCTCAGTTATTTTACTATAAAGTATTTTTATTATTCAAAATAATAATTTTTGCTAGAACATATTTCATAAATTCAAATATACAAGAAACTGCTAGAGGTATCGAAATATTTGTTTAATACTTTTCTGACGTGTTTAATTGAGCGTTGAAAAACGCAAATTTTAATTAAATCTATGTAATTTTTTTTCACAAAAAGAGCTCGTGTTTCTAAATTTTAGATTGCATTTCTAAAACTTGTTGTTCTCATCTAAACTTAACTTAATGCGATAAATGTATTCGATTTAACGCATTGAGGTAATTCAAAACTTTTCTTTTAGAATATTTAAAACATGAGGTTATTTATTAAAAACGTTCTCACTTGTTTATTTCTATAATAGATAATTTATCGAATAATTTATTTCCTAGATTTTATTAAGAAAGGTTGAATATAGCGATATCGTTATTTTTAAAATTATCGAATATTACGCGAATGTTCACTAATGTGAAATTATCCAGAATATTTTGATGCTACGGATATTAAGATTTAATATAATTGTCGAAAATTCTTCATTTTTAGCGAACATTCGCTAATATCGAAACCAGGTCACGGA
Organism: Protocalliphora azurea; assembly: GCA_932274085.1. Taxonomy (NCBI): domain Eukaryota; kingdom Metazoa; phylum Arthropoda; class Insecta; order Diptera; family Calliphoridae; genus Protocalliphora; species Protocalliphora azurea. The sequence continues at coordinate 52,910,803 of OW026521.1, read as the reverse complement.
CATGATTCTTATTTTTAAAGTTCTTTTTATTAAAGTTTTCGTTTGCGTAAAATTTGTTCTATAGTATTTTTGTTTCTCTAATATTTAATGTATCATATTTTTAAAATATTTAAAGAAATATTAATTTTCGCATATTTTTTGATTTGCTATTGCTGTATTATTTATCAATTTTGGGTTGTTGTGGTGATAATTACAAAAGACTATATTTAAACATAAATACAATAAAATAACAATTAGTGTTGTTGTACAAAAATTTTTTTCTTTTTTCAAAATTTTATTTTATTGAATTGTTTGTTAAAAAATAGTTTATTAAGCTGATTTGTAAATATTTACAGTGCAGTTGTTTTTTGTTTAATGCAACAATTTTTATTAAATTGTTAACCGCAAACAATAAGTAAAATGTTGTATTTATTATAATATAATTAATGTGGTTGTTTGCTGATGACGATAAAATTATTCAGAAAATCGTCTAGTTATTTTCGTGATTAATTTGTTGAAATACAAATATTTAAAATTCACCTGTTTTTTGAAAAATTCATAAAAAATAATAGGAACAAAATTATCTATTGAATATCTTTACCGAGTCCAAAAATAAACTATTTTGAATTTGAAAATTGCCAAAAAGACAACTTTTTGTGTGTTTTTTTTTTAGCCGAAAAAGTATCTACACTCTTCTTTATCTAAAATAAAATTTTCTTTAGCAACATATATAGTAATTTTACACTTTTCTGAAATGCAACTTCACACAGATGTCTCTAAGATAAAAAACAAGCCCAATAACTCAATTGGTCATGGTACACACCCTCCCGAATTCGACCCATTTTATATGAAAGTTTTGATCTTAGACCATTTTTTCTCAAATCCCAAAGCACGAATCGACAAGCGGAATATATTTTAAGAATCCTCAATATGTTGTTAAAAGTTTAAATCAAAATCTACGCGCCTTCGAAAAAATGTGGATTCTATAGCCATAAATGTAAAAAATCCCATTTTTGGGAATTTTGATTAGTTTTTTTTTGGAAATTCAGGAAAACCCTACCCCTGATTGAAATTTTTTTAACGCACTTTTATTTACATTAATAAGATCCATATTTTTTGCAAATTTCATTAAGATATCTTTATAAACAAATATGTTATTACAATTAAAAAATTTGTATTTTCTCCAAAAACCCCAAATTGGGCCTTTTGTTTGGTTTATTTCTAAATAGCGAAACAAATTTTAAAACTATGTATTCTAGATTAAGCTTATCCTTTAGCATATATAATTTCCGATCTTTTGCAAAAAGATTCAAGTCAATGTCATGCCTCATTTCAGAAATGTGCGCGTTTAAACTTTTATATTTCCAATTTATTGTATATATGACTACTTAGAAAATTATGAATATTTCTGTATACTTTTAATAATATCAATACACAAAATATCTTTATAGAAATAATTAATAAAAATTTTTTATTTTTAATAGCGTTGCCACATTTCCAAAATTTAAATAAATCTGTATCCTTTTCTAAGCATTCATGTATTTCTATTAATGAATTTAAAATAACAAAACAAACAAAAAATTTCTATTTTAACTTAGTCAATATTATTATTTTTGGTATTTATCATCTTCCTTAATAAATATTCTATTTCTAATACGATTTTTTATTACTTATTTACATTAAATTTATGTAGAAAATTTTTCTAATATTTTAAACTTATACTACTTATTTTCTATAAAATAATCTGTTGTATCTGTATACATATCTAAGTCTTCAGTATTTTGAGTTGACAAAGGCTCATAATAAATCCAACGTTTTCTCATTGATGATAGTACAGGGTCTGATGATAACAATAGGCTATTAAAAATATCCTCGTTTTGTGACGTTCTGGAGCATTTTCTGGAGCTGAATAATTGAACGTGCTTAAAATCTCTGTTTCTTGCTTCTTGAGCCTCTTCTGTAAGCTCTCCAAGTGGAAGAATGTTTCGTTCAATTCTAATTTAGCTATGGCACAATACTTTATGTACTGTTGGTGTCATTTCTTTCCATGGATATAGAGAAACAAGTAGTTTAGATAATTCTGTTGCATATTCTCCAAATCGAGCTTACTATTAATTGCCATTAATAGTATGTTAGTTTTTTCAAGTAACTCTTTATTAATACCAGTTATTTTTGATGTAATTTCGAAATTTCCGAAAAACCTTCTTTCTGTGTTTCCATCATTTGTACTACCACCAGTCGGCAGAGGCTTGTCGATGTTTAATCCCGCCTCTTCTCTGAATTTATCCTGGATTCTACTTTTCTAGGATATTCTAAGTGTTTTTAAATCCTCGTTGTTTCTGGTAGGTTTTGTTAAATTTTCTGGCACACTTCTATACTTTAAATCACATGATATGTGCAGAAAATGCTCCATGAACCGTATCCTGGCGTGAAGTGGAGACATTCAGAACGACAGAAATTCTTCATTAATACTCCTTGCTTTACCAATATCCGAAAATTGTGATTTCGTCCCATCACATCGTGAGCATTTCCAAAAAGAAGATGTTTCCGTAATGGCATTACTAACCTTTCAATCGATCTTTGTTAGAGTAAGTTGAAAGGATATGTTGAATGTGTATTGGTTTATGGTTATTGAAAGAGGTTGTAAATCAATTATTTCATCTTTAATATATTCCACTAAATCCTTTGTTGTGTAATCGAACCAAATAGGTCTGCCAAAATGTTTTGATCCTGGAGTGGTGTTAAGCCATATATCTTCAAATGAGTTTTTACACTTTGATGAAGATTGCTTTAAGGAATAAGATCGCATTCTTAATGGCACCAAAGATACTATAAATACGCTTTTATAATCCGCAGTTTTACTTTCACTAGCATGCTTGTATTCAGGAAGGGCTGATAATCCATCACATCCCCACTTACAGATTAATACAACGTCGCTGTTATTTATTTTTTCCAACTGATCTGCAGAAAAATCTGCAACTATCCTGGTAGCTGTATTTTCAAGCAAAGAAGATAGCTGTACACATGCTTCCTTTTCGCTAACCGAAATAGATGGTAAAATAGTTTACTATTTATCTTGAATATATCAAGCAGAGCTTTTCTTAAAATTTGATATTTGTTTCGGCTAGGTACAGTTCTACCATTAAAGCAATTGCTTTTTCCTCTGTAAAATTGGATTGTGATGTTGGAGTAGGTACACATTCGGCAATCCGTTTAAAACGTTTTGATGATCCAGTTGGCAGTATTTTAGCAATATTAATTGCACTCTTAGGTTGCTTTTCCTTTTTTAACATTTGTTTGAATGTATCAGAAACTTCTTCATTCGAAATTATGGAAAGCTTATGGGCCAATCTTTTCTTCTTAGATCTTCTACTTAAATCATCATATGTCTCTAATTGATATTCTGCACGCCGATATTTCTATATCAGTATCCATCCAATCGCAATGTTTAATTTTTAATCTGTTAGTACGCTTAATCAAGGACTTCATTTTTACGTCATACAACTTTAACAATCTCTCTCTCTGAGATTTACCAATGACGTCGACTTTTGCATGATATTTATTTTTTGTGAATTCTACCATAGCTTCTAAACGATTAAGATCATTTTTAGATAAACTCCACAGAACACAACACAATTGTTCATGTTTCAATGTAATCACCATGGTAATCAACTTTGTTATGATGCTGATAAGGATTAGCTGTGCATTTATATATATCTATTAGATATATCGCACAAGTATATATATTTACAGGTATTATGTGAATTTTCATTAGGTAAAATACCTGAAAGAGTCAATTTGGAAGAGTACGTATACCGAATTCATTGATATCATATGTTGCTGTTAGGTATCACTGGAAAGGATATTACCTGTGCATTGTCACTAGCTCATAAGAATATAGATTTCGAACCATCAGTAATAGATAAATGCTGCAGCTAGGAATCACCGGAAGTAATTTTTAACCATCACCAATAGATAAATACATTTGTTAAATTTAGGTAAACACCATAAATGTAAACTAATGAAATAATTATTGATTAAGTTACAATATACATTTTTTGTTTGTTTTGTTATTTTAAATTTATTAATGGAAATATATGAAAAGGATAAAAATTTACTTAAATTGGGAAATTTGGCAACCCTATTAAAAATCAAAAATATTTATTAATTATTTTTATCAAAGTATTTTGTGTACAGATATTAATAAATAATTATTCACGCAAAGCTAAAGGCAAAAGTTGCAAGTTTGTAAAAATATAGTCATATATACAATAAATTGGAAATATACAAATTTAAAGCGCATATTTCTGAAATGAGGCATGATGAAATTATATATGCTAAAGGATAAGCTTAATTTGGAATACATATTTTTAAAATTTCTTTCGCTATTTAGAAATAAACCAACAAAAGGGCCAATTTGGAGTTTTTGGAGAAAATACAAATTTTTTAATTGTAATAACGTATTTGTTTATAGAGATATCTTAATGAAACTTGCAGGTAATGTGGATCTCATTAATATAAATAAATGCCCGTTAACCGAATTTCAATCAGGGTAGGGTTTTCCTTAATTCAAAATAAACTTATCAAAATTCCCAATAATGGGATTTTTTACATTTTTGGCTTTAAAATCCACATTTTTCCAAAGTCCCATAGATTTCGATTTAAAACTTTTAACAACATATTGAAGATTCTTAAAATATATTCCGGTTGTCGATACGTGCCTTGGGATTTCAAAAAATATGGTCTAAAATCAAAAATCATATAAAATGGGTCGAATTCGGGAGGGTATGTACCATGACCAATTGAGTTGTTGGGCTTGCTTTTCATCTTATAGTCATCTCTGTGAATTTACCTTACAGAAAAGGGTAAAATTATTATATGTTGATAAAGAAAATTTTATTTTAGATAAAAAAGAGTGTAGATACTTTTTCGGCTAAAAGAACCACAAAAAGTCGTCTTTTTTGGAATTTTAAAATTCAAGATCGTTTATTTTTGGACTCGGTAAAGATATCGACATTTTTTTTATTCAATAGATAATTTTTTCCTTAACTAGTTAAGAAAAAACCAATAAAATCGGTCGGAAATACTAGGATATATATGAAAAAAACTGGACCAAGTACATGCAAAATTATGGTGCTTAAACATTCAAACGCAAATAACTTGAAAACTACAAGAGATAAATAGGACATGTAAGCATGTTTTTTATAGGTCTTATCAGGGCCTAGAACAATATTTGAAATCGGACGAGAAACAAAAATTTTGCAAGCGATTAAAAATTTTTACCTAACTTTGAGCCCCCTTAGCTCCGCCCCTGAGGGGTTTGTGTGCCGCCCTTGGAAACTTAATATTGTACACTCCTCTGCTACGCCTATACCAAATCTCATGAAAATCAAAACGGCCGATCAAAAGTTACAGATTTATTTCCGAAAAATTTCGATTCTGTGTCAAAATTTGGATAGTGGTCTTATATGGGATCTCTGACCAATTGTGAGCAGATATTTGTATTAAGTATATTAATTATCCTCAATATATGTATACTATATACTCTGAACTAAATTTCGAAAAATTACGAAAAATTTTCGAAGAATTTTAAAGCAAAAATATTTAAATTAACAGATTTTCTTCAAATCAATATAATTTTTATTCACATCAATTAAAAAATTTTTAAAATCAATTAAAAAATTTTTAGTTTGTAAAATATGTAAATTTGAATAAAATTTCGTCAGAAAAGAAAACCAAAAATCTGTTTGAATAAAAATCAATTTGACTGTGAATATTCAAATTGATATAAATTTGAAGAAATTTTGAAGAAATTAACTAACTTATTTTACTAAAATTAAATAAAATTGTTCATTTGAATAAATGACTAAAAGCATGTAAAATTTAAGAAGATTATTAAAAAACAGTTTGCACTTGTTTTTTAAGGTTTAATTTATGTTGGTTTTATTTAATAAATAAAATTACAGTTTTCATATTATTTAAAAAGCATCTCTACATACATGTCTTATATTATTATGTATATGATATTTAAAAAAATTATTAAATAAACGAATTTACTTCAACTAAAATTTTATAGAAATAAATTCAAATAGTTAAATTTAATAAAACTTCTTCAATACGAATAAAAAATTTTGTTAATTTGACTAAAATTAAAGAAATTTTTCCAAAATTAACTATTTTGTTTTAGTCAAATTGAATAAAATTCTTAAATTTTACCAAATTTCTTCAAATTACTAAAGGCATGCAGAATTGAGGAAATTTAGTTAAAATAAACTAATTTATTTAGAAAATTGAATAAATTCTTAAATTTGACTAAACATCTTCAAATTGATTAAAGGCCTGTATTATTGAATAAATTTAGTTAAAACTAACTAATTTATTTTAGCCAAATTGAAAAAAATCTTCAACTTGACTAAATATCTTCAAATTTAATAAAAGTCAAATATATACACAGAAAAAAGTTTGTACATAAATATAAAAATTTACTTTCATTGATTTCAGTTCATAATATTTAAGTATAATTTCTTAAGCATTAAAACTTTTTTTATATTTTTTCAAATGATTCAAAAGTAAAGAAGACTGAAAAAATAGTAAAAAAAGAAATTTGAAATTTTCTTCGGAAAATTTTAAGTTTTTAATGATTTTTGCCTACATTTTGGAAACAGAACAGAAGCGCTTTTCATCAAAATGATATCTTGCCAAATGCGAGCAAAATTGTGCAAATGTGTAAACATTATTTTTTAACATATTTTCCTTGGAATTTTACCATTTTAAAGCATTTCTTGTTAATATTTTCATGTATAACTATTTTCATTTATAATTTTCAATGAAATCTAATAACACTAAATCAAAAATTTAACAAATTTTTTGCAAAATTCGTAAAATTTTCATCATGAACAATTTAATAATTTCTATGAAAAAAATTTTATTTTTTATGAAAAAAGTTTTGGAAATAAGTCATGTTCGATTTATATTTATGAAAAAAATTTTCAAACATATGCATTTTTTTCTCTGTGTAGGAGTGAAGAAATTTCTTCAACATAGAAAATACTTATTAAAGAAGATCAGTTGTTGACTAATAACAAAGCGTGTGCAAGTGTTTTGGTGTGTATACGAGTATTATATACATATATTTATATTAAAATCAGTATTTAAAAATACTCGAATAATAAATTGTGAAAATATGTGTGAATTGGTGTTTTATTTGTAGTCATGCAGAAAATGTTAATTTATGTGCAAACACATGGATGACACAAACTGTAATCGGAGAACTGAAGCAACTGTTAGACGTATGGAAATTTGAAAGCCTTTTTTCAGTTTTTCTCGGTAATATTAAAAATTTATAATTATTAATATACATATGTAAATATATTTACTTATTTTATAATTTATTTCCATAGCAACTATAAATTTTTTCATCAAAACAACTTCCAGTATCACAACCATCGTCATCTCAAGAAAAAGCATTTTTAGATTATGGAAAACTGTATGACAAATATTTCAATGTCCTTAGAAAACTTAAAGAAAACTTTATTCTATAAAAAAAGGTAAACCTCCTACGAGTAACCACAAACGATTTTTAAATATAGGTAAACATTGTTTTAGTTACTTTATATAAATATTCGTTTTCTATCCAATTTTTTTTTTAACGGTCACGGTTGCTCAGAAATGAATTTCATTGGCCAAAACTCCAATTTTTTGTTAACAGCGATTTCAAAAATTTTCATGCCATTCAATAGTAAACATATTGAAACTAAAGTAGCCTGATTTTTTTTATATTGGTAGGATAATTTATATTGGTAGATAATAGTATGATGCGTCACTCTACAATTTATTTCTGCTGTGTTATTAAATAATTTTTCAAGTACTTTATTTTAGTCATATTTGAATTTTAATGAAATAGAACTTTTGAGGTTCAAAAAAGGTTAAAAAAAATGTACTACCAGAAGAAGGGTAAAAGTGTCCTCTTTAAAGCTATATTTACTATTGTACCTGTCTGGACAATAGAACACTTTATTCATTTGAATGAAATTACTCCCAAAATTTGTTCTATTTTTATTTTACCTGTTCATATGACTCAAATATAAATACGCCAAGCCCTAATGTAAGAAAAGGATAAAAGCCAGTGGTATTCGAATATAAGCTCAGTTACTAAAATATATCTAAGCAATAACAATCGTATTTTAAAATGATTATAAAACATGGAGAACTTTAGCTATAAAGAATTATCCGAAGAGTATTTTAAAAACAAAAGGCGGGAAGATATTCTAAGTTACGTTCAAAGAAAAGTAAACTGATATTCATGCAGCACCGAAATACAATTGGATTTCGAAAATAAAATAACTGATTTTATCAAAAAACTTAACAAATCGCTACAAAAAGTTTGATGAAGCAAACAAATATTTTATACCAGCTTTAAAAACTGGTTAGAAAGTACAAATTGATGATGTGATTATGCGAAGAAAACTGCATGAATATATATAACGAAATATCAATGGAGAAATATGTCTGTAGCAGTTCAAAAAATCTTTTATCTTGGAGAAGATGTAATTAAGTATCATTTAGTACCATTTGGAGATCTATTAGAGGAAGTCCAGAAAAAAAGGAATAAAGATTATAGATTTTATAGACATAGACCAGAAAAATATCACGAAATTTTACAAATGAAGATCTATTTAATATATTATTGGCAAAGTCAGATCCGCTCATTTCTATCGTTCGAAGTCAATGGAAATTAGAATATCGGGATTTAAATGAAGAAACAAAAGGGCTGCAAGAGGACAGAAATAATATAGAACTAAATATGGAAAATTTGCAAGCTATTTTCCAACCGAATCCGAGCTTGTCCTAGAATTTATAAACTGAGAACTTGTTCACAAAATTATCCCGGGTATTATTAAAATGTTTTTTTTTTTATATATACTTATAACTTTTTTTTATAAGTAAAGCTGATTCGAAAAGCAAAAAATCCGAATTTCATAATAAATGCTATAAAAGAATTAAAAGTTCAAATTTAGTCTTAAATTTCTCAACAACTGCTGAACCGAGTTTAATGAAATTAAAACTGAAGAAAAATTGAAGAAAATATCTCTCCATCAAAAAAAAAAAAAAAAAAAAAAAAAAACTAAAATTTCTCTATCGATTCAGAAGTTACAGAGTTTTGGCAGCTGAAAAACATTTCTGAGCCACTATGCGTTGCTAAAGATTATTCAGAAATAGACGCTGAAAATGGAATTGTGGCAATATTGAGTGGTAACTCTACATTGCCATTGGTCGGCAACAAAAAATTATTGTTTAAATGAAATTGCAATGTTTACATAACAGTACAAAAAGCCGCCAGAACTTAGTTAAATGAACTTTTTAAAAAATGCATGTTTTTCACTTTATCAGATAGATATCGTGTTGCTTTCATATCAATTATGAAGCATTTTTGGAAAAAAAAAACATCTCCGTATTTGATGATCGTATCATGGACCCAGCAAGCAAACTTTTATTACACAAATAAAACAATTGGAAGACCTATCTGAAAGTCTCATATAGTTAATTAATAGAATTTCTCGTTTTTTAAATACTTTTTTCATAATTTATAAAAAAAACCTCCGCTACGTAAGTTTTTTTTAGATGTTTAAACTCAGTTCATAATTAAGATATTAATTTTTATCCCAGCAAAAATTTAGTAACGACATATAGCTATCGAACAACATGCTTTTTAACGCAACGCCAACATCGCGTCTTAAATACCTAGAAGTTGTTTTGTGTGAACAGTTAACTTTTCTCTGCATTACTTGCAACTAGTGGTGTAACTATTGAGCAGATTCATATTTATTTATAGTAGAGTAATTATTTACTTAAAACCCTGTTTGGAAGCATATATGGTAACTAGTTGCCTCTAATGACATCACCGTTTTAAAATAATGAGTTAAGATGCTAAAGTGTAATGGAAGTTTTTGCTGGGTATAATGCTTTATACTAATTATTTAGATATATTAAATTTAGTTTTACTTTTTGTAAGAACTGACATCTTCGTTATGCATATATTAATTTAAATATACTAATTTCTTTTACAAAAATAGTTTCATATTTTTTTACATTTGTATATTCATATCTTTTACTCATTTCTAGTGTTAAATGTATTTTTTATGCAAAAGATATTATTAAAGTTTTTAATGTTTTTTTTTTAACGTATGTATTATTAATGTATTATAATATATGTATTATTCACTAAAAAATTATACAATAATATATGCATATAACCACAAGCGATATTTTGTATTAATTGAATAAAAAATGCAATAATTTAAAAATGCAATTTTTTCTACCGGAGATTAAAAACATTTTAATAGTTAAAATTAATAAAAATTCATCAATTTGTAGAAAAAATTAGTTAATTTGAATAAATTGTTTATTCAATTCAACTAAATTTTATAAGAATTAAAAAAATATTGAATAAAAATTCTTCAATATTAAAAAAAAAAAATAGTTATTTTGAATAATATTTTATTTAACTTCACTAAAAAATTTTCGAATTAATCATCATTTAATTAACTAAATCAGTTGACCATTTTTTGTCAATTTAAATAATTTACGAAAAATGAACAAAAATTTCTATTGAATTAGCTAATGTTTTTGTTGGTTAATATTTAATCTACATTTTTTCTATTCTACACCCCTTTTTACCACATTTACTTGTGTTTAGTTAATATAATAAATAACACGAAAAATGTCGTGGTTTAGTTGATGACAGAAGCAGATGTAACGATAACGAATATCATTTACAAAAGCTATGGAATAGCAAAATCGATAATTATTTTGTTTTTAATTTTATAAACGATTCGATAATCGTTAAAATAAGTTAAATAATCGCACTACTGGAATACATAATAAGCGGGAACGCGAATAATTTGCGTAGTGTGCTCGAATTATGTATTTCAATAAAACTAAGTTTTATTGAAGTTTTATAAAAATTTTCTTTATTCCTTCGAATCTTAAGATTAACTTAAATTTATTCTTAAGCTATGTAGCGTTTGTAAAACTGCTTAAGTTGCATTCCGCCAAAAGTTAAATGTATTCTATTAATTTTGACGACCCCATCATTTTCAGTTATTGAATTAATCTGTAGCGTGATGATGTTCATCATTATTAAGAGCACAAATGGTAGTATCTGAAAATTTTAATGGTCTTTTAATGTTAGATTCATGAATATTTGTCAAAGAATGTTTTCTATATTTCGGCTGTCCTTTATGCCGTAAAGCCCTATAAATTTTATATAAACTTCCTCCCTATCCTCTTCATAAATTCTCTATTTGGATTTCTTTTTTCAATTAATTTGTTTTGATTCTTCTCCATTCTCTTTTTAATTATATCAAAATTTATTTTATAATTAACCACATCAAAAGGGGTACATTTTATTGTACTGTCGGAGCTATTGTTATAAAAATTAATGGATTTGATTTGTTTGCGTTTCTATTGGTAACTGTTCTTCAAGATTTAATGCTTTCACTTTCTCAGTTATGGTATTGTTTAACCGTTCTGCATCAGCATTCCCGGTATGACTATTGGGTTTCTTTCTACATTTCTTTGTTTTATCTTTTATTGCTAAAAATTCTCTAAATTTCTGTACTATGGTTGTACTATTTCTATCAAGCATGTGGAAGCGGACTGCATATTTTGAAAAGTTGTTTATAAAAATTATAAACGATTGTTTACTATTCACATATGTGTCCACATGTAAGATTTCATTTATATTAGTTGGTGTTTCAATTCGTTGGAATTTCTTCTTTACAGGGTTTCTGGCATACTTTGCCAATGAACAAATGTAGCTATTATTTAGTATATTGCTATTTTTAAATTTGTTTTACATATTTTGTGCTTGATATTCTAGTAAGTAGCTAATATTCCTGAATGTCCGCTTTCGATTTTTATGGAAGAGAGCTATATTTTTATTTAATTCATTCTCGCCTTTTATGTTTCTAACAAAGTAAGAACATTTAATTATTTTTATATTTATCTCTATTAGGAAATTCTTAATCAACCATAGTTATACTTTATAGTAATCATGATCACTTAACTCAGATTATACTCGAATTTTTCCCTTCGTAATTTCTCTCCTTAAAATATTAGACACATTTTTCTCTTCAATGTTATTTATATTCATAAAAATTCTTTTATTTCCATTGTTTAATATTAGTTTAATATTAGTTTATTTTTCTTCAACAACAACGATCTGAATTTTAAAGCGATTAATAACAGAGTATCCAATATTTCCACACTGTCATCAAACTCTTTCTCCTGTGAGTGTATTGTTTGGACTTCTAAAAAATCTATGGTTCTGATGTTTTTATTTCAGTTGTTTCAAAGTTAATTCTACTTAGAAAATCGGCAATGTAGTTACACTTTCCTTTTGTGTATTCTATTTTAAATTGATATTCCCCTAAATGAACAAGATACCTTTATAGCCTTGGACATTATATCTGCCCGAATATTTGCTCATAAGCCACTTTAAGGGCTGGTTGTTGCTTTCTAAAACAAATTCTTTCTCATATATGTGTGTCCTAAAATATTTTACACCCCAAACTATTGCGAACAATCTTTTTCAATTGTTGCATAGTTGGTTTCGTGCTTATTTGACGTTCGTGAAGCATAAGCTACTGACCATCTTGTGTGAAGACGCCTCCATTCAGCAAAAACTTTTTCGTTTTCAGTAATGGCAACTACTTATTAAAATAGATTCGCGGTAATGAGTTGTCATTATTATTTGCTTACTCTGTAGCACATAAATAAGTACTCAATGGTATAATAGTACAGTCATATTGCAATCACTTGGATGAGCGCTGGATTAACAACCAGAAGATTGTTTTTTATAGCAAAATATCTAAAAAGATATTTTATACTAAAAAAGTTTTTGCCACTTAGAAAATTAAATGCGAGATGGTGTACTGAGTAAGACGTCAGTAAAAACGATTGTTTAAATTGAGTCCAAGTTCAAATCTCACTGATAGCAAATTTTTTTTGTTTTTTTATTTTTATTTTCATTTAGGTACATATTTTTGAGTACCCCTAGAGTCTAAAGAGAACTACATGAATTTGTGGATAATTCGAGCAAAAATATGTAGTTTATTTTTGTTTCCAATTATACCTGCTAACTTATCAGGAAATCAAAGTTTTTGATGGACAATTGCATTGTTGCTTGCATCTGTAACAATTTTAAAACATTTATTAACATTTGAGTATCTCAATATGTGTGAATTCGTTATGAACTCTTTGAATTTTTCGGAGGCTGTGATATAGCCACTATCACTTGTTTTTATCTCTTCGTCCTTTTTTTAATTTCTTCATTGGATGCACTATTTTAGCATAATTGTGAATAAACTTTCGATAAGTCATTGCTAAATATGATTTTAGCTGTTTTTCTGTAGTTGGAAGCTTAAGCTTTTGTACAATTGAAATTTTATTTGGATCTGGTTTAATACCATTAGTTCTTAAAACATGACCTAAAAACTGTGTTTCAATTTGAATCATTACTTTTGCCTTTATTAGAGTTTTGAATATGTCCCTAATATTCAAATATGTTCTGTCAATGAAGTACTAAATATAAGAATATCATCCATATAGACAATATAGGTTTTCTTTACATGGTTCCTAAGCACCGAATTTATCAACTTTTGGAAGATCGAAGTTGCGTTTCGTAAACTAAAAGGCATTTTGACGAATTCAAAGTGCCCAAATGGAGTAGAAAACGCAGTTTTCAAGCTATCCTCCCTGAAAAGTATTTGGTGAAAACCTTTCGATAAATTGACATTTGAAAAATATTGGGCTCTACCCAATCTGTTTTATAAGTTCCAATCTGTCTAATAAGTGTTTAGAAGTCCAAACAATACAATATTGGATATTTATCTTCAATTGTATGTTCGTTTTGCTTTTTGTAGTCTATAACTACACGCCATTTTTTCGTTCCTGAGTTATCAGTTCTCTTGGGAACAATCCATTTGGGGCTGCTATAAGCAGAGTTACTCGCTCTGATAATATTCTGTTTTATTATTTCATCTATTAGTCATCTGATTGAATTTTCGTGAATTTAGGGATAACGATATATCTTTGAATAAAGAGGCTTTTTAGAATCAGTAATAATTTGATGTTCTATTTCGGTTGATGCTGAAAGCTTATCACCTTCAATATAAAATAAATCTTTAAAATCGGTCAAAAGATTCATAATTGTCTTTGTTTCTTTATCATTTAAATAACTAAAATTAGGCCTATCAAAAATTGATTCTGTAGAAATTGGTTTGAGGGGACATATATTATCGATATTGCAAGGATAATTTAATTTTTCAAAATATAATTTTTTATTCAAAATTTTAACATTAACGATTATTAATTTTTATTACTGCCCTGAGGGATTTCAAAAAGTTTTGTCCTATTATGGCATTGTATCGATCATTCTGAAAATCAACAGTCTTCCAACTGAGAGTTCCTAAACAACAAAATTTTTTGGGAAAATAAGAACATATTTTATTAAATATATTTAAGGTTCGATATTTGATTGGTTTAACGAGTTTCTGTTCTGGGTTACTTTCAATTAATTTATTTTGTTTTATGATACTTGTTATTGTATTTATAAGGCATTTAATTCTTTGTTTTCCTGTTGAAATTATTATTATGTGCAAGATGTATCTCATGAAAGATGTCTATTTCCATTGATTCTGGTTCTTGACTTAAGAAATTTTATTGACGATGTTGTCGTAATCTGGTTAGAACTAGTCTAAAAATTTTGGCTTTGGAAATTATTTGATTTAGAATGTTGCTAATGTCTTTTAGGAGTTTTGTTATTATATATTGTTTTAATCTTAGCAAAATGTTTGTTGTAATTTTGTTTCTGTTTATTTTTTAAATTAATTCTATGATTAAAAGCCAGATCCCTTGTGTCGTATAATAATTTTAATTTTGTATATTTTGCAATTATATTATTCAAAGTTTCATGTTCGTCTAAATGAGCTTTTATTGGTCCATTCATTCTTGCCATCAGTAAGTCTATGTTAAATAAAATTACTTTTATTTATTTATTAAAATTACATTATACTTTTTTTCCATCTTAATTATATATTAAGTCCAACCACTGTCGGACGACAAACTATATCTAATCAAAGTGTTAAGCTTAGGCGGAGGTCTGTTTTGTTCCTTCTTATCAAACGGTTGTAGCGGAACATTAAGATCCTTGTGAATATTATAATTTTTCACATACCAGGGTGCTACGGTTATCATTCGTAGTACTTTTTTTGGGAGTCTTTAAATTTTTTTTAACATTTGAAGCTGAAGCCGTGCCCCATAGTTTGATACCATAGGACCATATTGGCATTATAATTGGATTATAGATCAACTGTTTGCAATTTAGACTTAATTTTTACCAATGAGCCAGTTAATTTGAAGTGATTTTAACTTCATTTGGGTTAATTTTGTATCCATATGTGATTTCCACGTAAGTCGTCGATATTTTACTTCCGTTTGTTGGGATATAATCTGATTATTTAGCGTATTTAGGGGTACGAATATGTATACATTTCTGTTCATACATAAAAGTTCCATTTTTTTTAACAATTTTTCTAGATAAATTATATGATATTGCAAGAGTTTAGATGCTTCTTGGGATTTTTCATGAACGCCTAGAATAGTTGTGTCATCTGTAAATGTTGATATATGGATTCGACTATTATTTGGCATATCAGAAGTGTATATTCAGTTTAAAAGGGGATCCAGTATACTTCCTTGGGGTACAACAGCTTCAATGGACTGTGGTGAGCTTATAAAGTCTTCCACTTTAAGAACAAACGTTCGATGAGTTAAATAGCTTTCCAGCAGCTGATGAGTATTTGTGGATAAATATTGTTTCATTTTAAATAATAATACTTTGTGACATACTTTATCGAAAGCTTGAGAAACGTTAATAAAGAGAACAAAACAATATTTTCTTTCTTCAAACGTCTTAGATAAAACATTTATAAGTCTGTGAGTTTATTCTATGGTGCTATGTTTTTCTCCAAATCCAAATTGATGTGCTGGAATAAAATCGAAACAAGCTAATAGACCAATACGATTCTACTTTAGTGTGATCTTTTCCGGGCTTAGATATCATTGTAACCAATGAGACCTTCCATTCTGGTGGATAATATTCAAGGCATTAAAAATAAAAAGTATTATCCGGAGTAGCTCCAAAAGTATCTTGTTACTGATTTTGCCAATACCAGGTGCTTTTCTGAAGTTAATATCAATAAGAGCCTTATCGATCTCTTGAATCTTAAACGGGGTACAACAGATGGTAACTCCATTATGTCATCTGACAAATTTTGGGAAAACACGTTCTTTAGATGACTAACAAACAGATTCCCCTTTACACTATCATTTCTTGCCCAGCCTTAATTTGTATTACGTAAAGGAGGTCTACTTGTAGCTGGTCTTTTCAACGTTTTCGTAGCTCGCCATAGTAAGTAATTCGAATACGGGGTAGCATCTGAGTTCTCTAAATATTTATTCAGTGATTCATTTTTTGGTACTCTAGTAGCTTATTAAGGCACCTTTGGCATTCTGTTACCTTCAATCTAAGTTGAATGGATCTTCTTTTTTCAGACAAGAGCCGTTCGACATCCACAGAAGAAATTATATTATATATGTTTTGTCGGGGGGTTAAGGTAGCATGTTCAGCAGCAAGTTTTAAACTTTTTTCAAAATTATTGAGAGAGAGAGATAGATATCTTCTGGTTTTCCCAACGATATATTTTCCGTGCAATGAGTGCTAATATATTTTCCATATTTCAACCAGTTTATTCTTATGTTAGATATCGCTGATACCAGTGGGGTACATAATTTGTCGAAGGTTAAATATAGTAACAGAATTGGATGAATGATCTGAAGATAATTCTAATGGAAACTTAAAATGAATTAATTCCCTTAGTAAATTCCTCGTAACAGCGAAATCGATCACATCCGGTATTTTATTTGGGTCAGTAGGTCAGTATGTTGGTTCTTCGCTCGAAATAACATTCAAACCCATTTTAGAAATTGTATTAAACAAAGCACGACTTGTAGGGATTAAAGTCGTGATCCCCAAAATGTATGCTTAGCGTTACAATCGCCAGCTGCCAGGAAACGAAGTCCTAGTGATTTTTTAAAATGTTCATATTGATTTTCTGAAATTGAAAATTTGAAGGTGAATATATCGATGAATTCATTAAGTTTCTATAACAATCATCAATAGAGATTGTTGTAGCTTGAAGATAATCTTTACAAAGATCACACATTAAGTAGGGTTCGATACGGATTCTTATTAAAATGACAGAGGCTCCACATGCTCTATCTCTTGGATCTTTAGTGTCATAAAAAGCATATCCATTTATCCTAAATGAGCTTCTTTATGTCAAATGGGTTTCCGAGACTAACATTATATCTAGATCATGACTTTTAAGAAAATATTCGACTTCATTTTTGTGTTGGCGAATGCCGCTGGCGTTCCAAAACTTATTTTTAGGCAGTTCATGGTTTGTTCATCACAGCTTGCAATAACATAGATTGCATTTTAAGCATTTCTTGCATCATATTGCTCATTGAATTTGTAAAATTATTTACCATATATTTTGGTGGATAGTAATAACTGTTTTGGTGTCAGGATGTAATTCACGTGATTATCGGTGACTTATAACAGTATGTATAAGAAGTTATACGCTAAAATTCGCTTCCCTCCATTAAATTCCGAGGTTTATTAATTTTTTCGCCTTATTTTTTCTAGAATATTTTTGTATTTTATCGTATTTTTTGTATTATCAATATTTTTGTATTTCACCTCGTAAACTTGATCTGTATTCAGCATAAGAAAGTTATTTAAAAATAAATATATTAAAGCATGACGTTATGAGACTCTACACTAAAGTGATATTCGGATTGGGTCTTACATGGAATATGTAGTACATTACAGACTGACTCCATACAAGCAACATCAATAGACTTCATCCATGTACCAAAATAATCATATGCGTAAAATCTTATTTAATTCACTGGTCGACAGAAAAATCTTCCCTTAAACATGATAAGTGGGCTAGATGGAATTTGACGTTCTATCAGGTCTTGATTTTTTTATGGGCATGTCTAATATTTTCTGCTTTTTAAGCAATCACATTAGTATAATGCGAGACGGTTTCTCTAATTCAAATAAATAGAACTTCAAAAGATGCTGACTAAAATCAGCTTCAAGTTTTCTCAACATATTTTTTCCGCTCAATACTTTCGTATTTATGCGTAAATTATTGGTGAAAAGGTAAATTGTTCATGCCATAGGTTAGGTTAAGTATACTACGATTAAACCAAGCTAAATATCATAAAAAATAATTATTTAATTTGAAATTATCTGAAGACTATATACGTAATACTTAGTACACTTTAAGTGTTTCATATATACGCAGAGAAAAAACATGTTTTAATAACTCTGTGTTCATGATAACAATGTTTTTGTTTAAATTTTGTTATTTAATATTTACACTCAATAAAATTTTTAATATGGTTGATTGCAAAAATTACACCATATTCTGTTTTTAAACCATATTAATATTATTATTTCCATGACATTAAAATGTTTCAAATAAATATAATACTTATCTTTTTCACAAACTTAGTGGAAAGATTCATAACTTGTTTGTTTTCCAACTTCGTTGTAATTCTCATTTAGTTTATATATGAATAAATTTAATAGACAAGGTCTGGTTATACTTGGTGTGATTCAAGCAATATACTTAAGATATTGATTTACTACCATTAAAGGGATTAGTAACAACAAAAAAAACATATCCTGCATTTGAACCACATATTGTGGTACAAATGGCTATAATTAATGAACAAAAAATAATATGTAAATATATATTATTTTTTGCTGATGAACACTTTTCTCTATTGTTCAATTATATGTTAAACTAGAATCATAACATCAAAAACCAAACCATAAAATCAGACACAATATGACAAAATGGAATCATAATAATTATGACTTATCATAATAGGTTTGTTAGTTCGAAATTCTAGAAAAACTTGTAAAATTAGAGAAATTAAAAAAAATCTCAAAAATAAACTTTTACTTTAAAAAGTCAGAAAACGGAAAATATTAAAATAAGTTTTAGTGTCAATAAAATATAATATTTTTATTTAAAGTTTATATTAAATGAAAACTTGGAATTAATTCAAAAATGCAGGCATATGTTTTTTGCAGATAATTTTTCACTTATTAACTTATAGAATTTCTTATATCTAAGGATATGTGTGATTACAAGTAATGAAAAAACAAATATTAACGGTTCTTAGCTTTGATGAATGTCATAAATAGTTCGATTTCCTGATCTGTTTGTAAAGTATTCTATTGTGAAATAATATAAGTATTATTTCTTTAAAATCCTTACAACTGGATGCTTCACTTGAATCGAGTGTATTATTGGACTGTTAATTTTTTTACCCTACTGATGCTGATAAAAACTAACATAAAATATAATAATCGATCTGATCGATCGAATCGATTTCATTTTGTCCGTTTGTACGTATATCTGTTCATGTAAACTACAGGTATATTTGGAAGATAATTTAAAGCAATTTGGTACACGGAACTTGTATAATCTAGCAACGAAGTCTATTGTTCAAAACCTATTTAAACCATTATTTAACCTAGCTTCCATATGAATGCCTTTCCAGAATAGGGTATAACTACTATAGGTCTCTCATATCTTACAGAATTCAACACCAGTAAAATCTTTTGTAACGTTTAACCATTGCATCAAGCTTATGGTTAATTATAGACAAATATAATTAACCATAAGCCTCATACAAGGACCTTCCATAAATTATTTAAACGTGCATTAATCAGGCTAAAATATTAATATGTAGCTAAATGTAGATTTCAAAAGTATCAGTCCATAATTGACTACGGCTCCCATGAAAAGGCCCTTTGCGAAAATAACTTAAAGGAGCACAAATTAGTATCACATAAGTTTTATAAAAGTATAAATGATAATTCCAAAATTTGCAAGACGTCATTCAAAATTGACTATGGAAAGCGTTGAAAAAAATTAAACATATTTTCTAATTATTCTTCTTCAAAATAAAATTCAATATGATATTTAAAATAAAACTTTTACTAGTTTTGCTCGTACAAAATATTCAAGTAAAATATAACAAAAGGAAAAATTATTTTCTCTTAAAATGTTTACTACTTTTACTATATTTATGTGCTTTTTGAGTAAAATACTTGCAAAAGTAGTAAAACTAACGAACAGACCTAATATATTGCTCTTAGACTATGGGTAGTACTTATTATTCTATGGTTTAACGAAAATACCTTTTAGAGAAACCGGTTTTCGAATAGTTTAAGTAGTTGGAATAATGAAAAAGCCGATAATCAGGCTATTTGCAGAAGTAAAAATTTTCATCAAAATACTTTATTTCTTTAAAAATTCAACAAATCTTACTTGTATAATATTCAAATTCAAATTGATAATCATGTGTATTATTTTAATTAACAAATTTTAATTAAGGTAAGAAAATAAATAAAAATCAATTTTTAAATCAAACTCCTTTAAAGGATTAAGTAAATTGTTATTACAAATATTGAATTAAAAAACCTTTAAATATTTAAATTGTTTGTGAGGTGTTACGAGAGAAAAAAAACTAATTCCATTGATATCCATATTTCATTCAAGATAATTATTACTTTAATATTTATTCAATCTTATAAATATATATTTTATATATATATATATTTTATATATATTTTATATATTTTATATATATTTCACAAGTATTTTACAAAAAATTATTTTTTTTATTTGTTCATAAATTTGCTTATAATAAATACAGAAATTGCTTTTCTTAACAAAAAAGCAATCTGTCATCGATTTTTTGGTACTTAATTAACTAATTTGTATAAATTATTTTGTAAGTTTTTTTAATACGTCGAACATAATTGTAAAGAAAAAAATCAGAAGTCATTAATATGACTATGAAATAGTCCTGTGCAATTATTGAGTATTACATATGGAGTACCAAATATTTGCTCCTTTTTTTGGGTACTCAATACTGTAGAGTAATTACTATATAATTTGAGAGTTTAATTTTTTAACGATATCGTATTAAAAATATAATGGAGAAAACACATCCCTGTATAAAGATATGAAAATAATTTTATTGATTTTTGTAAACGTTGAATTCAATGTTAAAGTTTTGTAACAAAGTTAATAGTAACAGCTATTTAAACTTTGTTACATACCTATAATATTTATATTTATTATTATGTTCTTTTATATATCTGCACCCCATTAACATTTCACTCCTTTGCTCGTCTGTAACTACATTTGTTTACACCAATACATTAACGTATTTACTTTAGCTACCAACCATCATATGTTAGAGGGAATTAATAATTCTCATTTAGTTTGTTTGATTTTTCACATAAGTATTCTAAGGTTGGTTGAAGTAGTTGCGATTCGAGCGCTCTAGAATTTGCCAACAACTAAGACAGCTGATCTTACAATATAATCTGGCTTGTTCCCAAGACACCTGGTATTGTGAAATCACCACTGTTTCTCTGGTATTCGGGACAATTCCGAGCGTCAGGGCGATACCTTGCACAGCGACTTCGGTTGACTGTTTCGGACACAGCGGCTTCGGCTGACTGTTTTGGCACAGCGGCTTCGGCTGATTGTTTTGACACAGCGGCTTCGGCTGACTGTTTTGACACAACAGCTTCGGCTGACTGTTTCTCTTAGACTAAGGCTAAATTTTGTAACCTAGATTTAAGGAATTGTGTTATTTAAATTAGTATTCGTAAGATATCTTTAAGAGCCGATTCACCTGCGAAGTACCCGGTGTGCTGCATAATACTCGAGGGAGCCGAATCTTCGATCCAGCCTCTATCAGTAACAGAGCCCGATTCACCTGCGAAGTACCCGACTAAATCCCTGCGTATCATCGTTCTGCCGAATCTTCGATCCAGCATCTACCAGTAATAGAGCCCGATTTACCTGCGAAGTACCCGACTAAATCCCTGCGTATCATCGTACTGCCGAATCTTTGATCCAGCATCTACCAGTAATAGAGCCCGATTCACCTGCGAAGTACCCGGCGTGCTGCATAATACTCGAGGGAGCCGAATCTTCGATTCAGCATCTGCCAGTAATAGAGCCCGATTTACCTGCGAAGTACCCGACTAAATCCCTGCGTATCATCGTACTGCCGAATCTTCGAACCAGCATCTACCAGTAATAGAGCCCGATTCACCTGCGAAGTTCCCGGCGTGCTGCATAATACTCGAGGGAGCCGAATCTTCGATCCAGCATCTACCAGTAATAGAGCCCGATTTACCTGCGAAGTACCCGACTAAATCCCTGCGTATCATCGTACTGCCGAATCTTCGATCCAGCATCTACCAGTAATAGAGCCCGATTCACCTGCGAAGTACCCAACTGAATCCCTGCGTATCATCAGACTGCTAGTAATTTATCTAACACAAAATATTTATAAATACTATCGATAACTAAAACATTGAATTATTAAATAAAGATATACTGTATATTTAAACCCCGGAAAGGGTAAACAAATTGTATTCTCACTTAAGGTTCGTGGATCCCGTAAGTCGACCCTGGACACAACTGAGCTACCTCAGCCGACGACAAAACCACGTTACAGTTTTTATTTTATTATGTTTTGTATAGATAAGTTTATAAAATTACATGCTAATCGGTTATATATATTTGTTTTATTTTTAAATAAAGGAACCTTAATTAAAAAATATATTTCAAACTAAACAATCAGTTAAATTCCGAATAGTATCGAAAAGTATTGAGCAATTTTGAGTATTCAAAAGTAGTAGAATTTGCCAGCGTTACTATGAAAGTCTATTCGCTTTTTATAAAGAATCGAAAACTACTTATAAGAACTTTATTTTATACATTTTAATTCCAATGTGACTACAAACGTGGTGAATTTTGAGTCAAAAAAAATTTTTTTTTTTTTTTTGAATAAAAGATGGTATAAGAGATCGAAACCAACCGATGATCCAATTGAGATATTAAAATATATAATAAGGTTACAAAATTTAATGTCCATTGTCTAGCACTCGTAAGGGTTTTCCCAGGAATTGAATTTAGAATTTTAAAGCAGCTACAGTATATATTGAAAGAAGGATTTCATATTGCATTATACCAATCGTTTTACACTTGATTGCGTTAATATTTAGCATTTTTCCAATTATTATATCACGTGAAAATGCGGTCATTAGAATTTCTTATTCAGTAGCAGTCATTCTGTTGAAACATAAATAATGCAACAATTTCGGTGAAAGTTTATTAGGATCGTTTTTTAGCTGAAGCAGCATGTCGATACTGGCATCCCTGCCAGCCGAAAAAGTTTGAAGATTAAAAAAAATTATTTGGTTGTGAGATTTTTCATTGAAACATAACATTTTGAATATCTTCTGAGACAACATGTCTTATCCAAGCTCTGATCTGTAAATATTAGATGTAAATGTTATAACTTCAAAATATTAAAAAAAGCGATTAATAAAACGAAAAACCTTATCTTATGTTGGTGATAAGTCCCGGCTGTTGGTGAATTGGGGACTCTGTTCAATCAAAACACTTGCCAAACGCAAAAAGGGGTTAGTTACTAGGGTATTCACCCGAATTATGTTTGCTCGATTAATCGACAAATTGAAATCGATAAATATTCGATTAATTGAATAACCCCAGATAGAAAATGTAAGTAAAATTTATCCATTTGGAATAACATTGAACGTGATCAATGCAAAATTTTGAAAGTTCTTTTAAAAAAGTTTAAAAAGATGAAGATGAACACCTTTTATTCACATAAATTGGAAAGTATATCACGTTTTCATCATTAAAAATTAATTTTTGAAAAATCAAAGTTAATCCAAAGGAAACGTGAAGAATATTTTAACACTTAAGAACACCGGCCATCGGGGTGGATTGGGCAATGCATGAAAATGAGATGTATTTTCTTGTTCAAGTGAGTTCATTCCACGACATAAGGAAGCATAGCTGAATGCTACCGGGCGCGACCACAGGTTGCGGACAGTGGAAAGTTCTGCAGATATGCAGAGCAGCTGCCACGGCAGTCGCGGACAAACAGCGGTTCCGAGTGGAGAGTCTCAATGGGTTTTCGGGTGGCACTGGAGTTCTAACAAATTTTGAGTGCTTACGATACTTGGAACGTCAAGACAAGTGATTTGCGCCTTCAAATAACCAATAGCCAACAATTACCATCAACTGATCCCCGGCTGTAAGCAGGCGTCGAATCTTGTAACAATCGGCTCGCTATATAAACGTGAAGTAAGACTTCTAAGCCAGCCCGCCTGGAGGCCATGCTAGCAGCCCAAGTTCCAGGATCGGATGCAGAATCAGAATCCAATCAGCTAGTCATCTTAAACCAACTGATGAGCGAAACCTCAAGGAAGCCTTATGCTCCTTGATGGGAATAGTGTTGCATTTCCGCCCTCGTATATATATATATATATATATCTATATATATATATATTATATATATATATATATATATATATATATATATATATATATATATATATACAATTCACATTCTTTGCTTTTGAAATTGTGTTATTATGTATATATTATATATATATATATATATATATATATATAATATATATACATAATAACACAATTTAAAAGGCAGAGAATGTGAATTGTAAAAAAGAACATTATTATTACATTAGTATTTTTACAACTCTGTGTTAAATTTATTGTTTCTGAAGCTCTTTCTCAGTAATTCTATTCTATTGTGTTCTATTCTATTCTATTCTATTCTATTCTATTCTATTTTTTACCGTTTTGGAATAATTAATTAACAGATAAAAAAAAAAAATAAAAGAACCCAAAAAACTATAATGTAGTACAAAATTTTACATATGGAAAGGGTTTTAAGAGACTTTATTTTACTTCAAGAGCTTCTATCATACGTGAGAGAGTATTTTTAAAATATGTGCCCTATTCTGTAACTTGTGACGAGTTTTCAAATTTTATTTTTCATCCCGATTTTAACAGGATGATTGCAGCAATGATCAAAATAAATACATTTGAAATGAACCTAAAATGGACGATAATATTTATTATTGATATATTAATCACTCTGTATTAAATAAATAAATAAATAAATAAATAAAAGAGAATATTATTTTTGTGTGTTAAAGATTTGTATTTACTAAAAATAAATGTAATAAAAAATTTAAATAAATGTAAAAAAGAGTAAAATTTTAATGTAAATATTACTCGAATAACTCGATAAATTTTAAAGTTTTACTATATTGTTCGAATGAATTAAAAACAGTAAAATTAATAACCTATTAGTTACATAATCAATGGGAGTAGATCAAGCAATAATTTAAAGTATTCAAAAGCAAGGAAATTGGGTACTACACGAACTGAAGCCAAGGGACGACGAAAGGCGATTTTGCATATCTGTAAAATCGGAATCGAAATCAAATTGTTATGGGCGAAGAATCAACTATGATAATCTAAAGTGCTAGAATCGTACATGAAGCCCATTCAATCTGGAGAATCGGCACCAAAGCCGTATCCATAATATTTGCATTATGACAATGCTCGGTTACATGTTGATGGGATGCTATCCGTGAGATGAGCAATACCTTGAATAAAATACATTGTACTTTTATCT
The DNA here is from genome assembly GCA_932274085.1 of Protocalliphora azurea. Lineage (NCBI taxonomy): Eukaryota > Metazoa > Arthropoda > Insecta > Diptera > Calliphoridae > Protocalliphora > Protocalliphora azurea. The sequence continues at coordinate 52,885,099 of OW026521.1, read as the reverse complement.
TGATATAAAATTTTTCCTTTAAAAAAAAAAAAAAAAAACGATGGGAATTAATGCATATACCAACATGTTTTCATGACGACTGTTTAAACATTTTTTTTTACTCATTTTGCATATTGAATAATTCAAATATGTCAGGGTCAACGGGAAAATAAAAAATTCCTGAATGGGTTCGCGATAAAGTATCCAAAACCGAAATTGGAAAGTGGTTTCGGTTTCGGTTTTTTTCTAATTTTCGTTTTATTCGAAATCGGTTTATTAAAGGCAATTAACGAGTTTTTTCAACAGCATTTGATTTAATTTTTTATGTAATTTTAATCAGAAAAAAAGGAAAAAGTAATAAAAATTATGGACTAAAAACAGAAGTTTCTTACTAAATGCAATAAAAAGGGCAAACTGATTATTTAACTTGGAAAATTCCATTTAAATATTCGAAATAAATTGAGCTATTGAGTCTCCAACTTTAAACATATAAAAGTCAATACGTAAATTTATTGATTTAAAAAAATTAATCTGTACTTGTATACACTTTAAGCCAAGTTAATCCCAAATTTAAAATTTATAATTAGAAATTGCATTAGATACATTAATGCATTGTCATATTTTTAAGTGCATTTTTTGTAGATTTTTTTGTCAAAAATTAAAAAATTTGTCAGATTTTTTAATTACCGTATATTTTTTTATTTCGCCACACATTTCTTCAATTTTTTAGAAATTAACCAAAAGAAAAAAGTGTTTTTCTAAAGTTATAACGTAAAATAAAAAAATTTCACTTTGAAATTATGCACCCTAAAATTTCATAATTTCTTAAAGAGTAAAACGTATAAGCGTATAAAAAAATTACAAAAACAAAAATTTTTTTTTATTTAAAAACATAAATGACTGAAAACCGGTTATCCGCTTTTTTCAAGAGTCCAAAACCGCTCAACTGTTTTTTTTTCTAAAATGAGATTTTTCGGTTGCATTCTTAAGTCCGCGAAATGAATTATTGTAGAAACCCCTGAATTAACTGAAATAAATATATTAAAAAAATTAATTTAAGATATAGAAATAAAATGGATATAAAATGGGATGCCAAACGGACTGGATTTTGCAAACTCAGTGATTCGGATTTTTATAATTTCAAATCCCTGGATTACGGGATTTATATTTCATATGAAAACACATTTTAGATACAAGGAAAAAATAAAAATTGTATGTATATTTCAATTAAAGAAATTCCTTCGTCTCATCTATGTAATCGATTTTTTAAATATTTTTGAAAATTTTTTGTAAATGTTTTAATGTTCGGTCTTGCCCTAAGTTCAAGTGTCAATAAATCCCGGAATTGAAATCCCGGGATTTTTTTCTTCCAATACCGGGATTTTGTAATTCAAGATTAGCATCCCTAATATAAAACGATAAGAAAAACTATTTATAATAAATTTTTGAGGTTTATTTAAAAAATATCAGCACCAAAAATACATTAACGTAAAAGTCAGTGAGACAGATTTCTATTAAAAACCAATATGAAAAATTACATATTTGGACCCTACTTCTCTGAATTTATTGGTATTCGGTACAACTGTTATACTCATCAAAATTAAGATTGATACAAAATTTCAGATAACTTTAAAAATGGTTCTCGAAATATAGCGATTTGAACATTTTGCTGTTTTTAACACCTTATATGAATGAGAGACTGACATTTCTCTAAACATGGTACTTACAAGAGTTTATCTCAAATAATACAACTAGAACATTATCTGATAGGAACCTTATTGTTGCATGATTTAGGTTTTTGATCATTGAATTAGGTATTTTTCCTTTAGATATCTATGTACTTCTTTATCAATAGTTTAACGAATTTACTAACAAGTTGTTTTACATGAAATTTTAAATCAACTTTATTTCTATCATTTTAAATTTTTATATACTTTAGTTTTATTATAAATTTCTTGAAATGAATATTAAATAAGTTGAACTTCGAAAATATTCACTATTATAAACAAATTACTTGGTTGGAGGATTTTCCATTCTAACATAACATTTTCTTTTGAAACAGCATTTCTTACCCAAACAATGGATCTGTAAATGTTATATGTAAATGATATAACTTCAAAATACTTATAAAAAACTAATCTCATGTTATATTCTTACGTATGAGAAATTACTTTCATCAGGTTTCTGAACACTATGATTGATTATGTTTAATTAAGTAAGAAAAACATAATGTAAGTTAGAAAAATAAAGTGGAAATAAACGGCAAGTAATTTATAATGAAATTTATGCAATAGATTATAGGATATTTTTAAAAAGTTTTAGAATCAAAAACACAATAACGTAAAAATCTGAAACACAGCTTTTAATATAAATTACGAAAAGTACTAATTTTATTTATATAAAATATTTGAAAATTCTTTAATCTTAAAAATGGCGTTATACTTTTATATTATTTCATTTAGTTCAGTATGATTTATAATGTTTCGTTTTGTTTTATTTAATTAAAAAAATAATTTTCTTTATAATAAATTATATCCTTTTTACTTATAATAATTAAATTTTTAAAAAATTCCCGGGAGTTCCCGCTTCCCGGGAGAAGAAATATTGCGGGAAACCCTAAACCCTAAATTCTGGGACTCACAACAGTATATGAATTATTATAAACAAATTTCGCAACATTTATTTCAATTTGTATTGTTTCGTTCATAATCAGCAGAAAAATCGTTTTAGTTTATTTCTTAAAACAAAAAATAATAATAATTTTCTTTATAACACATTAGCTTTTTTTCTTATAATTAAAGTCTTTGATACAGATTTTCGTCAGAGAGCAAGAAAGTTTATATTGGATCCTTATAAGAATTGATATATATATATATATATATATATATATATATGTATATATATATAAAGTTCAAAGAACCAAATATGCTTTAATTTATTGTTGATGTATTTCAGTTTCCGTGAAAACAACAATTATACGGGAAACAGATATATATATATATATATATATATATATATATATATATATATATATATATATATATATATATATATATATATATATATTTATATATGTATATATTTGCAAAACAGATAATTCGGATAATTCTTCCTGAATTTTTCGGCTGAAGAAATGAAATCAGTCGGTCAATTATCCAAAACGCATTTTTGACCAATACCCATGTCCTAAATAAGCTACGGACTTGGTTCTATATATAGATCGATCACAAATATTTTTTCTAGAATTTCGATTTTTTGAATCAGCTAAATCGGTTTATAAACAGCCGAGTTATTAGCAAATCTGTTTTTTTTATTTATTTTATGTCTGCTTCCCTTATAGTTGTTGACTTCACGGGTACTGAAAAACAACAATAAATTAAACCATATTTGGTTCTTTGAACTTTTTGAAGCACCTATGTAAGCTAGAAACTTCGTTCTTTTACAGAAAGATCGGAATTTTTTTTAAGAATTTTTGTGACGAAAAAATGAACTAAGTAGATTAGTATTAACCGAGTTAGAGGTCAAAATGCGTTATTTGATTTTTTAAGCCCCTATATAAGCTATAGGCCTTATTCTTGCATAAATTTGTCATAAATATTTTTTCGAACATCGATTTTTTTAATCAATTTTACGCCACACACTTTTTTAATTTAATTTAAAATTGTTCTACATTAAACGGCTTCCTTTGCTATCTCATTTGATGTGGTAACTTATATTTACTTTATGTGGGAGCTTCTACTCTCTCTGTACCTAATTTTATATGAAAATTACTTTTAATTTTTTAAGACTTTCACTGTAATTGTTCTTTAGATGAGAAAATTTATGTTTTCTTTGTTTGGAAGCTACGTATCGCCCAGGACCTATCCGTCCTGTTTTCATTTCTTCAATGCGATATGATAGAATAGGGCTCTCACTGTGTTAGTTCCTTATATATGCCATAATGAATATTTCATTTATATGGGGTGTATTACATCCTTGCTCCGATTTTAAGCTAATTGATTCATCCCTTTGAGAGTTGTTAAATAGTGGTCATAAAATATGGGCGTGACATCCAACATAATCCAACATAACTTATAACATTCCACAGTGCATGCACACACATCTTAACACGGGTGAATGATTTTAACTTGATTAACTAATTTGTTTTTGTTAAAATTTAGAATTATATTTTTTAATAATAAAGTAATGTAGCTATAAAAGCAAAATTAAAACACGTCATTATTGAACATATAGTTTTCTTACAAACATTTTCTGAATTTTTAGATAGATATGAAAGTATGACATTTTTATAGGACATTTTTCGGATTTTTTTGCCCTGATGAATGCAAAAAAAAAAAAAAAATTCTGTTAGCTTCTGTATATTGTTCTCTTTCATTTTATATCTATATTCCTAAAGAATATTGTGTGAAAATAATAAAATTAACTTTTTCAAATGTTTATATTCTTAAAACTTAGAAGGACAAAAATCAGAAAATGAAAAACTGAGTACTGAGTATTACTAATTGGGCCCCAAATTCCACATGTATATAGTCTTGTTGAAGTGCAAAAAATGCTGTCACACGGTGTAATTTATAAATATTACTCATACGCTCATGTGGTTGTTTTTAATATTAATTACACTGGTCGGCAAAAAATCCACCCCTAAAGACGAATAGTTGGACTATATGAATTTTGATGTGCTAAAATATGCTTTCAGTTTTTTTTTTTCAGCAGGTTTGGATTTTTTTATGGGAATGTACACGAATACATTTCCCCATAACTCAAAAACGGTGTGTACGATTTGTATAAATGATACACTGGACTAAAAAGTGTCTTCAAGCCATCCTAACATATTTTTTATATTCCCAATATTTTTGGAGTTATTTATAAATTATTGTCCATAAAATTTTTTTCTTGCAAAAATGAAGATATTTTTTTTATTTTTTGAAGGTTCTTTTAGAAAGTGAAAATGTAAAAATATTTTTGTTTTTTATCTTTTGCATAAAGCTGGTAGTGCTAGGAATAAAATAAGCGATGTATCAACAAAATTGATGAACACATATTGATTTTATTCATAGTTAAGTGAAAATACCCATGTATACCTGCAATTAAATAGATATAGACTGGTGGGCAAGAAAATCTCCGTTAAAGAAAATAGGTAGACTAGATGGAATTTGAGGAGATAAAAAAGAATCTGTGTTTACTTTTTTATATTTGATACTGATTCTTTTTTATTGACATGATTAATATGAGCACCTCATTCATTGTTCACACTTGTATAACTCGATAACGGGTTTTTAAATTTAAATAGGTAAAACTTTCCTATAGATGACGAATAAAATTATCTTCAGGTTATCTTAAAATTATTTTTTTATCCGGTGAATATTTTCGGAATTAAGGAGCGAAATTCTTCTTATTTTTCATGAAAAGTGTATAGTTTTTGCGCCACGAATTTTCGAATAATTTCGAAAATATTGAACGGATAGAAAATAGTGTTAAGGTGACTGGAATATAATTTTTGTCTGCATCTTTTGGTGTATCAATTATCTAAATCGGACAACCCGTTCTCGAGTTATAGTAAAATATACAGGAGTATATTAAAGGGGAAATATTAGACATGCTCATAAAAAAATCACAACCTGATGAAAAACAAACTGAAAGCAGATTCGTGTTTGGCATCTAACCCACATATCGTTTTTTGAAGGATGACGAAATTTTGTATTTCTATTTTTTTGCCGACCAGCCTTATATTTGTTTCTTTAAAGATTGGGGAATCGAAATAAAGATGTACGCCTGTGTTTTCAAATCAAGTTTCGGGCTTTTCAGTTTTTATAACATTTTGTTTCGAAAATATTTTATGGCCCATAGCTCCATGAAATGTTTAAGTATTTTATATGCTTAAACATTTGGTTTGATTATTAAATAACACTATGCGACAAATCATAATAAGATTTTTTGCAATATATGAGTAGTCAATTTATTCAACCGATTTAACGGACATTTTACACATGTACAAATTGTGCACCTTTCGAAAATATATATATAGGATGTAGCATTATTATTAATACCAGGCCCACTTTTTGTAAATATTTTTTTTTTTTTTTTGAAAGTTTTAATAAAATTAATCACATATATCAAATATACATATGATTCAAGTTTGATCGGTATGATAAAACTGAAGATACAATCGGTTCAGTAGCTTAAACATAATGTCAAATTAAGTAAAGTAAACAATATTATGACAAAAATGGGCATAAAGGGGTGTGGCATCTAGTAAAATTCTAGTATAATAAATATGATACTCTATAAAACAACAGAAAGATATAATAATTTTGGATTAAATAATTTAAATGTTTTTTATTTTAAATCTTATTGAAAAATCAACCAAAAATTTGAACTTCAAGAGGCAATAAACCCGAAATTCAAACTATCTTTCAAAAAACACTTTCGGTGTTTTGTAGACTATTAGTACGCTTCAATTTTTGCGTTGGAATTGTTGTATACCCTCTTTCATCATTAAAGAGAATATACTAAGTTTGTCGTTCCGTGTGTAACACCAAAAAAATCATTTTATTATTTGGACGGTATTTTTATAATAATGAATGTATGTTTTACAAGATGTAAAAGATTTTTTTGTTATATTATTTCAAAATTTATTTAGCGATAATTTTTTATATATTTATTACAACTTTCAGAAGCCTATCTTCATTTTTCACCTAGGTGATTATCTATCTTATTGCTTAGATGACACAAAATCTCTCCCGATGGGGGAAAGTTCCGCAATACGAATATGATTATTGCTTCAATACATTTTTTCTTCTAAGCATTACGACTTCGAATCACTTTCGTTTATTTTGCTTGTATGGAACCCCATAAAATATATATGGACCTGGACCATATGAAATTCTGAGTCGATTAAGCAATGTTCGTCCGTCTTTCCGACTATTTTAAACATTATCACTTTCAAACTGCTTTCAAGAATTAAATGTAATTCACGCAAATTTTTTGTTGTTCTCTGCTGCAGTTTTTTATTTAAAATCGGCGAAATCGGTTTAATAAACTGAAAGTAATTCAAAGATATTTGAAAAGAAAGCTCTAAAACTACGGTTTCCTATTAAAATTTCATAATTTAGTTATTCAATTCAAAAAAAAAAAAAAACAAATTCCAGAATGTCTACCTATCTACTCGTATGTTCATTTACACTAATACCAAAAATTAGCAAAATCAAACAAAAATATGAACAAATTCATGATTTTAGCACAAAAGTTGCCGCCACATAGTTATTCTCTTCATATGTAAAAATAAAGAAGTCTGAATTAATTGAAACTTAGTTATTTAAAAGCTAAAAAAACATGTACAACTCACGTGAACGAAATATTTAAACCGATAAATTTTGGGCATTAGTTTCGGTTCAATTATTTCGTTCTCAGGAGCTGGACCATTTTTAAAATACCAACAAAAATATGGTTTTCGATAAGCAGCGTACAGAATTTCTATCTTTTTGTCAAAAGAAAATACAATATGTAATAGACACATGTTGGCTAATTTCCTTTTGGGAACCAAATGTATAAAATTTACTCTTTTGCTTTTAAAGAGTTCATTATTTATAATTTTCAAAAATATCCGAAATATATAATACAATTTAAAATAGATGTAAGAATTATTTAAATGCATATTCCAAGGGTTAATATGTCTCTTTTGCTTTTGGTGAGCAATGGATTTATGAGGATGAATAAAGCAGAAAATTTACTAATATTTTTTTCAGATTTTGAAATCCTATTATTTTTTTAAATTTACTAATTAATAAAAAAATGCCAATATTTACCAAAAATACAATAAAGAGCTCATTTACAAATGCATGTGTTAGTTAGGAAATAAAGGTTTTTATGCTAATTTTCCAAAAGTGGTAAAAAAATAGGAGAAAAATGTGTTAATTTTTTTAAGTTTTTAAGCTTGTTTTCTTGTTTAGAACTCGATAATTCAGTTTTTTGTTAAGCTGGAGAAAAATGCTCTTTTGCAAAGTCGATTTTTGTTAGAAAATTAAGATATTCTATGTTAATTATCCAAAAGAGTCAAACTTTGAGGTAAAAAAAGAGGAAAAAGTATTAATATTTTTTTTTAGTTTTCAAGATATTATTCTACATATTGATACTTTTGTTCGTAGTCAACAAAGGAACGGTTACCATTTTTTTATAAAAGTAACAAAATTGCTCTTTTTTAGTGCTTTAGTATTTTTCATTTATTTTCAGAAATGGGCTAAAATTAAGGTTAGGAAAGAAAAAAAAACTGTATTTTTATTAATTTTTTAATACAGTAATGACTTATTGAAATAAAAAAAAAGAAAACTTGCCAGAGTTTTATAATAACGCTTTGCTCCTTAAAAGGATTAATTTTTATTTTATGTTAATTGATTAAAATAGACAAACATTGAGATAACAAAAATAGGAAAACGTGTTTATTTCTTTTTCAAATTTTTTATTATAGAAGTTTATTAATTTATTACAAAAATGCAATACCCGCCTTAAGGTTTTACTGGCAAATTTAATATTTTTACGTGCATAATGATCAATATGGAACTCTGAGCGTATGTGCAATATTAATCAATTATAGCATGTATACGTCTCAATAACCAATTCTGCCTAAAAATATTCATACTTATTTTTATAATTTTGATTTACCAAGCCAATTGCAACGAAATTTGTTACGAATATTCACGCTACTAAAAGACACTAATATGCAAAAAAATTTAATATTTAATAATTAATCAGATTTATAACAGGTATATATGACAAGTACAACTCTCCATGCTCCGAATTCAAAATCGTACAGAAGATATAAATACAGTGATATATGTTGAACGTTGACCATCTTTCAGAATTTTTACCGGAAATTTGTAGAAAATATGGCAATTTTAGTAACATGTATATTCGTACTAAATTTCGTTGCAATTGGGTAAGTAAATCAAAAGGTATAAAAATATTAAATTTTTTAAGCAGAGTTAGTTATTGGGATGTATACATGCTATACATGAATACATATACATGCAGATTTCCATATTGAATATTTAGCACATACACTCCGTGTCTTCAAAATAGAACCAACAAAATTTTAGAAAAGCAAATGCTTTTATGAAGAGACCACTAAGAATAAATTGATTATTTTTGAAACAGACAAAGAATATACTAGTAGTACTCCTTATTTTAAACAATAAAAACCTATATCACATACTGTATAACCGTACTTTTTAAGTATATTAAAAATAAAGTAATAATAAGGGCTATTTTCGATGTTTCACCAGAATAGAACCACATTAAATTTTTTTCTTTAATAATGTTAGTTTTGAAAAATCTTTATAAATGCTATATAAAATAAAAACTAAAGGCTGTGGCAGCAATTTATGAAGAAAACTAGAAAGCAAAATGCGTTCATTACTCTGCTAAATATTTTGATCGGAAAATCGGTAGAATAATCGAATGTTGTTATAATTTTGTAACAAAATACTTACAAAGTAATAGAAGTATAATAAAAATTACGAAGGATATACCTACACAACTTTAGAACCTCAGGCCAATCAAAAAATTCTTCTAGTTGCGTAAAATTAAGCATAACCATTCCCTAAAGTTAAGCATTTAGGAGAAGTAATTAGAAGCAAATCAAGCTTTTTTGGAAAAACCCCCACTTAGCACAATTCGGCGACTTCAACTCCTTTATTCTGTTAAAAATCAGAGGATATGTAATCTGAAAATTAATTTAAAAGGCTTTATGTGAGATTATATTGATTGTTATAATTTTTAATTTTATGATATGAGAATGAGGTAAATTTTTGGTATATACAGAATATCACATGACCCGAATCGCAAAAAAACCTTATAAGACTTTTTGGACTAAATTCTTTCAAAAATTTAATATACGTACTTTTGATCGTATGCAGTGGTTTTATCACTATGATCATGAAGTTACACAAGTGGCAGGTGTAGTTAAATCATTTTAAATATTTAGGATTAGCTAATCCGTAAAATCTATGAAAGCGGAAGATTGAACAGCACCAAGAATTGGGACACAAAATAAGAACAGGCCGAAATTTCCCTTGAATAGTAAAATTCTTATAAGATACAATAAAAATTTAATTTTTGAAGTATATACAAAGAAGTGCTGAAAATTTACACTTTTAACTTGATACTTGGGTTTGGGAATTAATGAGAAAATGTTAAACTAACTTAAACGACAAGTTTTGTTATAATTTTATACAAAAAATAGTACAAAATAAATATAATAAAAACAAAACGAAAGTTCTCTTTTGAAACCAATTCAATTTACATAAATGTGCTAAAATAAAAAAATTATTTAAAATAAATATCGTTCTTTATTGCTAAAATAAATTTTACTATTATTATTATTTTTATTTATGCATTATTATTATTTATTTATTTATTTATTTTTTGTTTTTTTGATAACACTCTGAAATAATACCGATATTTTAAAATAGATCTGTAAATCAATGAACGAACAAAAAATAAATCAGAAAAAGTACATTTATAGAAGACTTTTCGTCAATGCAGCGCCAATATGTAATGAATTATCTGTTTAAAGATTAGGCTTTTGAACCATTTTTAGAATATCATAAAAAAATTTCTTTTAATAAATCACTGGTCGTTGGCTTTTTTATAGGATTTGATTTTACTTTATTACGTCTTTTATCTTTACAAGGTTTACCTCTGGTCTTCCGCGGAATTGAACAATTATTTTGAATATATTTTAAATAAGTTTTTCTATATATTTGAAGCTTTGCTATTTAAAAAAAATTGCTTATTTATTTTCTTTTCTATGAACATGACTATAACTTTGAAAAGTTTTTTTAATTGATTTAATTTTATTTTTACCTTTATAAAATAATTAATTATAATATTATGAAGATTTACTTAAAAGTATTACAGCATCTTACTTAAAAGTATTATAACATCTAAATAATTAAACAAGGAAACTATTAATATCACAGTATTGAGAAATCTTGTACATGTTTGAACGTTATAAGAAATTTTAAAAACAACCACTAATTATCACTAAAGTAAAGTAAAAAAGTGTCTTAGGGATTGTTTAACAAATTTCTTATTATTTCATATGTATTGCAAATGAATTAAACATTTTATGGTTAAAGTTTTTATACAGTAGATCTGTAGAATATCTGGGGTGTAGGATATGAATTATCTTCAGATTTTTATTTAGCATTATCTGCAATTTTCTTGTGTAAGTTTTAACAGTTTTTTGAAACCGGACTTGGTAACCATAGGTCAAAATTACAAAATTACGAATACACATTTTGTAAATAAGAATCTTATTTATTAAATTATGTTTAGATCTTCTGTTGAGTAAAGGGTAAAGTGCACGACCACAATTAATTTCTTTTTCACAAATATATTATACGTGTTATTTAAATGAAAGTTTTTATCTAAAATAATTCCTAGATATTTCCCTAGAATATAAATGTTTCGTAGACATACGTTTCTGCCATCTATTATATGGAAATATAACAGCTTGTGTTTTGAAAACATTTACTTTTATCATCCGTTTACCAAAGTATTTATGGGTGAATTTTTAACTGTGTTCCATTCTTTTTATTATTGCGTTACACACTTTACAACAGCAAATAAAATCTGCGTAAAAAGCTACTCCCTGGTTCCTGCGAATACTAATAACAGATATAGAGTACAGAGTAGATGATAATACCGACCCTTGTGGAAGACCCGCAGGTATATGTCTATCAATAAATAGCAATGAAAGAAATACAAGAAATGAGCGTTGACCTAAAAAACTCTTATTATCTTTTGGATAATTTAATTTAATTTAAAAACTAGGCCATCATACCATATTGAATCGAAGGCAGAGCTCTTAACGAATTCTTTTAGTTGATGTACATTAGAGTGCTCCTTATGGAAACCAAATTGTTAAGGGTTAATAATGTTATTTAGACTATAAACATTTTGAATTCTCTTATTTATTGTTTTTTCAAAAACTTTATCCAATATGGTTAGTATGCATTACATTATTTAATAGCTTCAATTTTCCAATTGATTTTTATAATTAAAATTTCTATCTTTGAAATTTACGTTTGTATTTATTTCTCTGCCTAATTAACATTTTACTAATATCAGAGATTTCTTGCTGCTAAGAATTTTTATGACCGAGAGGTATTCTATTAAACGCTTCTTTAACTATAGATATTAATTTATTAAAATAAAAAATCCAGATTATCTGAACTAGTAACAGGTTGGTCAATGTTCTGACAGCTAATTTCATTTTCACCCAGTTTCTGATTGCTGACCAGCCTGTGCGATAATACAAAGGACCCAAATATGTCATGTTTTGAACTTGCCCAGAAATAACACAAAATATAGGTACATGGTCCGACTGTAAAACATTTGGATGTGTCTCAATGTTTGAAAAATTTAGACATGAGTTGGATAAAAGAATGTCTACTGTAGGCGGTTGAACAAAGCGACTGTTTTCATTTGGGTAATAAATGTAGTAGCTGAATTGAAGGCAGTGGTTGTAGATCTCTTTACCAGCTGAATTATCTGACATACAATCCCGTATGTATGTTGGGCATTCAGATCACCGAAAATAAAATAGTTGTTTGAAGATGAAATTAATTTATCCAAATCAGTTTTAAAATTGGTATAACTGGAATTCTGTTAATCATAACTTGTACTGAAGTACTTTCAGCAATATTTGTTTTTATTTTGGGAAACAACATATGCTTAATATTACCTTTAATTATAATTAGAACTCCTCCGCCATGCGTATATCGATTCTCTCTATAAATTTTATAGCCACTAAGTTGAAAGAAAGTCTCATTTAAAAGGAGAATATCTATTTTTCTTTTGTGTAAGACGTATTCCATCTGGGGAGCTGCTGACTCAGTTGTTATGTCTTGTGCATTCCAGTGCATAACATAAACATTGTATCTGCCTGTTGAATTATATGGCATGTTGAAGCATCGTGCGCAAAGCATTGACAGCATCAAAAAATATTTGCATTGATCTTTCATTTGAAATATCATCGTTATTATTATTTTCGTAGCTTTTCTTTTTAATTACCTCAGAATACAAAATACAATTAGCCCTGAAATTATACACATTATTTTGTGGTTATTTTCTTGGCAAATCAGAAAAATGATGATTATCTTCGTAAAAATAAGAAAAAGATACGCTGTTATTCAATGTCGGATTTCTAAATATTCTTGACAACTTGGGCACTTTGAGTCATCAGCTATAGGTTAACATTCCTTTTTACGCAGTTGTAGCACTTATAAATCACACTACCATCACAATTAATTTCATTAAGTGTGCAAACTGCATAATAGTGATTTCCGGCGCAGGCTGAACAGACTACGATATGGTTACAATTTTTAGCATCATGTCCATACATAGCACACTTGAAGCATTATGTGGGATCTTTGTTACCGTTCAGAGGTTCTCTCCAATATACAAAAATATTACAAAAATATCTCATTTTCATAACCTCTCTTTTTCAGGTTTTGAAACATGTTGACGGTCAAACCCGATAACATAGAGCGCGTTATCTACATTGGATCTTTTTGTTTCTAGTTCATTAATGTTTACCGGGTTTATACTGTACGAGCTGACAAATTCTTCGCCAATTGTCTTTGCTTTGAAAATATTACGCACAATATACCTTTTGTATTTTATTTTGTAATTTATTTTTAAGTGCCAAAGATAATTTCTACCATCTTTTTGCTTAGGAGTACGGAATTTGGGTATTTTTCATTATGACCAAATTTTTATAGTATAATTATGTTTACCACTATTATTTTTTTCTAGTCTAATTGTATAAGTCGGTATTCGGTTGCTATTTTAATTTTATTATAATTAAATCTGGAAAGATAGAAATTGATTCAACGAACTAAATGTATTATAAGAACTATAATTCAAGTACAATTATATTTTCAATGTTATAAAAGCCGTCGAATTAATAAATTTGTCTCGATTTCACTAAAATTTTTGTTATTAGTATTCAAATTCTGTGTGTATGCATATAATATTTTATTCAATTTTAAGCTATTTTTAGTGATACTTTGCATACAGATAGATGCTTAATAAATCTTACTAAATATAGAAAAAAGTTTAGAAAACGATTAAGTTTTATAATTTTATTAATTCTCCTGTAAAAGTTTATTTACAGTTTGTACGCCATTATACGTGTCCCCCCTTCATATGTTTCAATTAAAGCGAACACACCACGATAATACATCATACGTAACATAACAACTGTATGCCTTTTTGTATATGTGTCAATATTTATATTGACAGTTGTTAGTTAAATTCGAAAAAAATGCTATTTTACAAAGTCGAGTTTTGTTAAAAAATTAAGATATTTTTTTGCTAATTTTCCAAAAAAGTCGAAAATTAAGGAAAAAAGAGGAAAATTTATTAATATATTTTTTTGGTTTTTAATATTTTATTCACCATATTGATGCACTTATTCATAATCAAAATGAAGGGCTACCACTTTTTTTTATAAAAGTAGCGAAAAGGAATCAGCATTTTTCATTTAGTTAGGAAAGAGAAAAAAACTGTGTTTTTCTTATTTTTTAAATACAGAGTAATGATTTATTAAAATAACGAAAAAGATAACTTGACAAAATTTTGTAAAAACGCTTTGTTCTTTAGAAAGATTAATTTTAATTTTGTATTAACTGTATAAAATAGGTAACCATTGAGATAATAAACATTTAAATTAAACTTCTTAGAAGTTTATTAATTTACTACAAAAGAAAACCCAGCCTATGTTTTACAAACAAATTTAATATTTTTACCCTGCGTGTCATCAGAGTAGAACCAGCACAGTTTTAAATAAAAAAATCTCTATAATTTTTGAATGGAGAAATATTTATTATTCAAACTTTTCATATGAATAAAACATTTTGTAATTAACTATTTAAGTAAAAAAAAGTAGAAGTCAATGTTTTATAACGGCACTTTTCTCTTGTTATTTCCTTATTTCATCAGGATGGAACTACTTTTAGATTTTCAAAAAAATCACCTCAGCGTACAATTTTTATACTAAAAAAAGGATTTTATTCCAATTGTTTGACTTGAATGTTAAGTAGTGTTTGGAAGACGGGAATTCCTGGACTTTAGCTTATATTCCTATGAAAACGGGAAACTAAAATTATAATTTTTTTTAAAAATTCATTCCAATTTTATTATTAAAAAACTGGTATATTGAAAATTTTAAAATAAATTGTATTTTTTATATTTTTGCACTAGATAAAAATAGGTCCAACAATATTGAAATAAAACATACAAAATATTTCAGATAATGTATAATAACGTGCCAGAAATGGTGAAGGCCTTTTCTGATAGCACGTCTTGAAAAATTGATGTTTTAAATTCTCCAGAATTAAGTTTGCAAATGCTAATATCGAAACTTTTTATAAGTATTTTTGAAATATAAAATATAGATTTTTCAAAACTCAATTGGCTAGCATCTCTGCCTCAATATAAAAACATCGCGTTAGTTTTTGCTAGAAATACTTAATTGAATTTTTAAATAAAATGCGTAAACAACTACTTAAATTTGCTTTAAATTTTTTTTGTTTTTTTGGCAATGTTTTCTCAAAAAAAAAAAAAAAAAAAAAAGCATTGGGTCAATAGCCCTAAATTCAAGGTGCCAGAGTCTTAAGATTGCCCCAGCATTAGTGCCAACAAGTTTCAGCTTCTATCTGAAGACGAAGAAGAAGAAGCAGATGCTTTCAAGTACTCTTACCACAGTTTTTCAACGGTGATGGGATTAATTGGGAATAAATATACTTAAAATCGAATGCCTATTGGTACGAAAATTGTTCAAAGTCGTTATCGATGTGTAATGAAGCTTTGGTGTTCTCAAAGACACTAAATTCCAGTATTATATGCATGAGTTATATATATGCAAAAATTTTATATTGGTTTTATTTGTCCTACCAAAACTGAACATAAAGCAATCAATTTTATTTTATTAATTTTTATTATTGGTTTAATACATATTTTTGGAAAAATCTTGTTGAATATCTTTCCAAATTAAATTGGTTTTTTTAGTGAAAAGTTCAACGGCTGTATATGTTATTTATCACTCTGAGATGTTTGCAAATGGTACTAAAAGATTGAGCAAATTTAATTAATGTAATGCTCCTAATAAATGTATAAAAATAAACATAACTTAAGTTAATGTCAAAAAATTCCCAGTAAATGAATGTAGAGAAACTTCCTTGCAGGTAACCCACATCTTCTTCATGGCTTAGCTTAATCATGGCCTACGGCCGATAGCTGCCGAATTGAAAATTGCTGCGCTGCCCTTTCGCTGCCGACGTTTGATCAAGTCGTCGTCGTCGTCATAATGTTTTATTATTTTTACCATGCATATTTCACGTGATTTTTTAAAATTTTGCATATAAATAGTTGCAAGTTAAAAAATAATTTAAATGTCAGTAAATAGTGACAGTGTTTGTTCGTATACTTATTCCCCAGAACATTATTATAATGAAGAAAGTGACGATGATAGAACCCTTAGTGTTAAGCGAAGAATCGATGAGTGGATCGGAAGTGGAAGCAATTCCTCCGTATCAGGATCCTATAAAAGAATCAGAATTGATTCCCAATACTCAGATGGTGGAAGCAGTTATAGAGAAGGAGAAAGCTGTTATGGAGAAGACAAAGAAGAAGAGGAAAGCGAAACAGGAAGATCAATTAGTGGAAAGTCTCAAGAAGAAGAAAATCGATGTGGACGAGGAGATCAAGAAAGCAGGTATAATGAAGGGAGACATAACTCATATTTCTCTTCTCTCTTTGCTGTTGATAATATGGACGAAAGAATTTCTGTTGGAGATAACTTCAATTATAGAGATTTTGATTTGTCTCTCCTTGAAGGAGAAGGAATACGAAGCGAAGAAAGTATTACATATATTGATGGACTCCCTACAGTCGGCTCAGAAAACAATAATTGCCCAGAACAAAGAATTAGGGAAGTGTTCACTCAAAGTTTTAGTGAATATCCTCTTAAACAGCGAGTGGTCCACGATGTATTTGGAGCCGGTGATGACTTTGGAAACATCAAATTGGATTACGATCTCGTATCATGGAAACCACATCCACATCGTCCACGATTGTACGTACTCCAATAACTCCTGCCGATGTGCATTCATCCAATACTTACCAAGAGAAGTCAATAGAAGATATTCTCGAAGAGTCTTTCCAAGTTGGAAATTCTCGATCCAACACTGGATTAATTTGTCAATCTATCTCCAGAAGGATTCCAGGAAATATATCTACTATAACATCGCCAGGAGAACGTGGCTACCAAGTGGTGAAACTAGATGTTTACGATTTTTCGAAGATCTCGAAAAAACCGAAGACCGAATGGTGGAAGGAAGCGAATTATCGTTAAACTTTTCTCATCCAGTCACCTTTGGATCCCAATCATCAATTGGTTATGAAGCTATTATTGGCTGTGACCAATCAACTACAAAAGATACCGGGTATAAAAAGAGAGGAAAGGGAGACAAAATAATAGATTTTTTTAAAGACCACCCTACTGCTCCAACACATAATCTATTAAACACTTCAATGTGGTTATCATCAGAATTTAAGTTTTTTGATATAAATAGCACTTTAATAAAAAATTGTATTAGAATTATAAATAATTATATCAATAATTTAAGTTTTAAAGAAATATATATATATTTAAAATCAATTGAACCACAAAATTTAGTATTTAACGCTCCTATTGGAAATTTGTATAATTATTATTATAATATAAATGAATCTGTTGAAATATTGGAAGATTTATTAAAATTTCAATTTTATAATAATGATGAAAAAATTTTAAAATTTTTAACAGATTTACATAATGTTATTGATAAGAATATTCCAAAAAAGAACACAATGTTTATACTATCGCCTTCTAATGCTGGTAAAAATTTTTTTTGATTCATTTATTCATTTTTGTTTAAATTTTGGATAGGTTGGCAACTTTAATAGATATTGTACATTTCCCTTAATGGAATGTATAGACAAAAGAATTATTTTATGGAATGAACCCTTATTGGAAGCATCTGCTACGGAAACTTTAAAAATGCTATTTGGTGGAGATACTGTTGCTGCCAAAGTAAAATATTCAAATGATGCTGTTATAATGAGAACACCTGTAATTGTCTTATCAAATAATGATGTTTTCCCAAATGATAGTGCTTTCAGATCAAGGATGTTTACATATAAGTGGAGATCATATAAAAAATTAAAAAATTATAAAAAAAACCAAATCCATTAGCATGTTATTCTTTATTTGTAAAATATAATATAATAAAATAATGTTATAAAAAATTATATATTTAATGTTTTTGTTCTTTTAATAACTTCATAATCATTATCTTCTTCTTCTTCTTCATTCATAATAGCTGAAACTCTTCCATTATCATCATCAGTTACACCGAATAAAGTTTGGCCATCAGTATAATCACGATCATAATTAGCACAAAACGTAGCTTCTAAGGGCCAACTGACACTAAATCCTTTAGCAAAGGCAGAAGTTATATTACATTTTATTTCAATTGAACATTCAACTTTCCAATAACAAGCACTATTTAAATAACTAATTGCGTTATCTGTAGGTTTCAATTGTGGCGTCGCAACAAGTCCAACATGTAATTGAGGCTGAGTATTATAACCAAATCCTTCCTTTATAGGATGATATGTTCCATAAGATTCAATAGTTCTTGCGTATACATCATTAATATTATTAATTACAATAGGTGTAGTTGCTGTTTTACCTAAACCAATATCACCAGAAATTGGTTTATTTCCAGCTTTAAAAAATTGTAAAACATGACTATGAGGTCTAGTCACTGTAGAATGAACTTTATATTTTTGACGTGTATAAGGTACAAAATGTTCTTTTCCTCTTTTGATAAAACCACTTTTAAGTTTATATTCATAATTGGCTATTGGTATTCCAACAGCTTGATTTAATAGAAATTGATTAACTTTTTCATCCATTCTTACACTACCTTTATCATGTATAATATAATCAGGATATTTATTTGCATCTGGTGTTTTTCCTCGATTCCATTCGTGGACAAAATATTGTTCTATAGGTGTAGGTACACATAAAGCATTAGATGGTATATGTTTATAATATTTTTCATATATTTCTTTAACACTAATTGTTTCTAAACCTGTAATTTTCATTGGATCAGTTCCACTTGAAGTATATTTAACATTTTTCCCATAAAATTTTTTATTTAAACCTTCAGCAACAAGACCAATTGGAACATATTCAGATGTCGCGGTACCTGTAGCTGTGGATCCAACATCAAATGCTGTTCTAGTTCCTAAAGGAGTAATTTGACAAGTTACTTTTACGACTTCTGCTGTTGTAGGTAACATATCATATTCTGCTTCACTTAAATAAAAAAGGTATAAAATCAACAGGTATTAAAGCTAAAGTGGTAGTTATTTGATCAATTGTATCACTAGTTTGAATATTTTCAGTACTATAACCATAACTAATTAAAATTTTTGATTTTGAGAAATGCATATAATTATTAGAACATGGTGTACTTGGTCTTATCCATGTGATACCCGCAGTAGGGGAATCTCCACTTCCTGTTGCACCCGATCTTGCGCCCGTATTCGGGCCACGACCTGAACCACTTTGTTGATTAATATTTTCTTGATCAACATCCATATTAGTATTACGATTATTAATATGATTAGGTTTCTCAATGAATGTAGGATCTTGCTCAGGAATTGTATCAGTATCACTATCTTCTATAGGTCTTGGTCGCTTGGCGGCTGGTTCGTTATCGGTTCTGGAGCTTCCTGCAACAGCATCAAAATCTCTTTTTAATGCTATGTAATAATATCTACCTTCTTTGTAATTTTCGTATATTTATTTTGCTATTAATGATTTCCTTTTAAAATCGGTGAAATCTCTATATCCACCCCTATCTGGAGTATCTTTAATTCTTGACCACTCTTGAGCTAAATGTCTTTCTCTTGCTGCATAAACTAATTGTGGGAAAGTCTTTTGATTTGAAGACATATTATTTGGATAAACAACACCAAAAACACTTTCAAAACCATATTTAATAGATAAACCAGTTATTCCAGCTAATTCTGCTAAAGGTCCGTTTTTGTGATAATCACCTATAAAAGATTTGATTGCTACACGATCAGCTTCTCTAATTTCTTCTTTTCTTGTTGCTAATTCATATTGTAAATCATGAATATATGCATCAAAATCAACTTCATCTACTAGTTCATCGTCTTTATATATAGTATTACCCGGTCCTAAATAATTATGTCCAGGAAAAGTATAACCGTCACGAAATAGCTTTAACACCATACTAATTTTTTCTAGCAATAAATTAAATATAAATACTTTTTAAAATAACAACATTCTTTTAGCAACATTGTATTCAATAATACTTTAAACGTGTTTGATATCATACAACAACCTCGTGTTCTTACAACGTGATTAAAAAGTTGTTTTTAATATTTTGTTTGCGCAGTAAAAATAATAAAACATTATGACGACGACGACGACTTGATCAAACGTCGGCAGCGAAAGGGCAGCGCAGCAATTTTCCAATTCGGCAGCTATCGGCCGTAGCACAGTGGGGCCAAACGCAAATTTTTTGGTAATAAATCTGAATCTCCTAAACTACTGGTTGGATCAAATTGAAATGTATGGAAGAGTTGTAGAGGAGGACCTAAGCTTTCAGAAAAATCATCTTGTAGTCACCCTGTGATAACACAAGATAAGATACAGGGTGTCAAAGTTGACTACCTCGAGTATGTAAAAGTTAAAAAAAATCGTAACTTGTACAAATGAAGTCCGATTTGAAAGATTTTTATATTTCTGGAAAGTGCTTGGCAAGATAAAGAAAAAATAAGCTTACTCATTTAAGTTATCTCTTACAGTTAAAAAGATATTTACGCTTGAATTTTGAATTTTTGATTTTTTGGCTCGACTTTCTTTCGTTTTTCGGCAATAAGTCCGGAGATAAATGAGGTAAAAATGTTTTAAAAATATTCTGTAATTTACTACATATTTCAAAATAATATGCTGAAAGAATTTTTGGATTATCTCAATTCGTCTAGACGTGAAAAATATTCAAAGTCAGCACTCTGAAATTGGCATGAAAAATGGCTATTTTTTTACAAAAATATAGTACAATTCATTCACTTTTTTCTCAAAGTCCCGTTAATAAAAAAATGTTTTCCTTATTAATTTCAAAAAATAAGGCTTCATAAATGGTTAATAAAGAAATTTTGAATTGATTTAAGTTTGCACCCTACATCCAGCATTGGCCGAAAATTGTCAATTTTAAAAAATAGTTTCATTTTTATCGATTAATAAAAAAAATGTCACGCGAGCTTTTTTAAATTTGGTACCCATATTTTTTATAGAAATAGATTTAGAATGATTTAACACTAAACTGCTTCCCGCCCGGCCAAAAACGAATGCAAGAGTGGAGATTTTATGTTAAAAGTCAGTTTTTTTAACGACTATTTTTAAAAGCATATTAAAAGCATATTAGCATAATATTTTTAATATTATTTCTTATGTAATGTATAAAACACAAATCGAGCTTTCATTCCTAAAAAAATCAATCAAATAGCTCCAATAACCTATTTTTGGTAATTTTTCAAAAATAATTTTTTTTTCAATAAATAGATGAAAATCCAAAAAAATTTAATTTTTTTAATACAACTCCACTAATTTTGCAAATACTTTAAAAATGTTAAAAGAATATAAAAATAGACTTATTTACCAATTCAAAGATATATAAAATGTTGATATAGGTCATTTAATAATAGTAATATAATGGCCTCAAAACTACCAAGTCACGTCAAAAGTTGCAAAATTCACTATTTTGTTCCGTATTTCCATATGTGTGTATACGTAACACTCAACTGCATTGCTTATTTTTGTTACGAGATAATAATATTTATTAATGAATTTATTTAAAGTGTTCATAATTTTTTTCTACTGAAAAGGTTTTTAAAATTAACTAAATACATAAATAAGTATATTTTCCTTCGTTTTTTATTACATTTTTTTAAGTTTTTAAATAACTTACCTAGCTACTTAATTAATGTATTATAACAAAAATGATTTTTTTACAATTTTTTGACGTACCTGTTTAACATTACAGGTCATAAAAATAAACTGAATGAAATTGGGGGTTTTGAGCAAAAATTTAAATTTTTTAATTCATTTTTGCCTGTCACCATTTACCTGATATAATTATTTTTTTCTATATATAAGTATCCTTATAAATATGCAGATTTATTAGTGAATTTGACATTTTGGAGATTACATTAAAATACTTTTTTATTTGCAAAGTAATCTGGGATAATCTATCTGATATTATAAGTCGTCCAGAAAAAATAAGAAAACTCATTGATACAGTAGTATCTTTTGGTTTAACTCTTACTGCAGAAGACAGTTTAAAGCTCGAAAATTTTTATAAATCATACGAAAAAAGGATGCAAGCTTCAGATTGGTCAATACCAAAGTTCAAGAAGAAAAATGAAGAGTGGTTGTAGGGAGAAATACCAATTTTCATCGGAAAGCAGAAAAAGGGTCGACCAAAAAAAGTTACGATAAAGTTCAGCTAAGAACAAAGAGGACCAAACAGGAATCTATTCTAAATTCACATACGAATGCCGAAATAAAAGATACATTTAAAGCTCTAGTAACACGTACGCAACCAAAGGAAGTAGAAAAAGTTATAGATGTGTTACCAACAGCTTCTCCCAATCGATTACATCGGATAATCCAAAGCATAGTGACACCGAAATCAACATCGTTCTTTACCTCTGAAGATGCTTTAGCTCTAATATTAAATTTAGGATTATCAAGAAACCAATACGAGATTTCACAATTTCAGGATAATTCTGAAGTCTTTGTTAATAAAAATTCTTTAAAATTTGGAATATCACCACTCCACGCAAGGATAAGATTTTTGGAGTTCTGCTTACATCTTGCATATGATATGAAGTATAGAAATATTCCCGGGCAGGAAAATGGTACAGTAAAAAACAATTTGGAACTTCACGAATTACGAAAAGAGGAGAAGAAAAGAATTCAATTAGAATTCAAAGAACAACTCGGATTAATAATTGATAAAGCTCTACATGGCTATGGAAGCTCAAATAATGAAAATACAGCAAGACGTTTCTTTGAAAATCCGGAACTCACATCTTCAAGCACAGGCATTGACTTAAATATTTTGAAGCGTTTTAAGATTATATTGGCAGCCATTAATAGCAAAAAACAAATTAATGTGGACAAATTTAAAATTTACGAAACTAAAGAACTACTTAACAATCAATGACTCCAACAATTCACAAAGTATTGGCTCATGGTAAAGAAATAATAGAAAATAGTATTTTGCCATTGGGAGAGCTAACAGAGGAAGCACAGGAAGCCCGAAATAAAGATGTTAAACATTTCCGACTCTTCAATACCCGAAAATGTTCGAAAATAGCGCAAAATATGGACTTAATGGAATATTTATTAATATCATCAGATCCAGCTATATATTCTATAAGAACACGATGGCTACCAAAAATCACTCTTGAAATAGAAAAAGAGGATTCCGAAGCTATTTAATTTAAAAATTTGCTAACGTTTGATGTTTCTGATTATTTTCAAGAAAATCTCTAATAATATCTTCGATAATATATTCTTAATAAAATAAATATACGGGATATATGTATAATAAGTATGTAAATATGTAGAACAAATTAAATAAACATTACTCAAATAAAGAATTTACTACTTTATAATAACAAATATATACCTACATAATACATTAGAAAACTAAAATGTTACGTATACACACATATGGAAATACGGAACAAAATAGTGAATTTTGCAACTTTTGACGTGACTTGGTAGTTTTGAGGCCATTATATTACTATTATTAAATGACCTATATCAACATTTTATATATCGTTGAATTGGTAAATAAGTCTATTTTTATATTCTTTTAACATTTTTAAAGTATTTGCAAAATTAGTGGAGTTGTATTAAAAAAATTAAATTTTTTTGGATTTTCAGATATTTTTTAAAAAAAAATTTATTTCTGAAAAATTACCAAAAATAGGTTATTGGAGCTATTTGATTGATTTTTTAAGGAATGAAAGCTTGATTTGTGTTTTATACATTACATAAGAAATAATATTAAAAATATTATGCAAATATGCTTTTAATATGCTTTTAAAAATAGTCGTTAAAAAAACTGACTTTTAACATAAAATCAACACTCCTGCATTCGTTTTTGGCCGGGCGGGAAGCAGTTTAGTGTTAAATCATTCTAAATCTATTTTTATAAAAAATATGGGTACCAAATTTAAAAAAGCTCGTGTGACATTTTTTTTATTAATCGATAAAAATGAAACTATTTTTTAAAATTGACAATTTTCGGCCAATGCTGAATGTAGAGTGCAAACTTAAATCAATTCAAAATTTCTTTATTAACCATTTATGAAGCCTTATCTTTTGAAATTAATAAGGAAAAAATTTTTTTATTAACGGAACTTTGAGAAAAAAGTGAATGAATTGTACTATATTTTTGTAAAAAAATAGCCATTTTTCATGAAAATTTCAGAGTGCTGACTTTAAATATTTTTCACGTCTAGACGAATTGAGATAATCCAAAAATTCTTTCAGCATATTATTTTGAAATATGTAGTAAATTACAGAATATTTTTAAAAAATTTTTGCCTCATATATCTCCGGACTTATTGCCGAAAAACGAAAGAAAGTCGAGCCAAAAAATCAAAAATTCAAAATTCAAGCGTAAATATCTTTTTAACTATAAGAGATAACTTAGATGAGTAAGCTTATTTTTTCTTTATCTTGCTAAGCACTTTCCAGAAATATAAAAATCTTTAAAATCGGACTTCAGTTGTACAAGTTACGATTTTTTTTAACTTTTACATACTCGAGGTAGTCAACTTTGACACCCTGTATCTTATATTGTGTTATCACAGGGTGACTACAAGATGATTTTTCTGAAAGCTTGGGTCCTCCTCTACAACTCTTCCATACATTTCAATTTGAGCCGACCAGTAGTTTAGGAGACTCAGATTTATTACCAAAAAATTTGCGTTTGACCCCACTGTGCGTAGGCCATGATTAAGCTAAGCCATGAAAAGTATTATTCACAATAGCCTTATTGACAGTTTTAATCTTAGTCATCAAAATATTATAAAAACAGTTGTGTCTACTATATACATACAGAATTAGTTTGGCGAAAAATTCGGTTGCTACAACGAATCTGTTCTCTCTGTGTATATTTTTATAGAATATTATTTGTAAGGATGTTTATAAATTCATCCAATAACAATTTATATTATTCACAATTTCATTGAAATTCGGAGCATAAATCAGTGTGATAAATTTTACGAAGATTAGCAGAAGAGTGATCATTTTAAAGTTCATAACTTCCATATAAATGCCAACATAAATAAAAATATTTGTTTCCAACAAGTTTTATATGAGTATAAAACCTAGCGCAAAGTTTTATCACTAATTGATCACAACCATCATGTAACCCCTACTAAACAATAATATCATTATATTTATAATGTAATCGGACTTAATCAAATTATTATGTCTTTTGGAATTATAAGTTCTTTTTTTATTACATTTATTTAAATTACAATTAATCCTAAGATAATAAGCAATTTTGAAGAAATATATAAATTGACATTAATAGATGTACTCTAATAAGTACAAATATAAGTTCAAGATCATCTTTTGTTTCACAGTAAATAAATAACAATGTAATAACAAATTTATAATATTACAGTTATTTACACACAGATTTACATTAATATTTAGCATTAATTGAAATATTTATTAGTAATATTTTGAAAATATTATTAGTAACATTAATATAATAATATGGTAAATAAATTAATATATACAAGTTAACAATTTTAATTATCGAAGTATCTAAAAAAATCGATGTTTGTAAACAAAATACCCTTTATTCTTTATTATGTTATAAGTATAAATTAAATTTATTTCAAAGGATGTTGATTATCAAGTAAAATACAATTTCATTAATTTTAAATAAATACAATTTCAATGATAAATACAATTTCAATAATTTAGAATAAATACAACTTACTCGATGCCGCACAATTACAGAACTGCCCCTACCAAAACCTAAAGGTGAAGTTAAGCTGCCAAAAATACTTAACAGCAATCAAAATTAATTTAATAAAATATGCAAGATGGCTACGCGTGCAGTGTAGCCTGATATATCAATTTATGCAATACGAAAATTAAAAAGAATAAAATTTAAAATAAATTTAAAAGGCCTAAATGGGCAAAATTACACAATCGTGTTACTTAATACGAATTAGGAAAAAAAAAACAAATTAAGAATTTTAATAATAAAAATAATTTTGTGGGAACCTGCGACATCAACAGGTTCTTTTGCGGCGCGTGTTAACTTATATATATATTTAATACACAGAAAATTATAAGATAAAGTACAAAATACACATATATAAATAATTGAAATGTTAGTCGTTATCTTCGAAATGGTAGTTCTAAGGCATGGTATCTCTTAAGTCTTTTTATTTCGTTTGTATCATCTAATAAACAGATAGCTAACGTATTGACGTGGTTGTCCAATCTAGATAAATATCTGCCAGTGAATGCTCGTATAACCCCTTTATTGTGGGTATTCGAAGGTCTATATGTATGGCTTCGTTGGTTATGTACCATGGTATATTTGAAGTATTTTAAGGTTGGAATAACTCGCAGTTCCCCAAAGTTCAATTCCATATGTCCAGACAGTTTTTAAAATAGCTTGATATAACTTAAGTTTGTTTTCAGTGCTTAGTTTTGAATTACCATCTAGTAGCCAGTATAGGGATTTGTTTTTGAAGTTTAACTGTTTTCTTTTAGACTTTATGTGTTATTTTCATATTAATCGATTATCTAAATATATACCAATATACTTAATGCAGTCTTTATTAAGCATTGGTATGTTATTTAACATCAACGGTTGGCAGTTTCCTCTTCTTAAGGTAAATTATAAGTGTAAAAAGTTTTGTTTAGTTGGTAAACTCTGTTGAAAATAATTGAAAATTTCATTAGGATATATAAATGTGTAAACCACGTTTTAATTAATTTCGGGTTAAAGCTTTTCACGGACACTGAAATCTTAGTACTATGTTTGTTAACTAAACTCAATCAATCAATCAATAAATAAATAATATCAAAAATTAAGGAAATGTATTTTAGTAATATTGATGATCATTGGCTTTATTTAGAAAAATCTAAAAAGAACAGAAAAGCTAGATTTACTTTCAATGCAATGTATTGCCACCACCAATAGTAAGTGGAGTTAGCGTGTCATGGGTATTTGGTGGACCTCCAAAGTTAGTCATCTCGTGTTTAATTTTTTTTTTTTTGTAGATCGCCAAAAATTCATATAAGATCATCTTAGCTGTTGCCTTTAGGCGCCTTTTTTAACCACCTGGCTACTTTTTTTGACTCATTTTTAAATGGAAATAAATGACCACCATTTAGACTATGTACTAAATGAAGAGAAACTAAGTTTTTTGAAATATCTCAACCCAACAAAGGAAATAATTATTTTGAGATTGTTTCACAATATAGTGATATCGACAGGTGTCAAATTAATGTTAAAAGTCCCTTCAATATAATGCAGCACAACATGTTAGTAAAAATCCTTTACAAATTTTAAGGACTTTTTTAGGTATTGAATCATTTGGTCCTTTTTTTAAATTCCCTTTTTTGGAGACTTTTTTTGGAAACCCATCTTTTTGAACTCTTTTTAAAAATTCTAAATGGTAGCGCTGCTCAGTGGTTCCAAAACCTTTTCTTTTTTGAAATAATTCTGTAACTTGTGAATCATTGGAAACATCTCAATAAAGAGAGGAGGTGTTTTAGAGTTGATTTGAAGGAGTACAAATTCCTAACGGGTCAGAGGAGGAGTTGGTAGACATCCAAAATTGGTCACCTCTGGTATATTTATTTTTTAAATCATAAAAAAGTTCTAAAAAAATAAGCTTACATGTGTAGGTTATCCCTTTTAGTTTAAGAGGTGTTAAGGCCAAAATAATTTGTTTTCTCGTTTTTGGTTTAGTCTTTTAAACTTGGCGGGCTTTATATAGGCCCTAAAATTTTTTGCAAATATTCTCCAGAATTATTATTATTATTATTATTATTATTATTATTATCATTGTTATTATTATTATTATTAGTTTTTTTTTTTTTTTGTAGAAAATTTTAAATAAACAAATTAATATATATTTCGTCAAACCATTTACAAAGTTTATTTACAGAGTTTATAAACAAAGACATAGTAATTTTAAAAATTTATAATAATCTGAAACTGAAAGACAAAGATGGACGGGCAGACAATATTAATGTCTTAGATGACGTAAGTCTGTGTCAGTTAATTTTAGTGTAATTAGTGTTGGGATATTTACTTTTCGGCGTCATATCAAAAGCATAAAATAATTTCTTATTTGTTAATACTAATTTTATTTTTATAGAATAATTCATTTAAGAATTTTTGTATATTTATTTTCACAAAATATCTAGATTATTTATATTTGACAAAAAATTTCGCCTACCCCGCTTCATTCTTCAAATCAAAAGTAACAACTAATTTTATAGACTTACTATTTCGATTATTATAAGTAGCTAATAATGCAGTAGTCTTTTCAGACACCAATGAACGTTCGTGAGTGGAAAACTAAAACCACACTCTGCCCGAGGTGCCTCTGCCGTAAAACTGAAAATGACGGACCTATAGTAAACGCTCGATAAAAAACCGTAATCATGGCTGTTATTCGTACCCTGCCCTTGAGGTGGATGGCACCACGTTAACGTACCTTCTGACGGCAGCCTCCGGATGCTGGCACTATACGGTTGTAAGCTTAGCCCATCTGTTGAAAGGGGCTTAGTTGCAAGATGTTCTGTCCATTCCTCATTAATTATCATTAATTCTTATATATGGATAACAAATTAATTAAAAATACAATCCACACAGAAAAGATCCCAATGGATATGACTGAAACTATGTCAGGATCTTAATAATACTCGTAATGAACAGAACGTTTGTTGCTATCCTATAGATGATACCTTAGTGCTGGTGGATGCGAGTCCTAATACCAAAGAGGTACCCATTCCAATGGATGAAGAAGCGGTATAAAACCACAACTTGCAGGCTGTACCTTCAAGCCGGGTAGTTGGTATTCAACTGCAAAGGCAGCAGTTCGGCGCAATGGATCAGTTCCTACAAAAACGATTGAAAGGCGCCATGATTAAGTTGGTTTCAGAGGAAGAGGTTCCAAAAATGAAAATATTATATTTTCTTAAAAAACCTGACACCTCCAAAAATGGAATCCAGTCGCTTATAGAAGGGAAAAATGATGATTTCTCGGTATGCCGGAGTGTTTTGAACAAAGTCAGAAAATGTAATTTTGCAAAAATTACTTTCCAATTAATCCAAATTCTGCTTCCAGACTCAGGCAGACGGGTCTATGTAGGCTATGGGTTCGGAACCGTTCACATCAGACCAATCGCCAACATGGACCAGTGAACGACGTACCCAAAAGAGCCAAAGTGGTTGCCGAAGCAGGAGAGAATAAGTCGGGCGCAAAGGGTATTCACTATCCTACAACGTGTCCAACCTGATACGCCAAAGGAGGTACTATATAATAAAGCTAGTCATGACTCAGAGGCCACTGACCATCTACATAACATATGAATCTTGTGGCAATTCGTGCTACAAACCCATCGCTGGCAGGAGAACACGAGGTTCTTACCTCTGCGGACCGGTACTAAAACGACTCTCACATCCAAGGTCGCTGAGCCGGTAATCTACTACCAAAGAAGTAACATTCGATGGATTATATGCAACGAGGCAAATTTCCACCATTTTGTTTGGGGCAGCTCAGACATCAAAAAAAGATTTGAAAGTCTATTAGAATTCATTGGCAAAATAATACATATACAGCAAACAGGGATAGCGAACCCATTTTAGGAATATTATTAGACAAGAGGTCTTATATCTCACAATTTCTAGCAATAAGCTATATCATGTCATCAATTTTCTACTAAATATCATATCTTATATAGACTTCTATTTGACATTCGAACAACAATTCCTTAACCCCAGAAACACAAACTGGGATATGTACTCTCAAGGAGAATATATCCAAGAATAACATACCATACTCGAAGGATATCGACTTTGAATTTGAAGAATTTTGTTTAAATATTCATAAAGCCTATGAAAATAGCTGCCAGCTGAAGAACTGAAAGCCAAAGAGTGATATTTCTTTGTGGAACAAGCGGCTCGAAAAGCTGGTAGCTGAGGCGAGACTACTGTTTAACAAAGTCAATGAATCTATCTACTGGTGAAATTATTAAGGTATTCGATTTTTACATTGTTTGAATAAAATAGATATCGAGAATATATATAAGGCATTTCAGTTTGTTCGAATTTTTCTATCACGAAATTAAAATTATTCTAAATATTAGAATAACGGAAACAAAATAAGATAAAATTAAATTATTAAGGATATTGTAAATTTAATTCAAATCTTGAATGGAAAAGAATAATAATAATAACAGGAAATTAGCATTTAATTTATAATTTTTTAAAAACACATTCCCAAATGTTATATTAAACATATAGGTATATATATATATATATATATATATATATATATATATATATATATATATATATATATATATATATATATATATATATATATATGTATATATATATATATATATATATATATATATATTGATTTTACTCTTTTTACTTTAAGAACTCTGAACGATTTTGACAATTTTAATAACTTTCTTTAAAAAATATTAGAGTTTTGTGGCAAATTGCTATAAAATTATATTATATTCTACAAAATTTTTGTTATACACTGTCACAAAATGACACTTTTTATTTTCACTCTTAAAATGATCTAATGTGGGTTTTATACATTCCTGAGGATATCACAAAACAATTTAAAAAATTTTGAAACACCCCTTAAATTTCGAGATTTTATTTTGCTTTATTAATTTAAAAAAACTAAATGTTTTTCATAATCATTCAATAATAAAGTCTTATTATTTAACTAAGTTCAAAATACTCTTGTTAGTGCTGATTGTATTTACTGAGAAATCAATATATGGATAAAAACTGCTGAATTGCTTGCATATGCATCTCATTTCATTAAAGTTGGCATAATTGGTTCGAAAATATTTGATTTTTAAATTAGTATAATTTTGAAATTAAGAATTTGATCTTATGGAGCAGGAAGTCGGAATTAATTGAACCGTTTACTGAGCTAATTACAAATGAAATTTTCATATATTTTCTCCTACTTTCAAGAGTAGGGAGATTAAGAGGCTGTAATCATATAATGGTAAATTAATATTAGGACTCCATGGAAAATTACGAAGACTATATAAGAGAAATTGTTTCTGGACAGATTCAATTTTCTTTATATGAACTTCGTATCGAGGATTCCAGAACACGGAAGCATATTCCGGGATTGGTTTTACGAGAGATGTGAAAAATTGCTTGGGAACGTAAGGATCAATAAACTCTCTTCCCCACCGCTTGAGGAAACCTTGAACTCTTTTTGCTTTATTAGTGATTTGCGAAACGTGGAAATTAAATTGATATTCATTTATTGTGTATCTACAGAATACTGGACTTCTTCTGTAGAACACTTTTTTTAATTGAGATCCATTAGACTCATCATACACCAATCATAAAGATTGTCAAGATCTGATTGGAGTAAGGAACATCGATAGGAATAGTTAAAGCTATGGAACAGCTTTACATTATCAGCATACATTAATATCCTAGAATTCTGAATGCACGTTGTTAAATCATTTATAAATATTAGAAATAATAAGGAGGCGATATGACTGCCTTGCGAACCACCGGATGAAATAGGAATGGTTTTCAATGCACATTCTCTAAATAATACACATTGGTATCTATTTTTAAAATATGTAGAAATCGAAAGGAAACAGGAGAAAATCCGAGTTTATCCAATTTGAACAATAGGAGATCTTGATTTAATTTATCGAAAGTTTTACTGAAATCTGTATATATTGTGTCTATCTGTAAACCGGAATCAAATGCAGGTTAGTAGTGGAACAACTTAATGTGAAATGATTTCAGTAACTATCTTTTCGAAAAATTTTGAAATAACACTTAATTTAGCAATACCTCTATAATTTGAAATGTTGGATCTGCTTCCGGATTCAAACAAAGCTATAATAAGATTTCCTTCAAACTTGAGGAAAATAACCACTAAATATTGATATGTTGAATGAGTAGCTTTATGGAGATATAAGACAATGTAAACATTTTATAAGAATACAGCTGGGAACACCGTCAGGTTCACATTTATCAGAATATTTTAGATTCTGTAATTTGAAATTGATGTAATTTTTATTAGAATAGACGGATGATGAGAAAGCAGCAAAAATATCGAAAATATCTCCATCGTTTGAAGATTATTTATCTCCAAATTTCATTATGCCCGGATATCCAGAGACTCGACGCTTAGAATTTACAAACTGGTAAAAATATTTTGGATTATTTTTAAAGTTCCTTTTCACCTTAAAAAAATAATTATTGTAACATTGGATATTTTCTGAATTGTAAACTGATCTTGATATGGAGTATCTTATATAATCAATAGACAAACCGGACTTTTTGTATTTTTTATAATGTTTGTTTTTAAAATTTTTAAGCCATTGAGCTGCTTTGTATTCCAAGGCGGTACATATGCAAGTCTTTTTCTCGTTATTGGAATTAATTTCTTAAAACATTTGAATCATTGAAATTATTAAAATAGTGTCAAATTTACGAGGGCATACTTTATTGAAAGGAATATAATATATAACCAATTTTCAGAACAAAGTAGGTGATTTAATTTGCAATAATCAGCTTTGCTAAAATCAAAAACGATCTTATCATTTACATTGGATTGTAATGATAGCTTTGTTCGACGTATATTTCAAGAGTGGGGTGATAAGCATTTTCAGGTGTTAATAATGGATTAATGCGAAGAATATTATATTCTTCAAGTTGATCAATAAATACAAGATCAAAATATTGAGAAAAATCCGTTTTAAGGATAGTCCCAACATATCTCGCAGCTTCATAAATTTTAAGTCAATTTAAGATTTTTAAATAGATTTTGAAAGGACGTAGCTTTTTAACTATATTACAATATTTTATATACATTCAAAATAAATAATGAATTAATCACCATTTTTAAATCTATTTCTTTATCGAAATTTTGACGCTGATGAAAATTCTTCTGTTTTTTTTTATAAAAACTACAAATACATATTTACAAAGTTTGAAGTGTTATTGTGTTTGGAATAAAACGAGATATCCTTATATAAAATCGCATAAGAACTCAAAAACTTACCAAGAATTTTCAAACTTTATTAAAAATTCTTCACATATTTTAAAACAAAATATAGTTTAATATATTTTACTTAGTTTTTACTTTTTGAGGATAAATTTAAAAATATGTTTAAAGTTTTATTAAGTTATTCTAGATAAATTTAAATAAGTTGGTTATGTTATTATTATTATTATTATTATTATTATTGACTTTATTGAAACCTTTAATAAAATAATTAAATTGTTATGAGAATTTACTTAAAAGTATTGCAACAATTAAAATCTAAATAATTAAATAAGGAAACTACTAATATCACAGAGTTAAGGAAAAGTTGTCAAAAAAACCTTGTACATACTTAAACGTTATAAGAAATTTTAAAAACAACCATCAATTATAACTCTTTAAGTAAAAAAGAGTCTTAGTGATTGTTTAGCAAATTTCTTATTATTTCATATGTAGACGTTCTGCATTTTTCATTAAATGACAGAGTCAGTTCCCTTGCAAATGAATTAAACATTTTATGCTTAAAGTTTCTATGCAGTAGATCAGTAGAATATCTGGGGTGTAGGTTATGAATTATTTTCAGATTTTTATTTTGTATTATCTGTAATTTTCTTGTGTAAGTTTTAGCAACTTTATTAAACCAGACTTGGCATCCGCAGGTCATAATTGGTCGAATACACATTTTGTAAATAAGGATCTTGTTTTTTAAATTAAGTTTAGATCTTCTGTTTAGTAAGGGGTAAAGTGCACGGCCACATTTAATTGCTTTATCACAAATATACTGTATGTGTTGTTTAAATGATAGTTTTTTATCTAAGATAATACCTAGATATTTGATACTATCCTGCAGAGGAATAAAAACTCCCCTAGAATATAAATGTTTTGTAGGAATACGTTTCTGTGATCTATTATATGGAAATATAATAGCTTGTGTTTTACTAACATTAACTTTTATCTTCCATTTATCAAAGTATTTATTGGTAGATTTTAAACTATCTTCCATTTTTTTTGATTATTGCGTTTGACACCTTACCGCAGCAAATAAAAGCACTGTCGTCAGTGTAAAAAGCTACTTCTTGCTTCTTGCGAATAGTAAAATCGGAAATATATATTGAATAAAGCGTAGGTGATAATACCGATCCTTGCGGCAGACCCGCAGGGATTTGTCTATCACTAGATAGCGTGTTATCTATAGATACAGCAACTGAGTTCTGATCTAAAAAACTCTTTATTATCTTTTGCAAATACGTTGGATAATTGAAGGAATTTAGTTTAAAAACCAGGCCTTCATGCCATATTGAATCGAAGGCTTTTTCAATGCCAAGAAAAATAACTCCAGTGCTTTTACGTTTTCCTTTGTTTGATTTAATAAAATTAACGACTCTTTTTAGTTGATGTACTGTGGAGTGTTCCTTGCGGAATCCAAACTATTGAGGGTTAATAATATTATTTTGGAAAAATCTAAAATTCTCTTATTAATTATTTTTTCAAATACTTTATCCAATAGGCTTAGGATGCTGATTGGTCTATAGCTAGGCGGTAATCTAGAATCCTTTCCAGGCTTAGGAATTGGGATAACTTTTGTCTTCTTAAAAATAATTGGAAAATAGCCTTCTATTAAACAAGAGTTGAAAAGTTTACATAGAGTTTCAAAAAAGTAATCGGGCATCTTTTTAAGCATAATGCTATTAATGCCATCTAAACCGGGGGCTCTATTATTTTTCAATAAAAGTACAAATGATTTAACTTCATCTAAATTGGTAAGCTCTATGCTAGATCTGTCAAGAATTGTGTCGTTAAGATCATGAATGAATCGTGAGACGGCTGAGTCCATAGGTGAATAATTGTTTAAAGTAATGGTGTGTGAATTAACAAATACATCTGCTATTGAATTAGCTTTTTCATTGCCAGATTTTAAAACTTCACCGTTTACATGAAGATCAGTAAAAGGCATTTTGTTACCTTTAAGTGCTTTTTTTTACTTTCCAAAACTTTTTAGAGCCCGAGGGCAAATTCGAAATAAAGTTTGACCAGGATTCATTGCGGTCTTTATTAAGGTGAAAATCAATAAGTTTATTTAATAGCTTCAAAATGCTTTTCAATTGATTTTTATAATTAAAATCGCTACATCTTTGAAATTTACGATTGTATTTATTTCTCTGACTAATTAACATTTTATTAATTTCAGAGATTTCTCGTTGCCACGAATTTGAATGACCGGCAGGTATTTTATTGAGCGCTTCTTTAACTATAAATATTAATTTGTTAAAATAAAAATCTAGATTACCTGAATTAGTAACTTGTTGATCAATGTTCTGACACCTAATTTCATTCTCAACCCAGTTTCTGATTGCTGACCAGTCTGCGCGATAATACAAGGGAACTGAATATGTCAAGTTTTGAACCTGCCCATAAATAACACAAGATATAGGTACATGGTCCGACTGTAAAACATTTGGATGTGTCTCAAGGTTTGAAAAATCGAGACACGAGTTAGATAAAAGAATGTCTACTGTGGACGGTTGAACGGCGTTGATATTTTGTCCAAAGCGAGTGTGTCCATTTGGGTAATAAATGAAGTAGCTGGATTGAAGACAATGGTAGTAGAGATCATTACCAGCCGAATTATTTGACATACAATTCCACTGTGTATGTTGGGCATTCAGATCACCGAAAATAAAATAGTCTTTTGAAAACGAAGTTAATTTATCCAAATCAGCTTTAAAATTTGTAGTATGAACTGGATTATACGCTGAAGTGAATATAACTGGCCTTCTATTAATTATAACTTGTACTGAAATACTTTCAGCAGTACTTGTTTTTATTTTTGGTAACAACGTATGCTTAATGTTACCTTTAATTGCAATTAGAACTCCTCCGCCATGAGTAGATCCATCCTCTCTATAAATTTTATAACCACCAAGTTGAAATTTGTGATACGGTTTCAAAAAAGTCTCATTTAAAAGGAGAATATCGATTTTCCTTTTGTGTAAAAAGTATTCCAGCTGGGCAGCTGCTAACTCAGTTGTTATGCCTTGGGCATTCCAATGCATAACGTGAACATTGTGTCTACCGGTTGAATTATATGGCATGTTTAAGCATCATACCCAAAACTCGTAGCTTATCGTACTTATTTTGACATCTTTGCAAAGTATCGACAGCATCAAAAAATATTTCCAGAAGTCTTTCATTGGAAATTTCGTCATTATTATTATTGTCGTAGCTCTTAGCTACCTCAGAATACAAATTACCAAAATCACGGGGATTTCGTGAGTTATTACGGGGTTCTTGCCTTGGCAATTGAGGAAAATCATGATCGTCTTTAAAATAAGTTACGTTAGTTCTTCTGTTGGTCGCCCTAGATTTAGATGTTACTCGATGACGGATTTCTAAATATTCTTGACGACTTGGGCACTTTGGGTCATCAGCTCTATGGTTAACGCTTTTTAAGTTCTTCTTTATGCAGTTGTAGCACTTATAAATTATACTACCATCACTATTACCTTTATTGAGTGAACAAACTGCATACTCATGGTTTCCGGCGCAGGCTGAACACAATACGGTTACAATTCTTAGCACCATGTCCATACATAGCGCACTTGAAGCATTGTGTGGGACATTTATTGCCCTTTAGAGGTTTTCTCCAATATACAGATATATTACAAAAATATCTTATTTTCATAACCTCTCTTTTTGAAACATGTTGACGATCAAACTCAATGAGATAGAGGGCGTCATCTACACTAGATCTTTTTGTTGCTAGTTCCTTAATGCTTACCGGGTTTATGTTGAGCGAGCTTACAAATTCTTCGCCAATTATCTTTGTGTCCAGTTGTGGCAGGCCAAATAAAACCAATTTAAAAGTTTTTGCATCCCTCAATTCATGCGTATAATACTGGAATTTTTTATCTTTGAGAACACTCAATGCTTCATTGTACAGCGATAAGGAGTTTGATACAATTTTTGTACCAATAGACATCCGTTTGTAGGTATATTTTTCCCCAATTAATCCTATCACAGTTGAAAAACTGTGGGTAGAGTCCACAATTATTGGTGGAATTTTTTCTTTGATTGCAACTGCTTCTTCTTCGTCTTCAGACAGAAGCTGAAACCTGTTGGCACTAGTGCTAGGACCGTCTGTAGTTTTTGGCACCTTGAATTTAGGGCTATTGCCCCAATGCTTTCTTCTTTTCTGAGCAAACATTGCCAAACAAAAGAAAGTTAAAGCAAATTTAAATAGTTTTTTTTAACACTTTTTAATTTAAAAATTCAATTAATTTTTCAAGCAAAAATTAACACGATGTTTTTATCTTGAGGCAGAGATGCCAGATGATTGAAGTTGGTTATGTTCACCACAAAAATTCGCTTAAAAATTTTGCAGAAAAAATTGAAATAAATCGCAATTAAATTCAAAAAATTGTGGGGAAATTAAATTTTTATCTAGAAGTTGTTTGAAATTTTGCTTTTGATATTTTACCCAAAGAAAATCGAACAAAAAAAATAACAGAATTAGAAATACATTTATACAATAACTTATTCAAAAACCATTTTTTACGAATAACTCCAAACTTTGAGGGTGTATTGCAAATTTTTAAAACTGATTTATGATGTCCTCAGGAAGACCTATAACCTACAATATATCATTTCTCGAGTGATTTTCACTGTAACAGCTTCTAATTATATTTAAATATTTTAAAATTTTCAAGGAAGGCTAAATAGTTGTTTAAAAATTAAAATAATACTTAAAGGAAGTTAATTTCCTGTGAACTATATTTCCAGAGCTAAAAATCGTAGAATGACTCAGATTTGTGCTAAAGATCCGTCTTCCAAAGATTCCTTTCATGACTAAAAATCTGCAAAGTACACTTTGTTGTCGACATCTTGAAAAAAATAATATTTAAAAAAATGAATTTAGGTCCATATCGTTCTTTCGTTTTTATAAAACGAAAGCTGTTTCGCTATTCATTGATGTTATCGAAATTTGTAAAAGGTGCATAGATATACTTTTTTCATAAAAAGTCTAATAAAATTAGCTGAAGCCAAACTATGAAGAAAAAAGTTATTTTACATAATGTATATTTGTCTTCTGGTTATATACATATCGTCACTTAAAGTTCAAAAGGCCGTAACCAGTGAAAAATT
Organism: Protocalliphora azurea; assembly: GCA_932274085.1. Lineage (NCBI taxonomy): Eukaryota > Metazoa > Arthropoda > Insecta > Diptera > Calliphoridae > Protocalliphora > Protocalliphora azurea. The sequence continues at coordinate 52,846,480 of OW026521.1, read as the reverse complement.
AAATGTTGGTTTTTTGCTTTATTATAAAGTACTCACCCAAAGTACATCTAAACAAAAAACTTCAATTTTATATCTTCAAAAATGCCATCAACATTAACAAAAGTCAAAAGGCCCGTAACACCAACTTCATTAACATAACAATCGTAAATTTTGTTCCATTTAAGAAAAATTTGGTATGAAGAGTATGCTTCATATATTTTTGCTTTAAGTGAGAGATTAAAAACGTTTATGTAATTGCTAATTTTAAACCAAAAAACTGAAAATTATAGTTACAGCCTATTGAATTCATAAGTGAAATATAAAAACGTACCTTTTGCATTTTTGGTGACGATATATAGTTGCATAAATTGTTTTAGTAAATAATACATTAATATATAAAAGACTATGTGCTATTATCAAAAATAAAACAAATAAAAAATTTTAAAAAATTTATTAATAATATTTATTGCATAAAAATGCACTAGATACAAGTGAATGATTTAAATATGCATATGTAAAACAATAAAAAAATACTATTGCAAAAGAAATAAGTATATTTAAAGTAATATATGTATCACAAAAACGTCAGTTCTTATAAAAAGTAAAAATAAATTAAAAATAATATCAACAATTCCATAAAAAAAAACCCGAAAAAGGCTGGCATCTTTCAATTTCCACTAAAATTTGTATGCACAAACTTCATTAAACCATCTATCAATTTCAGTTTTCAGTTTCGCAAAACTACAAATACTCGCGATTTTATTTCGCTTTTGCATTTTCTAAAAACCCAAAAAAAGGTATGGTTTGAATGTTGCTCATGCCGGCATTAATACGAATATTTCAAAAATAAAAATTTATTCATTTTAATTCAATTGTATTTGTTAAATGCATTTTTCGTTAAATATGCTATTTAAAAATTTTGATTCTTTATCATATTTCGAAAGTATAGAATCTTTAAGCGCAACTCTATACTATGCATTATACAATTTTAAGAATGACATGTTAAAAATTTTTCATATAAAAATATTTTTTCTTATTTTTTGAAAAAAACAAAAGAAAAATGATTTTAATTCGTACAAAAGTTAACAAAATATAAAAAGTATGCAACTTGAACTTTCGTTCAAAAACATTTGCAAAATACAAATTCAATTTATAGATTTATAGATTTTGATTTTAATAAATTTTTTAAAAGTAACTCATTAATTTCTTTCAAATAAAATACGTGAATATACTCGTACTTTTAAAATAATACGAGAAAAATAGAGTTTTATATTAAAAAATGTGAATAGATTTAAAAAAATCGAAATTGTGCATAATAGATATTTGCATTAAAAAAAATTTGATTTTTATTTTAATGTAACGATTTCCCACTTTTTATTAAACTTTGTTTAAACATCTAGAAAATTTATGTAGTGGAGGTTTTGTTTATAAATGATTATGGTAAAGAATAAGGTAAAGTAAACCAAATAAAAAAATCATATGAAATAATTGAATAGCTGAAGTGTTTAAAAATATTTATGAATAAAAGTTTGCTTGCTGGATCCTTGACGATCATCTAATACGTAGATATTTTTTTTTACGAAAATACTTCATAATTGGTATGTAAACAACCCGCATTTAGTTAAAAGTGTTTCAAATCGATATCGATCTGGAAAAAATGAAAAACATAAATTTTTTAAAAACTTCATTTAACCACATACAGAAAAAAGATTAGTTGGAAAATGGTTGCTAATATTAATATTTGATAGAATATAATAAAATAATTACGAATTAATTACAGAATTAAATACAGCATATAATTATATTGTAATAACAGTTCTCACAATTGTTTAGTTAGTTATTGTAAATAATTGCGATTAATTAAAATAAATTAATCAAATTCGGCTAAAACAACAGAACTGATTTTATATATTGCCACTTAATATTGGTATTTCCGATTAAAAAATTTATTATATTATGAAAATTTAAATATTGCTTGTATTTTTAATTTCCACAATCAATATTATTCGGTTGTAATAACAAAATATAAAGCAACTCAATGCTTATGAACGAAAGATAATTGTGATTATTGAGAAATTTTTATTAATTTTATAACATTTTTTAAAATAACTAAAAATTACAAAATTGAGAATAACAATTCATAAAATTTTAAAATGAAAGACAAATGGGTACATATTTTGTCCCATTTTGGATTTGTGAGTGTGTATGTTATTAAGAAAAATTAGGATTAATTATACCTGTGCTGTATGAAGATTCCTTTTTTATTAGTTGTCAATCAAACCTTTTCTTTGCCAAGTTAGATGCAATTTTCGTCGTCAGATTATGTGATTTTCATATATATAATATACATTGTATACGGATAATTCTCGTTTTACCATTATCTTTAAGAAACCGACCTTTTTAATTTAGATTTTTTAAATTAACTTATGATGCAGTTATGTTAGCAACATTTGGTGGAGTAAAACAACAAAAATTCAAGGACTCAAATGGTTCTATATAGCACCCACAAGCTTTGAGTGATTATATAGTTAAAAAATCCAAAAAAGTTATTGAAAATAACAAGTTTTTTTTTCTTTCTTTTGATTACTGTAATCGCGGATTTTAGCAATTCGTCAAGGCACATCTAAGGCGCTAAAAATCGATGATATTATATACCAATCTGTAGGTAATATTATAGCTTATATTAGAATCAAGAGGCACTCAAAAATTCGATGTAATTTTTTTTGGGTGTGTCCTTTTCTCAATGAAAATTTTATTTTTTATAGTTATGTAATTAATGTATGCAACTTTTCATTTATTAATATCATTGAAAGATCGTTTTTTTTGTGGTTAGATGTGATAAATGTATCAACGAATTAAATGCAGTTAATAAGAATATCCAAAATCTATATACACTTTATACTTTACCCGATAAAATATAAAGGTAGGTTAAATCAGAATTTTGGTCCCGATTATGTTCACTGTTATAAAACGTATCGTTCCTCCTTTAATTTGGACTTACTTTTGATATGAGACTTAAAATGGAAATTTTACAATTCTTTAAATTTTTTAATTTTTAATTACTTTTGGCACTAAATAGCATTGATGCGCCTTAAAAAATTATATACATATATAATATAAAGAAATAAAAATAAACTGTCATGTTTTTTCACTGGAATGTATTGGTTAGTGAACCGAATTTTAAATTATATTAATTTCGGTGGCCTGTACTATATTGTTAATAATAACTCGGTCTGTTCAATCCAATTTTTAGATAGTACATGGAACCGACAAAATACCATTCGCTAAAAATTCGGTTGGTTCAGCTATTTCCGTACCAATTTAGACCCTAACTGCTATTTGTACTATGACCATTTATTGAGTACATGGGATATGCATTTTATGCATGCGGTTTGTTTAAGTTTTCTAAGGACATTGAAATATTTGGGGTACAGTTTTCCATAATCCAAAAGTGCTCGTCCATAAGATGATTAAAATTAAAAATTATTAAATTTGATATGTAAACCAATTATAAAGTAAGTAAATATACATTAACGTAACAACATTAAGTTGTTCATATTAAACACACATATTAAACACAATTATCTGATCAATTTATTAGTATGTAAACAAGCAACATTAAATCAAATTACTTTCCGTTGATCTGAATAAAGTTATTGTTTATGAGAAACATGATTCTCAAAGATGCATTAAATAGCAATAAAACTAAGTAGTAAAATAAACAAAAAAGTATATTTATAAAATAGTGAGGAATAAGGGTTTAACGAAATATATTTATAAATATAGTAATAAAATGGGAATATCAAAATTTTTATAAAAATTATTGAAGCACCACTTCAGTTTCTTGATGTACTTCAATTCCTTAATGTACTTCAATACTATAAGTTCTCATAATTAATTGAAATCAAGTTGTAAAAGTACTTAGAACCCAAATCTTATAAGTTAAATAAATAAATAAAGTTAAGAATTAGTTTAAGTGAAATCTGAAAGTGTTTTATTTATCAATATCAAGATAAGATCTGACGATGATCTTAAAAAAAAAATAACGACAACACACCCCATTATTATATTTGGCGCCTAACTTGTGGAGCACTAGTGCAGCTGGAAAGAATATAACATCTTCAAGTAAAGGATCAACCGATAACAAAAGCATCAATCCGTTTGAATGAAGAATATCTCATCAATTAAAAAGAGGACAGCAAGTATAATTAAGTTAAGTAAGTCAATATAAAATAAATATCTAATAGTATTAGATAAACAATTTTATTAAAATATCATTGAAAAAAAAAGGTTTTAAAAATCACAAGTAAATAGTATCCTTAAAGAAAATGAGAAAGTAATAAAAAGTATCCTTAAAAAGGAGCTAGATTCAGATTGTAATAGTGAATCGGAAGAAGAAGATACCTTTTGTCATACGATTCGGACTACAATAGTTCGGATTACTTTGAAAGACGATCAACGCATAATCAGGAGATATAGAGCTAATCCTAGAATAGTAGTAGATTATATAAAAATAGAAGACTGAATTAATTTTGTACTAATATAAAGATTGTAATAAAATAGCTAATGAAAATGATTTAAATATTATGGAGATCTTGATCAAACAATTTGTCCTTACTTTCAAAATAATTTAAACATTAGAAAAATTTATAAAATTGATTGCGACTGGTAATATAGTAGAGGGATATAAAGAATAATTTGGCAAAGAGATAGCTTGCACTGAGAATTTGGAGGTTATAAGTTCGATTCCAGAATTTAATGGAAATGAAACAAAATATTTATCATGGAGTGAGACCGCAAATAGTGCAATGAGACTCTATGTAAAGGGTAGAAGGAAACTCGTTTCAGCATTAACAATACTTCAAAATAAATTAACAGGTTAGGCTAGACAAATAATATCAGGGCATACCTTTAAATTTCAATGCAATCATAGCAATATTGTATCATGCTTTCTTAGATAAAATACCAATGCATCCTATAGAATAAGAATTAAGTGTTTTAAGACAAGGAAATTTATCACTCGTAGAATTTTATGATTTGGTTAGTAGAAAATTAACACTTCTAGAAAATAAAACATAATGACAAATATTTATAATTGGTCTTAACAACCATTGTCAAATATTATATTTTTATTAAATCTGTGTGATTTAGCAAATGTTCTAGTAAATCACAGGAATTATAATTCAATTATCAAAGATCACAGTTCTCCCATAATTTTGTAAAGAGTAAATACAATATAAAAACACATAAACATAACGTAAATCATGACAATCGCAATCAACAGTAGTAATACTCAGAGATATAATAATAATAATATTAATAATAATAATAATAATAATAATAGTTACAATAATAATAATATTAATAATAATAATAATAATAATAATATTAATATTAATAATAATAATAATAATAATAATAATAATAATTATTATTATTATTATTATTATTATTATTATTATAATATTAATAATAATAATAATAAAAGTAATAATAATAATATTAATAATAATAATAATAATATTAATAATAATAATAATACTAATAATAATAATAATAATAATAATAATAATAATAATAATAATAATAATGATAATAATCATAAACAATTTAATAATAAGCCTTTAAGATTGAATTATAATTATAACAACCATAGCAATTATCGACAAAATACAAAACTTGAACTAATGGACGTAGATACTCGTATTACAGTTCAAATTATAGACAACCAACACAATTTAACAGACCACAAAATAATTACAAACTAAATTTCAATCCTCCAGTTACCCCTCGACAAGCAGAGGATAGGGGGGACAATTTCAAGCTAACAAAGCTCAAAGAATAAATTACATTAGATAGAACCAATTTTTAATACAAGATTAGACTTGCCTTATATTGAAAAGAAACACTTAAAGACACGTCTTTCGAAAAAAATTAAGCAATAATAGATATAGAGAAAAGTATAATAAAATATTATTAAAAATACGGTAATTAAAATAGTGAAAATATTAGAAAAGATAAAGAATTTTATAATTTAAGTAATATTAATAATGTGGGACAAAAGTATCTTACAACGCAAGCTAAAGCAAATGTGATAAACTTTTTAAATGAATTCTACTAAGCCAGCCGAAAAAATTGACACCGACATCATCGTTAATAACGTAGAAAAGATTTCAAAAACGAGGATAATACCGACAAAAGTAAATATAAAAATAAAAATAAATATAAAAATAAGAAAAATAAAAATGTAGACATCTAAATAAAAATATAAATGAAATTGAGAATATAAAAAAGAATGAAAATGAAATTTATAAAAATGTAGCAAGGAATATAGGTGATGAAAAAATGATCGAAAATCTAAGAAAAGATATAATAAATGAAATTAAAAATGGTCATGAAAATAGTTTAGTTTACCTTTTAGAACAGATATTAAAGCAGAAATCAGAATTTCTGTAGACATGCCAATATGGAGTAAACAATATCCATACCCTTCTTCAGCAAATAGATTTGTTAATAAAGAAATAAAGAATACAGAATATTAAAAGAAAATATAGTTAGACCAAGTAAAAGTCCATATAATTCACCAATATGGATAATTCCAAAGAAAGTACATAAAAAACAATGAGTATGGTATATAAAAACAAAGATTGCTTATTCACTATAAAAAAACTGAATGAAGTGACAGTAGCAGATAAATATCCTATATAGGAAAAAACGTAATATTGTCAAATTTGTGAGAACCTAGATATTGGCCAACAATAGATTTAGAATCAGGAATTGATCCAATATTAATGAAAAAATATCACATAGAAAATATAGCTTCTTTAATGAATAATGGAATATATAAATACGTTAGAATGTCATTTGGTTTAAAAAATGCACCAAGCATATTTCGCTAAGCAAAATTTCAAATATTTCAAGAGACTATACAAGTAAATTTTGTCATGTACACCGCACAGTGGGGCAGAATCGAAATTTTTTGGAAATAAATCTGTAACTTCTGATCGACTGGTTGGATTTTCATAAAATTTGATATAGGCGTAGCGGAGGAGTGTACAATGTTACGTTTGGGCACAACAAACCCCTCAGGCGCGGAGCTAAGGAGGCTCAAAGTTAGGTACCTCTGACATAAAAAATTTTTAATCACTTGCCAAATTTTTGTTTCTCGTCCGATTTCAAATATTTTTATATATTGTTGTAGGCCCTCATAAGACCTACATGCTTATATGTCCTATTTATCTCTTATAGTTTTCAAGTTATTTGCGTTTGAATTTTTAAGCACCATAATTTTGTATGTTCTTGGTCCAGTTTTTTTCATATATATCCTAGTATTTCCGACCGATTTTATTAGTTTTTTTTCCTATCTAGTTAAAGAACAAAATTATCTATTGAATAAAAAAATTGAAGTCGATATCTTTACCGAGTCCAAAAATAATCAATTTGGCATTTGAAAATTGCAAAAAAGACGACTTTTTGTGTTTTTTTAGCCGAAAAAGTATCTACACTCTTTTTTATCTAAAATAAAATTTTCTTTAGCAACATATAACAATTTTACACTTTTCTCAAAGGCAACTTCACAGAGATGACTTTAAGATAAAAAACAAACCCAATAACTCAATTGGTCATAGTACACACCCTCCCGAATTCGAACCATTTTATATGAAAGTTTTGATTTTAGACCATTTTTTCTCAAATCCTAAAGCACGAATTGACAAGCGGAATATATTTTAAGAATCCTCAATATGTTATTAAAAGCTTTAAATCAAAATCTATGGGCCTTCGGAAGAATGTGGATTTTATAGTGTAACGGTTCAAGCTTCTTCATGCCCTATCTCTTAGAAGACTTCGCTACCTATTCTTCCGACCGTGCGCAGGGTTTGGGTGGTGTTCTTGTCTTCTTAAGACATAGGTTAAGAACCCATCATTAAATTTAAAAGAGGTAGCTTTAAAGACATGAATATCAACTAATTAAAGAAAAAATAAAAAAATAAAAAAAATAATAACCTGATTTGAACTAATTGTCAAAAGAAGATGGTGACATTTCTTCTTTTCTGTTACCCTCCCAACCTATCTATTTAACTATAAAATATTATTTAAATAGCCCTATAAAGATTCCCTAACTATAACCGATTAACTGTTCGTAAAAATAAAGATATTAAATAGCCATAATTAAGTTATTAGAACTCAAAAATTTTAAAATTAATTAACATTTTGTTTATTTAACTCCAAAAAAAATAAAAAAAATATCGTTACACAGTGTATTTATGTATATGTAGGTTTGTATTTATATAGTACAAAAAGTTTTCAAATTCAAAAGAAAAAAAAATGTCAACATTTATGTTAATTTAAAATAGGGGTTGAAATGAATGTTATTAACATAATTTTAACATTATGTTAACATTTAAATTTTTCCCTCCAATCCGAATTTGATCATATTATATTTTTTTTTTTTTATAAATAAAATAAGGTTTTTATAAATAAATAAATAATGAATTCAATATTAAGTTCATACGTAAAGCTTACCAAAATTTGACGAAGAGTTCAGCAGGTCTGTTGTCCTTCTCATTTTTTGTTTTTCCGCAACGTTGATTTTTTTTTTTATATATATATATATTTTAAATTACTTTATATTATTTATAAAAATTTGTATAATTGTAATTGTAATTTTTGTAAGTAAAGTGTAATATGTTTTAAAATGTAAAATGTGTAAAAGTGTAATATGTATAAAAGTGTATTTTACATTATTTTTTTTTTCTCTACACTATATTAAAATTTTATAAAAAAAAATGTAAGTGAAGTTAAATTTAAGCAAAATGTAAGTTAAATTAAGAATGTTTTAATATAATTTACAGTTAAAAGTTTTAAAATTTTGTTAAATTATTTTTAAGATAGATGATTCAAGTCAATATCATGTCTCATTTCAGAAATATGCGCGTTTAAACTTTTATATTTCCATTTTTTTATATTTTTACAAACTTGCAATTTTTGCCTTTAGTTTTGCCTGAATGCTTACTTAGAAAATTATGAATATTTCTGTATACTTTTAATAATATCTATACACAAAATATTTTTATAAAAATAATTAATAAACATTTTTTATTTTTAATAGGGTTGCCACATTTCCCAAATTTAAGTAAATCTTTATTCTTTTCTAAGCATTCATATATTTCTGTTAATGAATTTAAAATAACAAAACAAACAAAAAATGTCTATTTTAACAATAAGTATTTTATTAGTTTACATTTATGGTGTTTACCTAAATTTAACAAATGTATTTATCTATTCGTGATGGTTAAAAATTTATATATTTATGATCTAGTGGCAATGTACAGGTATCGCTTCCGGTGATACCTAACAGCAACATATAATATCAATGAATTCGGTATAGGTACTCTTCCAAATTGACTCCTTCAGATATTTTACCTAATGAAAATTCACAGAATACCTGTAAATATATATACCTGTGTGATGTATCTAATATATATATATAAATGCGCAGCTAATACTTATCAACATCATAACGAAGTTGATTACCATGGTCATTACATTGAAACATTAATAATTTTGTTATGTTCTGTGGAGTTTATCTAAAAATAATCTTAAGCGTTTAGAAGCTATAGTGGAATTCATAAAAACTACATATCATGCAAAAGTCGACGTCATTGGTAAATAAAATCGCGTTAACCAAATTGCAATCATGGATAGGGTTTTCCTGAATTCCCAAAAAAACTAATCAAAATTCCCAAAAATGGGATTTTTTCGAAGGGCCGTAAATTTTGATTTAAAACTTTTAACAACATATTGGAGATTCTTAAAATATATTGCGCTAGTCGATTCGTGCTTTGGGATTTGAGACAAAATTGTCTAAAATCAAAATTTTCATATAAAATGGGTCGAATTCGGGAGGGTGTTTACCATGACCAATTGAGTTATTGGGCTTGTTTTTTATCTCAGAGTCATCTCTGTTAAGTTGCCTTTCCGAAAAGTGTAAAATTATTATATGTTGCTAAAGAAAATTTTATTTTAGATAAAAAAGAGTGTAGATACTTTTTCGGCTAAAAAAACACAAAAAGTCGTCTTTTTTGCAATTTTCAAATTCGAAATCGTTTATTTTTGGACTCGGTAAAGGTATCGACTTCAGTTTTTTTTTATTCAATAGATAATTTTGTTCTTTAACTAGATAAGAAAAAAACTAATAAAATCGGTAGGAAATACTAGGATATATATGAAAAAAACGGGACCAAGAACATACAAAATTATGGTGCTTAAAAATTCAAACGCAAATAACTTGAAAACTATAAGAGATAAATAGGACATTTTATAGGTCTTATCAGGGCCTACAACAATATATAAAAGTATTTGAAATCGGACGAGAAACAAAAATTTGGTAAGCGATAAAAATTGTTTATGTCAGAGGTACCTAACTTTGAGCTCCGCCTCTGAGGGGTTTGTTGTGCCCCCTTCCAAACTTAACATTGTACACTCCTCCGCTATGCCTGTACCAAATTTCATGAATATCCAACCAGCCGATCAGAAGTTACAGATTTATGTCCAAAAAATTTCGATTCTGCCCCACTGTGTATTGTTTAATTTAATAAACAAAAGAAGTTTTTGAATTATTTGCATTTCGTGTTTGGGGTAAAAGAGTTCTATTGGTCGTGGATTTTGTACAACAATTTTCCAATTTATTGCTATAAAATGGAAGGTAGATGCTTAAAAAATTCTAAATTTTAATATTCTAAACATTAAGTTCTATTCAGTTGAACTAACACAACCAAATTTCGATAAAAAATTATCTTAACCACATATGCGTCAAAGGATGCAATAGAAGCTCTTATTACTCAAATAATAAAGCTATTATCTTTATTTTCAAGACAGTAAACCATGCAGAAAGAAATTATGCAACTAATAAAATGCAATTTTATGCAATAGTATGGTCATTAAGAAATTGAAAAAATTATATATAGGTTCGAAAGATTTATAATAATTGCTCTAGAACTTTCCATGTATATTTGCCACCATGTGCGATCGAAAAGTTACTAATTTTATTTGAAAGAAAATCATTTAATTAAGAAAATAATTTTAAGCTACTTTTATTGGGATCATCAAATAAGCCATCTCCTTAAAGAACTGCGCGAGCTAGCAAAAGATAAAGTGAGCGAAGTTTTCTTGAAATCTTTGTGGCTCCAGCGGCTCCCGTCAATCGTAAGAGCCATTTTGCAGACATCAGAGGTAAAACTTTTAGAGCTGTCTAAACTAGCCATCCTATGTCTCACCTTAAAAAAACTTCGAGAAGCTGCTGAACACGAAGCGTTCAAGTTCATCTAGCCGAGTACGTAACAACAGCCAGTCGAACACGACGGCAGCCCCTTCGACAACAGATGTATGTTGTGTAACGTGGAAATAGTACACTCAACATTGCTATTTTCCCGTACATATTTCTTAAAACATTTATTCGCGAAATTACTATCAATTTTCCTTCTATATAGTATAGTTGTACTATACTATTTATGTATTTTTAATATTAGTAATTATTTTCATTTACATACTAATATATTGAATACCCTATTAGTAATAAGTAATTACTGTAAATACTGTAAACACGCATATAGTACAATTGCCTTAGTTGTTGTTAGCAATATAATTCTCATTCAGTTGATACATGAATATGTATAAGTAAACAAGGGTTGGTTACAGGCGGGGCGATTCAGACAAGACAAGAACACGCCATATAAATCTCGGAAGTTATTATACATAATTGAAGAGCCGACTATATTTTGCGAAAGCAAAATTAAATCGTATTTATCAAGACACTTGACCTCGGTTGGGTGCCAAATTAATTTCACATTTGACTTCGGTTGCTCGTTCTCACGAGTAACTTCGTGCTACTTGTTCTCACGAGTGGCTTCATGCTGCTCGTTCTCACGCTTCGGTTGCTCGTTCTCACGAGTGATTTCGGTTGCTCGCTCTCACGAGTGATTTCGGGTGCTCGTTCTCATGAGTGATTTCGGTTGATCGCTCTCACGAGTGGCTTCGCGCTGCTCGTTCTTCGGTTGACTTCGGTTAGCTGTTCCAACAAGCACTGTTGCCGGATAATTATATTATAAAATCGTCAAAATCGGCATAATACTTTTTAAATCCTCAAAAAAATCGGAAAATTAAAATGCATATCTTTTTGGGTATTTATGTTCATATTAAAAAAACAATATTAAGTTTTGAAACCCTTTGTTTATTAAATAAACTTTCAGCATTGTTTTATATTACACAAAATTTTAAATAAAATATGAACAAATTATTCATATTACTCAAAAGGTATTTGAACTTTTAAACAGTATTAATATAATTAAAATCGCATATTTATTGATGAAGATATTCAGAAAAATATATCAAAACTATAGAGATCCAAAACTCGTGAACTAAGAGCGAGTGGCTTAATTTTTTTATATTTCTTTAATCATAATTGAAAGCACTACTGCATCGTTATAAATATTGTTTAAGAATCAAGTGGGCTGGTGATCCTAATTCACGGGAAAATAACCTCAATTGAAAAAATTACTTAAAAAAATCATATGTATTGGTTTTATTTTCCATTAAATTTTTTAATACTAAATTTTATCTATGATCAAAACTATTTCATGAACATACATATTTATATAAAATAGCATTTTTCTTTTCACACAAAAATTTTGTTTCACCAATTCTGGTTAAATTGGAAACGAATTTCGAAGTAAAAGTTTAAACTTGTTATAGTTCCTTTCTCTCTCTCTCTCTATCTACTACATGTGAACATTTCGTGAAGTCGTCATTTTTTGAACAAAGATCGTTAAATCGCACTTTGGAGTTTTTACAATAAAAAAATCGTCAAAATTCATATAAGTAGAATGTTAACCCGTAGAAGTGCATGGTAATAGTAGTTTGAGAAGTAGCGAGCTTTAAGAAACCATTGTATGTATTGTAGAAAAATGTACAATCTTCGAAGCGGACGCTGCCACTTGAACTAGAAACAGGTACCGCCAAAAACCCGAGAGTGTCGAAGCCGTACGTATGATTTCGATCCTAATTCTACTACCGAAGCAAGAATCTTCGTACCCGACGCTGCCACCTGAACAAAAAACCGATCCCGTCGAAAACCCGAATATGATTGACAGCTGAGAGTGTCGAAGCCGAACGTACGATGCCGGAACACAAATCTAAGGCGAATAACCGAACTAAGTCTATTATAAGGTCCTAATATAAGCCTAATATAAGCTGAAAAGCCGAATAACTGAACCGAGCCTCTTATAAACTGAACAACCGAACCTATTATAAGCCGAATAACCAAAATAAGCCTGGTAGAAGAAGGAAGAACCAAAATAAGCCTTGTAGAAAAAGGAAGAATCGAAATAAGCATTGCTGAAGAAAAAGCGATTGAAGACGACATTTATTAAGCCGATAGTATTCGAATTGAAGTTATCGTAATTATTCTCTCGTAATATCTATTTTTTTTGTATTTGAAATATTTTGAAGTATTCAGTAAAGAAAATATTATTTTACCATCCCCCCCAGAATGGGGTAAATAATCATCTCATTACTTAAGGTTTGTGGATCCGTAAGTAGATCCTGGACGCGACTTAGTTGCCTCTGCCAACGATAAAACCTCGTTATAGTTGGTATCACCAAATATACAGAAACAAAGCTCAAAAGTGCCGCATACCATATAAGTTTAACAAACCAAAAATTTAACCTGCACGTATGAACTGCCAACAAACTTTTCAGATGTGCCCGCCATAGCCCGCCTTATGATATTCGACAACAATACATAAACAATTTCTTTGGTTGACATTTTAGCCGAAATTTCTGTCCTTCCTCCACAAGCATCCGATAAAATTAATAAATTGCATTACACACAATTACACGCGGCAAACGGAACACAAATCAAAACATACGCCGATCGAAGAATTCAAATATCTTAAGGCCTTTTCGTTATTGCAAAAGTAACTAGCCCGATAAAAATTGAAAAGACAATTTTTGATTGATGGAAAAATACTTGCCGAAGTAAATTGCGAAGATTATGCTAGCATTTTATCAGCCTTGTAGTACGACAATAATAGTATGCACGAATATGAGGATTTAGCCACCTTTTACCGCTTTTAGAACCCCGGATATGGTAACACACCATATCGTAACTAACGGTAATCCAGTGTTTGTAGGCTTAATAAAATTAACCGGATCTAAATTGTTAGCGGCGAAATCAGAATTTCAGTATATGCTCGACAATAATATATGCCAACCACCGAACAGCTTTTGGGCCAGTCCCCTTCATATGGTAAGGAAATCTAAGGATAACTGGAGGCCCTGTGGCGACTATCGCGCTTTAAACGCCGTTACCTTACCCAATCGATATCCAATATCATTCATACGAGATGCATCATCAGATTCCTATCGAACCAGTAGATGTCCCGAAAACCGCCATCTAACACCGTTCGGATTATTTGAAACGGTATATTTTAAGACATCAGCTATGTTTTTATATACATCGACAATATTCTGATTGACTCGAAATCCCGAAACGAACACGAAACTCATTTACGTACTGTTCTCAACAGACTCCGCCAATATGCCTTGACTGTTAATTTTGAAAAATCGTCATTTGGTAAAACTCAAATAGATTTTTTAGGCCATACGATATCTCCTGAAGGAATCCAGCCAAGGCCGAAAGAGTTCAGATAGTTAAAGACTTCCCGATAAAGTGGCAAATGAATTGAAAAAGTTTCTGGGATGATAAATTTTTAACAAACGTTCATACCCAATGCAGCAACGGTCCAAAAAGTGTTAAAAAGTCTAATAAAAGGAAACAAAAAGAACGATCCGACTCCAATCGAATGTACCGAACGAACGATTACGGCTTTCCAAGCATGCAAGGATATTCTAGAAAATGCGACCCTACCTAATAATTTCGCTTACGACGCGCCACTTACCTTAACTGTTGTTGCACCGATGGATGCGGTAAGCGCTGTAGTGCATCAGATAGTTTAGAGTAAGTGCCAGCCATTAGAATTTTACTCAAAAAACTCACACCGACACAACAACAATACAGCATGTATGACCGTGAGTTGTTGCCCATATATCTAGGTCTTCAGCATTTCTGATTCTCCCAGGAGAACCCGTCAACTCGATTATAAAGTCAATTCTCTACTGATATACGGCATATTCAAGGTACCAATAATAATACGACTGATTTTTTCCCGAATTAGCGGCATAAGCTTCGACGCAAAACTAAATAAATTTTTGAAATCTGGTAATGAACATTTATTATTACTTAAAAAATTTCCCATTCCAGATTCCAAAATTATGTCTACTGCGATACAAGCCAAAATTTATTCAGACCGTTTGTCCTAATGTCATAAAGACAACATATACTAAAAAAGTTGCACGAATTATCAAAAAAAGTTGCTGTTATTATCAAATTCTTTGATAAGTGTTGTGTGGCATATGTTTTTGACATTCATAATATTTAGGTGTTTTGCCAAGATGTTTGTTTTAGGAACATTGGTGGAATCGGTAGTGGTGTTGGGATTGTTCTGGTAGTTATGGTGATGTTTTTTCCATAAGATTTTGGACATGCACCACCTTCAGACTACAGCGTAACACTCGCAATCCAATGGTATGATTGAGAAGTGGTGTTTCGTGTTGCCTATAGTTTTACTCGGACTTCAAGCAACTGTTAAAGAAGATATGAAAATCAATCCAGTTGAAATGGTTTTTGGAAGTCGTATATGCATTCCAGATGAATTTTTTCAAGAATTTAAAATAAATCCTAATAAAACAGAATTCGTCAAGCTACTACGACGCCTAATGCAATCGCTAAAAGCCACTTCTGCTATTCGCCATTATACTGGAAATGTTTTCATACAGCCTAGTCTAAAAGACTGTAGCAACATTTTTATTCGCAGCGATTATGTTCGAACCAACATACAAAGGCCCATTCCAAGTCATTGGCAAAGGCGAAAATTTGTTCAAAAAAATCAACATTTCTATCGACAGACTAAAAGCAGCTTACATTCCGGCCGACTACAATTTTGACCACACAAGTGGCGAAATGGCAACCTATGCGTCACCTGACATAATAGGTGATTCAACTGCAGAAACTCAACTAGTGTCTTTGCCAAATGATGAGAAGCATGTAACTACGTAAAACAACACCGTCCGCAAAACATATACGCTTTCCAGCACGGTAGTAAAATGCAAAATGTCTTCTAAATTAGGGGCAGAGCCCTGTGGCAACCCACAAGTATTACCTAAAAATGCATACCTGAATTTACATTTACATACATATGTACTCAAATTATCATCAATGTATAACTAACATAATAATTGTTCTAAAACATTTGCCGAAATGTGCACATCGAAAAATTACCTTTTTCATTTGTACAAAGAGCATTCAATTAGTAAATAATTTTAAGCTAATTTATTGGAATTGTGTTTTATTTAAATCGCGAGAATCCATAACAATACTTAAATAATTTAAGTTGTTACAGGGGCCTTAAATAATTTTTTTTTTGTTTCTTAGTTTTTTTTTGTTTTGTTGGGGCCCATGGCCTATAATCCACCGTGGTCCACCATAAGATCATGTGAGTGGTAAACTCACAGTGGATCCACTGACCAGGAAAGGCCTGAAGGTCATGTGGTTGAATCAAGCCACAACCTTTTCCCAGACTCATGTACCTGAAAAAAAAGAAAGAAGAGCAATATATGAGTCAGAGGAAAAAAAATCAAACTGGAACGATACATACACTTACCTGAATACCTGAAATGAAAGGAAATATTAATATCCTTGTTTAAATATTGTGTTTTTAAATAAAAATAATACTTTCTTATTTAATTTTGTCCACGGTCTCCTGAAAATTTAATTAAACTAACATATGTTCATATAACTAAACTAATGCGGCAAATTCGCCATGATAATAAATTAAGGCTGCCAGATGTGGTGGGTATGAGTAGTAGTACACAGAGAAGGAGAAATTGATAGTAAATGAAATTATGAATGAAATTTACAAAGTTTACGTTAATTTCGAATTAAGTTGCAAGTGTTTAGAAACATGTTTGGGAAATTATGAAAGAACAGGGATAGTTAGATAGATTTTTCTTAGAATAGGATAGTTATATAGATTTAGAACAAAATAGGATAGTTATACAAAGTAGAAGAATATAAACATAAAATACTTTATAGAATATGTTTTAATGGAATACTCGGGGTATATATAAGGTGTTTAGTTCGGTAATTTTTTTATTAAACAACCGGCTTCTTAAGTGAGAATTATTAAAAAAAAAAATAAGAAAAAGAAACAAGTTTGTTTTTAAGTGCTAGATCCCCTATGAATTATTTAGAAGAAAACGAAAACAATTAAGTTAAAAAAAAAAAAATATTAGTAAGCAATTAATTATTTGTCATCAAGTGGAGATCCATCTACAATTAAAGTTTTTATATATGACAGGGTATTTAGCAATTATTATTATAATGTTAATGACATGAAGTATTAAGTGTTATGAATATTTGGGAAATCTGATTATAATTTTTGTGCCAAAAATAACCTGTGTTGTGCAATTAAATATACTGGTCCCCTCCAACTAAGGCTATCGGAGGAGATTGAGTGGATCACAAGCAATTTTACTGGAGAACAAAAGCGCCCGAAGATTTATGGTTGCCTACCTCTTGGTGAAAAAAAAAAAATTGAGTAACAATTGCCAGGTAACCAATAAATTAACATGTATTTCGCAAGAGGCACAAAAAAATAGTCAACCGATTTGTTTATAAGAAAGAAAAAACTGCCGGAATCTTACTGCTCTAAAAGAAAAATAAGCAAAAAAGACATATAATTCCATAAAATAAATAAAATAGGTAGTCCAATAAGTTTAAGATTAGTTTAAATATATGTTAATTAGATTAACTGTATTTTATGTTGTATGTTAATTGTTAGGCGGCATCTATAAATACCCAACGAAAGTAATAGCATTCAAAGATTAACGTATTGTATATATTATTTGCTCATCAGACCCGGGGATGAATAACAAATAATAGGCAATCATTATAGCCATTGAATATTTGTTTAAAAGAGCTCTTTTAGGCTGAAAAATAATTAGGTGAATCGTTAAAACAGAGTGGTTTTCAGATATTGATGAGGAAATATGTATATAGGAAGTAAAGTTAACGATTGTGAATTTCCGTTTCTTTTATCTTATGTTTGGCATTTATTGAGGCAGAATTATACGTTAAGTTTTTTTATTGTTTTGATACCTTTTAATTGTCTGAATTTTGTTATTTTAAGATTTAATAACAATGTTGTGAAATAATATAAGATTTAAAAATGCAGGAATAATTTATTTGTATTGAGTGGGGAATAAAGGGTAACTGGTGGTAATGCTTGCGTTTTAAGGGACCTCTTTGTGATATTTTAGGATATTAGAGATTAAGGTAGGGAATGGGCGACTGAAGCAAACATCTGGTTCCCACTTCAATGGTGTTCTGGTGGATTAGATTATAAGATATTGATAGATGTTCTTCTTTTATTATTGTTACAGTCCTTGGGTCATGTCGAAGGGAGGTTCTCACACCGTGAGTAAGAGTCCGCTAATGAGCTAGCTGCAATTACTCATCATGATGCCCTTTTGGCCCCGTAAAAAAGTAGTACAGAAGAGGAACCTGATAATGAATCAACAAACGAAACACAGCTTTTATCAGAAAGTAGAGATAATAAGAATGTTGAGGAGACAAATTTAAACATCAAATATTGATAGATAGATAGATAGATAGATAGATAGATAGATATATAAAAAAATAGTTTCACAACAATTCATGAGAAGATAGAAATTTTTAGTACTACAAGAGATATAGTAGAATATAATAATGTAGATATTTTAAAAACAATTTTAATAGAATATTTAAATCCAAAATTAGTTACAGGAATACATTGTACACCAGAAGTTTTGTACGATATTAAAGAAATGTTATTTATAACATTTAATGGTATGAAATTTAAACAAACTAAATTGTTTCCACAAGATGAAAGAAAATGATAATAGAACGAACACATTCGAGAGCACAGGTTTACGAGAAAACTTAAAACAAATAAATCCAATATATTATCGGCATAATTTGATTAAGCAATTAAAACAAAAAATTAGAAATTGTGAAATATGTATATAGTAAAAACAAATCCCAAGGTCATCCAAAAATGATACCAATTGGATAGACCCCAATTCCGAAAAAAAGGGAGCAAGTTCACTTGGATATATTTTATGCTCAAAGATTAAAATTTTTAATATGTGTTGATGCATACTCAAAGTTTTTAACAGTGAAATCAATAGAAGATAAAAGAAATTTAGACGAAAAAGTTTTAGAAATATTACAGGGTTATCCAGACGTCAAACAAATTACTATAGGTAATGAACCAGGTTTTACATCCGGTCAGTTTAAATCGTTATTGAAAAGCAGGTCACAGTAATACCAATGGTAAAACTGAAAGAATTCATTTAACAGTAACAGAGTTGTTAAGAGTTAAAGAAGAATTTAACCTCATAAACGAAATAGAAGCAATATATAGAACAGCGTAACAATACAATAATAATTGCAATAAACTTAACATAGTCAAGCTGAAGAAAAATTAAAATTAGCTAGAGAAAAAATGTTACATAGATTTAATAAGAATCGAATAGAAAGAACATTCAATAAAGGAAATATAATTTATGAAAAAATACTAAACGAAGAAATACTAAAACCTAGATATAAAAAGTAAAAATCTAAAGAAGTTTTAGGCAGTATAGCAAGAATTTATAGAAATGACCGAACACAAAAAGATATTATTAAATAATTTTAGATGGCTCTAATGATTGTAATATTGATGTTGATTACATTACGTTCAACAAATGCAGACATTATTAATTATACCAGAGAAGAATAGTTAGTCTTAATGAATGAGAACTTGCAATTTACAATGATTGTGGAAGAATATTCTATGTAACGAGTCTCACCTTTTACAATTAAATTATGGAAGAGATAAAAAATGTGATCAAAAATATTAACATAAAGGATTTAGACTCATTAGATTTGAAAGTAAACTTACTAGAAACGCAATTAAAAGAAATCACAACAGACTAGAGGAATTAATAAAATAAGAACATTATGAAAATGATAAATTGAATGATTTAATACCCAACAACAATAAACAATTTGCAACAAATTACAATTACTAAAATAAGTAAAATGTCTAAATTATGAAAAACATCAGAATTAGTAAAAGTGAATAAACATAGAATTAATTTAATGATTTACAAAATGTTATGCAAACATATTGGGAAACCCATCAATACTTAATATGAAAGAAATAATAGTTATAATTAAAAATGAGAAAGAGAAAATAATATTGTCCGATTTGTTAGACTCTTCAATATTTAAAATAGTCCAATTAAAAAATTACATTTTTGTTTATATCAAGTATCCCATAATCTCAAAAATTTGTAATTACTATGAAGCAAGAGTTAATAATGGCTAATGGATAATAAAAAATGTTAATAGATACGAGTAACAATATTACTAAATGTAGAAATAAGTTTAAAAATATAAAAAATTGTAAACTAAAAAACACATACTGTGAAGGATATGAAAAGGAAGCATGTTTGTCAGATTACTTATTTAATAATCATTTCCACAAACCAATAATACAATTAAAAATTTTAAAATTTAACTTGCCAAAAGTATTTCATTTCATTAAATTTTTGAGACATTTTATAACGAGAAGTATTAATACTTTTGAAAAATAAAATATTTCGTATTTTATTAGTATGTCAAAAGATTCGATAGAGAATACTTCAGACGGTAAAACAATGATTTTGTATAACCTCATTTTTTATAATGTAGAAAATCAAATGCTTTTGAGTAATTTAAAATTTCACTCTTGTATCGAATTTTTAACAAATCTTAATATTCAGTATTACCATATAAGAATGCCTTTAGAAAGTAGAGAGTGTACAATAAAGTAAATTTTTTGATATAAGATTTTAAAACTACATATCAAATTAATATTAAATTGCCCATTTTCTCGGCAAAACTAAAAAAAAATCGACGGAATTCCAGGATCTCCCGAACTGGAATTTCCGGACTCTAAACCCTAACTACAGCACACTCCTTTAACATAATTTTCACGTGCTATTTATCTCTTATGATTTTCGGCAAAACTAAAAAAAATCGACGGAATTCCAGGATCTCCCGAACTGGAATTTCCGGACTCTAAACCCTAACTACAGCACACTCCTTTAACATAATTTTCACGTGCTATTTATCTCTTATGATTTTCGAGTTATTTGAATTTGAAATTTCAATTGTCTCAATTTTGCAAGATCTTCGTCCAGTTTTTTCCACATATAGCCAAATATTTCGAACCAAATTTGTTAAAAAAATATTACCTATCGAATAAAAAAATGTAAGTCAATATCTTTTCCTAGTCTAAAAAATAAACGGTTTTGAATTTGAAAATTGCTAAAATTAGGATTTTTTGTTTTATTTTGGCCGAAAAAGCATCTTCATACTTTTTTCTCTAAAGCAAAATTTTTCTTCAGAACATATAATGATTTTATACCTCTCTAAAAGGTATTTTCACAGCGACGATTCTGGAATTAAAAACCAGCCCAAATATTCAATAGAACTAAGTACATACTCTCCCTAATTTGGCCTATTTTATATAAAAATTTTCATTTTAAACTATATGTTCTAAAATCCCAAAGCATGAATCTACAAAAAAATAATGTTTCGGAAATGTGCTTCAAAGATCTTGCCAACGGCTTTTTCCAGAACTGAAACAAATGTGGACCCTATGGGAAAAATTCAAAAAATGCCATTTTTAGGATTTCCGTCGTTTTTTGGAATCGTGGTATTCTTTTTACAAAAATCGTAAATTTTTCTACACTTTACCATCTCAAATGATAAATTCAACAATAACCGAATATTTTATTGGGATATATTAACGAACGAAGTTTTTGTTTTGTTTTATTTTATTTATTTTTTCAAACGCTTTTTTGATATATTGAATCTACCTTTTCTTAAGGCCTCACAATATGTAATTAAATATTAAAACTAAACACTAAAGACTAATTGATCTCTAACGAGAGCATAGCATAAATAGGACTCCAGCAATTTGTGGGTAATTTAATTTTATATATCGAATCTGTGCGACATCTAAGAAAATAGCTTAACAATACTTTTTTAATTCAAAACATTTCTTTATACCACCAGTTAGATGATTCATTTGTTCTATAGTTCTATGTTTTTCACGAAAATCAAACTGGTGAACTGGGACGATATTTCTATTATTCCAAGAATGGTATAATTTTCTTTTGAAATACTTCGACAAACAAGATAGGCTAATAGGTCTATAAGAAGATGGTATAGTAGAATCTTTTCCTGGTTTTGGTATAATTTTAATCTGAGAAGTTTTCCATACTTTTTGAAAAAACTCCTAATTTTAAGAACGAATATAAAATTATTGACAGCAACACTATTGCCACATTCGGTACGTTTTTATAACATTTATATTTTCTTTGATAACTCTATTATTGATCTCTGGGCTAATAACTATTATATCGTAATTTGATGTAGTGTAAGGTGTCTCTCCTAACACAAAATTATTTGTTTGGGGATTCGGTTGAAAGACTGAGCATAAATATCATACAAATAAATTGGATTTATCTTCTGAACTATGGGCCTAGGTACCGTCAGCATTCCTTAAAGGTCTTTGGGAGTCTGCCGGCAGATTAATATCTTCCGCTGCCTTCCATAAGAAAAACTTAGTATATTTATTATTTTTTAAACTTACAATTTAATTTCTACTCCGGCGATCCTATTCTATTTTTTCTTAGTTTTTTAATTACTGTGGAAAGCTTCAGCTTGTAGCTGATGATCTGTTTTATTGCCATTCTCTTCTAAGTTTTCTTCTTTCAAGAATAAAATTTTCAATGTCATAATTGGAAATATGCTTACTATCTTCTTTAAGACCTTTGAATGATCCAAGGATAAATTAATTAACGACGTAAAGTCGGCATTTGTTTATATCTTTCTTATACTGAAAATATGGATTTGTGAAGATGTGACTACTGATATATTTTTTATATTTTAAGCAATTTATCCTATAGATATTCGTAAGATATTCGTAATATAGTTTGGCATATTAGTCTTTCTATAATATGTTACCATTTTTGGAGAATGATCAGAAGTTAAGTCATATGAAATTTCTGTGGTTATTGAATTTCATTTTATATTTTTAGATATAGCAAAACCTATGAGATCTGGAATTTTCTAGGATCAGCCGGCCAGTACGTTGGGTGTCTAGAGGATCCAAAATCCATGCCATTTTTACGATCAACTAGTACCTTATAAAACTGTCTACCTTCTGCAATTTATCAATCTATAACCTCAGTAAGTGTGTTTTCAATTAAAGTCGCCACATGTCAAGAAACGATGTCCTAGTGTAAAATAATATACAAAAACTTAATAATGCGTTGATACTAATATCTAGGTGATTTTATGCACTTTAGGGCGGTTTCTGGAAGTGGGTTTATATGGGAGCTACGGTAAATTATGGACCGATTCTTATAAAATTTGACAATTTTATTCTACTTATATAAAACTTATTTGTGTCAAATATTAACTTGATACTAATACTCGTATGGGATTTATGCACGTTAAAGTGATTTTCAATTGTAAGCCGATCTTCATAAATTATATTGATACTTATACAGAAATTCTTTGCACCGAACTTCATTAAAGTATTCTTATTTTTAAGGCATTTTTGAGTGTTTAAATATGTTAGAAACTCGTTCTTAAAATGTTGGCCTAGCAGACATAACCAGAATTAGCTAAACCCGATTGATTAATTTTAAAATTTATCCTAACTGAAGCCATACCCTTATTACTAAAGCTTACGCCAGAATTTATTTAATTAGTATTGGTATTTATAGGTGCTGCTTCAACTTTTCAATAATTCCTTATAAACTGGGCACCCGCGGTAATTGCCTGAATGATGGCCACCGCAACTGCCATATTTTCTCCTGAGACTTTTTTTCACAATATCACACTGTAATGATGGATGTAGTTCTTCACATGCAAAACATACTGTACGAAGGGTACAATAATTTTTAGTATGACCAAACTCCTGGCAATTGTCATATTGAAAGGGTTCTTCTCTCTTAAAATGTTCCTCTATAGTGACTTTGCGATTAAATAAGTATCGCATAAAATATATAGGATGCGTTTCATTTTTCTTCACTTTATCTACGTTAGTCTCCAAATCAACTCCAAATATTGGCTAGGGATACTTATCTTTATCAAAAATCTTAACACAACTTTTATTTGATAGCCCAACTCTTGCAGGTCCTCCTTGATTTCAATTGGTTCAACATTGGGGTCTATTCCTTTAATTACAACAGCCAAACCTTTACTACGTTTAAGTTGACATGTATAAAAATTTATTTTTATTGTTCAGGCAATGAGAGATTTTTCTATAACAATCTTCAGTTTATACTAATATTTTTTTTCTTATTGGAACAATATGAAAATTGTTTTTTCCAATAAGTTCAATAAATGTTTTAACCAAATTATTGGAGCTAATATATATATATATTATTATTATTCTTTTCTTGTACCTAGCTGGCGTTATTCTTATTTTTTATAAAAAGATTGAAGTCAATATATTTTTTAAGAACAAAACTATGCTACTTTAAAGTTTAATTTGTCACGAAAATTTTCAAAAACATTGTACTATTGTGGATGTTAAAAAGACATAACTAAATAAATAATATCTTCCTGTGGCCAATGTTCGAAGGGGTATTTGTGTTAAAATACGCAAAAAGTGCAATTTTTCGTGACATATTAAATTTTTAAGTGGTGTAGTTCAGCTTCTGTAAAAGATGTTGACATTTGAAAAAAATGGAATCCATAGCTTTTCGGAATTAGAATAAATACAATTTTTGTAAAAAGATATTTTTTAGAGACACTATAAATATCTAAGCCATTGCCAAACTCTTTGAAAGATATTAGAGCTTGCGAAACTGTATTCTATTTGTAAATTTATGCTTTGGGATTTTTGAAAATATAGGCTAAATTCAAAAATTTGATATAAAATACGTCAGGGAGAGTCTGTACATATTTCTATTGGGTGTTTGGCCTTGTTTTTAACTCTAAAAGTATAAAATGGTAATACATAGTATAATTAACTAGAAAAGAAAATTACTTACTATTTATTAAAATTAATATTTAATTATTTTCTTAAGACTTTTATCAAATTTTAATTTCCGAAACATATATATATTCTACACACCAAAAAAAATTTTTTTAATATTTCTGACATTTCATTTTTGTTTGTCGAATTTTAAACTACACGAGAACAGTTGCAATTTTTGGAATTAAAAATGTGCTAGATTTAAAAATAGTTTATAGTTGTGTTAATATTTAGCAACAAAAATATAAAAATTAAATCATTATATATACAATACACATTCAAGTGTTTAACATTTGTTGAAATATGTGAATATAAATGTAAAAAATTATTTAATAATTTTTAAATAAAATTTTTTGCAACACGAAAACATATAAATAAAATTTTATTAACACAATCTTAGCGTTACGTACATCTGATAGCTGCGATAGCTACCAAATGAGAGAGTTTCTTTACTACTATGTTGTAATACGTTCTTAAAGAGGATTTCATTTTAGGGAAAAAAGAGTGTATATACTTTTTGGATAAAAAAAGAAAAAAAAAAACACAAAAAAAATCATCGGGGAAACCAGAAATATGCCTTAAAAAGTGTTTTATGCGCATTAAATATGCTCTAAAAACAAAAAAAATATTTTTCGTTAGTTCGCTATTTTCAGAAACAAAAAAAAAAGAAAAAAAAATATAATAAAAAATAAAAATAATAATCTTTTCATTAAAACAATTTTTGCAATTTTCAATTTCAAAATCTTATATTTTTGTACTTGGAAGAGATATCGACTTCATGTTTTTTTAATAATGTTCTTTAGCTAATTGACTGAAAATTTTACAAAATCGGACAAAAATATTGGGCTATATAATGAAAAAGCTGAACCAGTATTTGGAAAAATAAGGTAGTTGAATTTCGATCAAAAGAACTTGAAAACTATAAGAAATAAATATAAATAAGAAGCTGTAAAAATATTTGAAACCGGATAAGAAACAAAAATTTGGCAAGCGGTTAAAAATTTTCTATGACAGAGGGACTTTAATTTGAGCCTAATAGCTCCGATCCTAAGGGGTATTTGGGATTCCCCTTCAAAACTTAAAATTACACGCTTTTCTACTACGCCTAGAATAAATTTTATGTAAATCCAACCAAGCGATTAGAATTTACAGATTTCTTTCAAACAAATTTCGATTCTGCCCTACTGTGTAATGCATCAGGGGGAGTCCGGTAACTTTCGTCTGTTGTGGTGTAACATTTGAAATCTGCACAATACAATACAATAACAGCAAAAACTTTGCTTTCCTGGTAAGCTAGCAGGTATAATTTGAAACAAAAATAAACTACTTATTTTTTTCCTGAATAACTAGTTATTTTTGTTCGACTTGTCCACAAATTCAGTT
The DNA here is from genome assembly GCA_932274085.1 of Protocalliphora azurea. NCBI lineage: Eukaryota > Metazoa > Arthropoda > Insecta > Diptera > Calliphoridae > Protocalliphora > Protocalliphora azurea. Next base: position 52,819,874 of record OW026521.1, on the reverse strand, counting down.
ATTTTTTGACTCTAAGGGTACTCAAAAATATGTAACTTAAAGAAAACAAAAATAAAAAAAAATTGCCGTCAGTGAGACTCGAACTTGGACATACACTAACCATTCGTTTTTACTGACTAACGTCTTGCTCAGTACACCATCTGGCACATAGCATCATAAGCGACAAAAACTCTATTTAGTTCAAAATATCTTTTTAGACATTTTGTTAAAAAAAACTAACAGCTTCAGAATGGGGTTGAACCAACAACCTTCTGGTTGTTAATACGCGCTCTAGGCAACTCATCCACGTGATTGCAGTATTACTATGCGATTATACTACTGAGTACTTATTAATGTATTACAGAGTAGGCAAATAATAATTTATTAGTGTTTTGTTTATGGAATCTTCACAAAATTAAGGTGAACCAACAATAAATCATCAAATTAAATACTTAATTAATTTCTCGGACAAAAACTACTTTAATTCGTATTCTTATCAATATCAGTAAATATTAAACGATTAAAGTAAAACTTTAAAAATTCACTTCATTAGATTCCAAAAATTCTTCATATACCATCAAGATTTTATGCCCGCTTTTGACATAAATCTTAAATTTATTTAAACAATTTGTATGTATGTTTTTGCTTTACTATTTCATTTATTTTTATTTTGTTTTCAAAATATGTTTCTTTGCGTTTTGAACTTTTTGATACTTTATGTAAAACTAGCGGACCTGGCGAACTTCGTCTCGTTCCAATTTTAAGCCTTCAGACAAACTTTAGAGTAATAATACAACACAAATATTTAAATTTTCAATGTGATTTGTTAATAAACAATGTTTTTCGATTTATTTTCCGGCGCAAAAACAAATAAAGAAGACGGTTTCCCAACACGCGAACATGACACCTGTCAGATTGCGCAAAGTCTAAGTCAACCTATAACGCCATCTATCGGATTTTGGCTGAGAACTTTCTATTTTTTCATTTGGAAAGCCATTAAGGAATAATTTCACACAAAATTTCATACAAAAACTCGATTTTCGATTTTTCCAATTTTCCGACTTTTCCGGAGGTATTTTCCAAAATTTTCTTCCGTAAAAACCTTCTCCTCGAAAATACAAACAACTGACAAAAATTTTTACAAAAATCGGCCCAGCCGTTCTCATTTTATGAATTACTATACATTTTTTACACCATTTTTATATATATATATAGATAAAAATTGTTTCGAATTAAAAAGTTAATTTAATTAATTATTGATATAATTAAATGTCAATGCAAAATGAAATAAGAAATTAATTAAAAATGTGTTTTCGATATTTTTTTCTATATAATTCAATTCTTTCTGTTTTGTTTTATATAATTTGGTGGTCTACAGTTAATAAATTAATAAAAAGAATTGAAATAAGAACGAGTTTCCGTTTGTTATTCTGTTATATTGTAATAAGTGCTAATCCGTGATTTATTTTGTCCGCCACTGTATCTTACAGCTAGTGTGAACCTGAACAAATATTACTTAACTAATATGAAAAATTTTTTTATACTCTTCAATATCGTAAGTGCTTGTGAGCTTTCTACCGATGAACCTATTTTCTGAGATGATTTACTACTAAAATACAATCTTTAAGCTTTGCATGGGACCATCAACCACTTAAGGAAATACTATCAAAAACATTAGCTTTAAGATTAAAATCGCATTTAATGGTTCTCTGAACTTTTAAAAGGATAAAAATATAAAAAGACTAAAATTCCTGGCGTGTATAAGAAATGTTAATTTTCAAATAATATTTATATTGAAAAATTCATAACAATTAGCCTGATATATTTATAAAGACAAGGAAGTTTAAGGATAAACCAAAATGTGATTAGCAAGGATATTCACTAAAGAATTTGAATTTACATCTTTAATAAATATTTAAAAAGTGTCATAAACAAACTATATACTTTAACTAAAGAAAATTAGTCCTTTATATCAAGCCCAGGAAATGTATGTTGAATAAAGACTAGAGCAGAAAAAGAATAAGAGTGAAAGTAGTTGAATAGAAGAAAATAAATGGAATAAAAGAAAAATAACTTTTAAATATGCTTTTGAACTCTTTCACTTAATATTCATGTTGTTGACCCAAACACGTAAATCTAAACAAACGCCTCCTGTTTTCACCTGATAAGATGTTTGTTGTTGCTGTTGCATGAATGGTATTTTTCATAGACACGTAAAGAAAACATACGTACGTGCGTTACAAACCCTTTTACATCTTCTTTTTCTCCATCATCGCCTTTTAACAATTTACTGTGCTCCAACCATATTCTCCAAGACATTTTACTTTTTAACATGTTTATTGTTTGTTTGATTGTATGTGAAAATGTATTTTTTACAACAATATATATTTTGCATGTTTATGTATGAGCTAATATAGTTTATATGTATAGTATATATATTTTTGTATGAATTTATTTCCTGTGTCCTTTTTACTTAATTTGGCGTTACAACCATAAAATTACCTCACGTACTGCATTCATTCTCCTTTTCTACAACGCTCCTGCAATGAGAAGAAGTGAAATAAAAAAATAAAAAAGGAGCAAGAAGATAAGAAATAAAACAAAGAAAAAAAGAAATTTAAGTTTTAATAACGTTTTTGGTGCAAATGTGTCTAAAATACTAGTAGTTGCCTTTTGGGTGGTTAGAGCACACACACTCATAAGCTGTAAGTTGATTTTGTATGTCTGTTGAATGCTTATATGTATGTAATATAGAAATCAATGCTGTTGTTGATGTTGCAATAAAAAGAATGAACAAGAAATTGTTTTTCTCGAGGTCGAAAACCGAAACAAATAACTATAGGGTGCTTCCATGTGACAGCAATCGGATTTTACATCCCCGATTTCAATGAAATTCTCTACAGACATTAGTCATTGGAAGTGTTTAGTTAAATTTCACCAAAATAAAACTCCGAATTGTATATTTGTGTATTTTGTTTCTATTTTGTTTAATAAATTTTATGTCACTTTAAAACTTGAGTTTTTAAACCTATTGTAGTTGATGAAAATTACTTTCTCTAATAAACCATTTTTAATAAAAAAATTTTAATATTTCTTTAAATTTTAATTTCATTTGGTAGCTGGTTGAATTATATATATATCAAAATGTTTATCAAAAATGATCAATTCGTCTGATATTGATTTTATTTCATAATAATTTTTGCAGTAATATTAGAACTTATATTACAGAATGAACATATACACTGAATCAAAACTCATAAGTAATATTGACAAAATAATTAATAAATTTTTAAAGAAAGAAATAGCCAAATTAACAGAATTTTTATACAATTCTGCACTATTTTTAGTCAAATCGACAAATTTGCTTCAAATTGATAAAAAAAAAAAATTGAATAAAATTTCCTGAAAAGGTAACGAAAAATCTGATAAGTTAGCGAAAATTTAGTTAAAAATGGTAGTAGCTCATCGTAACATAGTGTCTATACTAGACAATTTTTTTATCAAGACGAACGTCAAAATTAACCCGAAGGTGACAACAGTTGCACAAAAACAGCAATAAGGCAAATTCATTAATGTTTCTTATGTATGCTGTTTGACAGCTGTCACAACTAAAAACATTAAGAAACTGTTTAACTGAGGTTACCTTGTATATATTCGCAGTGATTTTGAAGTTTGTCTTGATAAAAATTTGCCTGGTGTAGGCACTACGTAAGCGTTGCCCTTTAAGGCTTTGCGCGCTACATTTCGCGCTTTTTAACAACCAATTTAGCGACTTTTGCAAAAAGGGCGCTAAATTGGTGCATTTTACTTTACTGATATGACGATTAGGAACATGTTTTTAATTTCTTATACTATCTTTGGGCCTAAGCGAAACGCTATAAAATTATTCTTTTTAGTATATTCATAGAATTTTTTGTCAAAAGTCTATAAATTTTCCACATTTTAAAACTGAAAGAAAAATATCAATAGTGTAAGATATTTAGCAAATTAACATTAAATTTTATATGTCTTATGATTTCATCACATTACATTCTTTAAAAGACTTCATATTAAGTGTTCATACCCAAAATACAGTGTTGCTTTCAGAATGCATTTTATATGCAGCTTTTTTCTGTTTACACATTTTTAATTTTTTAATAATAAAATTTTAATTTGTCAATATTTTTAAAATTTTAATTTAAGAACTTTTCTCATATAAGAACTTTTCATTTCAAAATGCCGAAATATAACTTCAAACAAACAAAAGTTTAAAGTGATCATTTGAGGTGTCTATACGTCTTCCCAATCCCATTTGTTTTAGGAATTGCCTTATTTGGAAAAAATTGGACTGATTAAATCAAAGGTTTTGCACTAAAATTAAAAAAAATCTGTCATGAATCTGGAATTTTAAATGTACATAAAATCTGACCGCTTACTTCTTCAATAAAATCATCAATTTTAAATTTGATTTGAAATATAATTCACTATTTCTACTGAAGCTAAAATATTAAAAAAAAAACAAATATGGACTTTGAAATGTTTAAGTTGTTACTCTTAACAAAAATCAGATTTTAATTTAAAAATTTAACTTCAAATCAAAGGATTTGGTTTAATTTACCGCTGTAGCACGTTTTGGATCTTTTCACGCGCGTTGTGGTTACAAATAGATGACAACGCTTAGGGATTGACAAAAATTTTTGTAAATTTTAAAATTAATACATTAATTCATTTACTGAAATTGAATAATATTCTTCAATATGACTAAAATATTCAAGTTGACAAAAAGAAATTTCGAAAATAATAATTAATTTGTTTTAGTCAAATTAAATAAAATTGGCCAATTTTAATAAATATCTTCAAATTTATTAAAGGTAAAAATTTAACTAGGTATAGTTTTAATAAGTAGTTATATCTGTTTAAAAATTAAGTAGGGATAAAAATGTTACCAACTTTAAGAAATGTATTGTTTTTTGAATTTGATAACTAATATACATTTACCAGATTTCCGATTTTAAAATTTAATGAACTAAAAAACGAAAACTGTGATGGCATCATAGTTTTATTCGAAGCATTGATAGGCATAGATAATAAAAAAATAAAAGCAGTCATGAAGTAGTGTATAATATATTTATTTTAGATGTGAATTTAAGAACCGAATATTGATGGATATTCCGTTTCTTAAATTAATTTTTGGTAAGAATATTTTTTTAGTTGCATATTTTTACCTAGACGATATTAGTTGCATATTTTTACCTAGACGATATTAAATTCGCAATTCCCATTTTCAAAATATATTGCAATCTTTAAATAAACTAGGTTTTAATTATCTTTCAAGTTGTCATCTTGAATGAGTTATAAATATAGGTAAAGTTTTTCTATATTCACATTGTTTTAACACATAATATTTAAATTTTCTAGGAGAAAATATGATAGCACTGGATTATTTATTATACTACAGGTTTGCTGCTGTAACTAAAAATATAGCTATGAGATTCTGATATAACTGATATACGGGGACTTCTTCACATCCGTTTACTTTTGGGGTTCAAAAAATATTTACATTTTTTTTAATAGCACATCAATGATATTTTGTACCAACATTAACTGGCTTTAATGAAACACAAATATGTTCGCGTGAATGACTTTTTGCGAACGGCGTCAGTGTTATGGAGGTTTAAAACAAAAAGTAAAAAAAAAAAATGTAAAAATTATATTTTCAACAATATATCAAAAATTACCACATGCGTATTATCTACATCAATATGTCTAAAATACAAATTAAAAGTGATACGATATGGTTGATGTCTCCGAAGATAATAGCGATCATAGTGATTTTTTAATATTTCATTTAAAAAAATTGTTAATCAAAAAAGAATTAATAGGTCTTTTTCTTAATTTTATAACATTTATTGATATATTTTTAATATCTGACAAGCAAAAACTTTTTTAAAATGTTATTAATGGTCAAGAAATTATCATTTATGTTATGATAGTTGAAAATGAAAAATTTTAAAGAATTGTAAAAATTCCACACTAAGTCCGATATCAAAAATAAATTCACATTTGTAACCTATACAAAGGTATACAAAATACATTTTTATAATAGTAAATACAATCGGGACCATAATTCTCGAGTAAAAAACAAAGTGTACATAGATTTTTGATATATATATATATATATATATATATATATATATATATATATATATATATATATATATATATATTAATTGCATTTAATTCACGGATGCACATATTAATTATATAACTATAAAATATAATTTTCCATGACAAATAGAGTTGTGTAGTTCTCGGCTAAACTAATTCAATTAAATGATTCACTCAACTGAGCGAAGTGAATGATTCAGCTCAATATTGAGCTTATATTGCAAAACATTTAAGTAATTTTCTTTTGCGCTCATTTCTTTCATTTTAATATTCTGAATCAGAATTTGATAAACGTTGTGTATAAATTCCCCTTTTCCAACCACTGGCCACTTTTTTGAAGTGGAACTAAATAGCGACTTTTTAAAATTCTGTTATAAATGACGAGAAACTAAGTTGTTTGAAATATCTCGAGCCATTATAAATTAATTCCAATGAAGAAATTAATTACTTTGAGATTATTTCACAGTATAGTGATGTAAAAAGACCCCGAAGAATTTATAAGGGAACCGAAGCTGTTAAAAACTAAAGCTAATGATAGAGTTTATGAACAACTATTTTAAACATCAAATGAGGAATCTTTTTGGACGAGATTGAGAAAATTAAAAAAAATAGATTTGATGAATACTTATACTCTAACTGATAATTTTACTTTGATTCATAGCAGTGCCTCGGCGGAACGTCGTCATATTCATAAAATGTTAACTATTTTTATGAAAAAAATATTTATTTTTGCAATAATGAAAATTATTATGAGTAAATTTGTTATTAATAAAATTGAGTTTAGTAGTTTTTCTTAAAATACAATATTTTTTGTTTTTGTTTTTATCAATTAACCAAAATTTAAAGTCTTTTAGGTATTTAAGCAGTTGGCCCCTTTTTTTGAAAAATCCCCGAATGAACTAAAAGAGCGAACTAGTTCAATTGCTAAAATCTAGAAAGAGCGATCAATTAATTGAGCTAATAAACCCAACTCTAATGACAAAAATACATATCCAAAAATGTTAAAAGCTATATATATTTATGGTAACACGCTCCCCACTAGCCCTTTCAGACTTCGTTAAATTTATTTATTTGTGGAGTTAAGAAATGTCAAAGCTGAAATAAAAAAGAACTCGAGGTGACCAACTTTGGAGGTCCACCCCCTATCCCTCCAAACCTGATAAAAACCACATCAATTGGAACACACCTCAGAATTTGTCGTTCATTCAAATACATCCAGCAGTTCTAAAGTTACAGAATTATTACCAAAAAAATATTTTAGCTTCCACAGATTATTCTCTTTCATTTGATTTCTTTTTTTCATCTAAATTTATTTATTGAATCTTCACAAAACTAAGTGAACTAACAATAAGTATTCAAATCTTAACTCTAAATCTTAATTTATATTAAGTCCAACCACTGTCGGACGAAAAACTATATGTAATCAAAGGGTTTAGTTTAGGCTTCTTCTCAAACGGTTGTAGCCATCTCTTTTCATTATGTTTCGAGCAAGTGGGTTAGGGTGTACTTCAAGTACTTCCTAAAAACATTTCAGCATGTTTTCTTATATTATCTTTAACAATATAGATCAACACTTTGCAGTCTAGCCTTAATTTTGAATTTCTACCAATAAGCCAGTTAATTTGAAGTGATTTCAATTTCATTTGGGTTAATTTTGTATCTATATGTTATTTCCACGTAAGTCGTCGATCTAGATGCAAACCAAGATATTTTACTTCCGTTTGTTGTGGTATAATCTGATTATTCATCAGGATGGGGGGCACTCATCGCTCCGCAATGTGAAAGTAATATGTATACATTTCTCTATTATTCTTTAGTGCTTCAACCATTTTTCTAGATAGAGTATATGATCTTGCAAGAGTTTAGATGCTTTTTGGGGGTTTTCGTGAATGCCTTGAATAGCTGTGTCGTCTGCAAATATTGACATATGGGTTCGACTATTAGTTGGAATATCAGAAGTGTATATTAAATATAAAAGAGGACCCAGTATACTGCCTTGGGGTACTCCACCTTCAATGGACTGCGGTGAGCTTATAAAGTCTCCCTTTTTAAGAATAAGTGTTCGAAAAGTTAAATAGCTTTCCAGCAGCTAATGAGTATTTGTGGGTAAATATTGTTTCATTTTAAATAATAATCCTTTGTGCCATACTTCTTCGAATGCTTGAGAAATTTCAATGAAGAGAGCAAAACTATATTTCCTTTCTTCAAACGTCTTAGATATAACAATTATAAGTCTATGAGTTTGTTCTATAGTGCTATGTTTTTTCCCTAAAACCAAATTGATGTATTGCAATACAATCAAAACTATTCATTATCGATTTCAGCTTTTTCATTATTAGCTTTTCAAACAGACAGCTTTGATATATTAAAGAACAGGCTAATAGGCCTATACGATTCTACTTTAGTGTGATCTTTTCCTGGCTTAGGTATTATTGTCAAACAATATGGTGTAGAAATAATTAAATTAATTTTTTTATTATTTGGTATCCTTTAAATGAAGAAAAGATCAGAAAATGAAAAACTGGGTATGAAGTGTTACGACAATAAAACCATAGCTTCCAATGCATGCAATTTCTTTTAAGTGCTACAGAAAAAGTTCATATTTGTAACATGGTGTAATCACATCTTACAGTTTTAAGAAAACAAAATTTTTATTTCTAAAATGGTGTTAAAAATTCGATGAAAGTACTTTCAAATTGCTTTCTGTAGTAGTTACTTTATATTTTAGTTCTGAGATAAGTAAGTATCGCTGCTTACTTTGTAACTCACGAAATAACTATTAGCCTATTACATTAATTTCAAAATTTTTTGCTTGACTACTATTATTCGTAATTGGTAGTTTTGAGCTTTAGATATACCATTTTATTGCTTATTCGCCCTTATCACTAATAGAACTGACGTTTAGATATATTCTTTATGGACCGAAAATTAATCAATAATTTCGAACGAATTCATCTGTTTTAAAGTTATTTAAGCAAGGTTTCTTTCCGAGAAAACATTTTTTTGTTCTAAAATTTTAGGGGAAACAACTTAAAAAATAATCAAAACTTATTGTTTGAATGAACAACATTCTTACAAAAAAATCTAATAAACATTTAATACTCCATTTACATTTGCACAAAATATTAGATTTCAAGCAAAATCTACATAATTTTACTAAATTTTAATTAGATTTTCCATACAAATCAAAATCTAGTTCCTAATAAGATTTTACCAAATCTTCAACACTGTTTTTCTTTTAGTATGTTAGTAAAATACAAAAATGTTCTAAATAAAAATGACATTTGTGTTAAGAAAAATATTTTTAAAATTAATCTATATATATAAAATTCTCGTGTCACGGTGTTTGATTTTCATGAAATTTTGTATGTGTATGTTGTGTGTTATATATGAGATTATGTCGTAAAGTATATTTCATATCGCTAGAGGACGCAAAATAAGCCACAAGGGGTAAAGGCTCCAACTTCCGATATCTTCTTAACTAATAAACCAAATAGTGTACTATCTGAAAGAAACTATAGCCTATCATTTTTATTATTTAGGACGGGAAATAGGGCAAGAGGGGTAAAAGCTTCCTCTCTCTATATCATCTTAACTAATCAACAGTTTTTCTTAAAATTTGGCATGCAGACACTGTAACATGTGAAAGGAACTTAAAGATATATATTTTTTGGAAATTCCAACGTTTAGGGTGTAAAATAGGGCAAAACGGGTAAAAGCTCCCCCTACCCATGTCTTCTTAATTAATTATCCGATGATAGTTTCAAGTCTTGAAGGAACTAAAGGCTATACATTTTAACATTTAGCGCGTAAAATAAAGCAAAAAGGGTAAAAGCACGCCCACTCATCGCCACACACAATACATTCGTTACTTTTGAATTAAAAACCAAAATATTCACTAGAAATGAATTATTTGGGAAAACAACGTTTACCGGATTAGCTAGTAAATAAATAAAATTTTATATAAAAATTTTCATAGAAAAATTTAAAATTAAATTAAAAAAAAAGTTTCGTGAAGCATGAAGCTAATTTAAAAGTGTTTAGTGGGTGTGTTGAATTTTTATAGGAAGCAGTTATCAAAAAAAATCTAAAAAGCTGTCATAAATATGTAATATAAACAGGCTAGATTTTATTTTTCCAAAATCTCATTCAAACTAGATTTCAAGTGTAAGTGTAAATATGGCATATGCAAGTTTCCTTGAAAATTTATTTTCGTGTTTCTCCTTTGTTGTGGAAGATATTCATTTGTATATGTGAGTAAATTGCTATTGTTTTTCTTTGAAAATTGCTAATCGATCATGGAGTAAAATTCAAATTAAGTTGGGTATTTTTTGGTTATAGCAAAAATAGTTGTGATTTCGAGCAATAATTCGATAATAGACAAATTGTAAAGAATTCTAATATTCAAAGATGTATATACAGAAACTCACACATATAACTATATTGTTATATGTTATAGTTAAAATAAGTTATTATACTATATATTTTTCTATGTTCGTACACACATATTTGTATACATAAATACACGCATACATACATACATACATACATATATCAGGCGCGGATCCACGGCGGGGGAGAATAAATTCAATCCAAAATTTAGTCCATTCGTCTAAGTACTAGTTGTATCAGTTAATGAAAAAAAGTTTTATTTTATAAATCAACTTCTGTCCAACTTTTTTACAAAATTAGTTTTTTATAGAAATAGTTTTCCCCAAAGTTTTTCATACAAAATATAATATTTATCCTAGATATTATTGAATAATACATAATGAAAATTTTGCGTATTCTAAGACAATTTTATTTTGGAAGCTAAATAAAAATAATTACATATAACTTATCAACGATAAATGCCTAAAAATAGTAATTTTTCAAGTAAAATCTTAAAAAAAAGGTAATTAAAAATATTCATAATTTTTTAACTAAAAATTATTAAAAAGAAGAAAGTTCCTGTATAAATTATGTTATTTTTTCTGTTAATTTCTTCTTTTTAAGATTTTTTTGAAAAGTAGAGGAATCAAGCTTTTTATTCATATACATTTGTACAAGTCTTGGTCAGATATTGAGAAAGAGATTTTTAACAACATTTAAAGAAATAAAATTTTTAAAGCTCTAATGCAATTCATTGTAAATTTTTCCATAAAGGGCTATGTAACGATGTATTATTTTTTAGACCTTTTTTGTAAGCATAACAAGATTTATTTTCTTTTAAATTTGAGCAAAATATTAGAACTTATTCGATGTTATATGGAATGATTTACTTAAACTTTTTATTCTTTTTTATTTTTGCACCAAGTATGTTTCAAATAAAGCATAAAGTGATTTGCTTAAAAATATATTAAAAATAATTTGATAAAGTTTTAAATTTTTAAATAATTGTTTGAGTATTTAAACGATTTGAAAAATTTACGTTTCATTTTATTGTAAATGAAAAACCATTTTAAACGTGATATCTTTTGTATAAAAAGAAATTCCAAAGATTTCCATCATTATCGAAATTTCAAAATAGAAAATTTAATTAAAAAAAAATTAATAAATTATTTCTTATTTGTAGTAAATATAAAATATTTAAATAAAGTTTAAAAGATACTCGTACGTTCTTTTGCTTTCTTTATTCAATTAAATCCAAAATTGACTTAAAGTTTAGGTAGCTACGAGATCTTGAAGGTACCAACTATAATAAAATCGCTTTTTTTTTCGAAAAAAAAAAATAAAATTTCGAATTTTTGAAAATTTGTTAGTTTTTCGCGTTTGACAACTTTGTTGTTTTTCTTACAATTTCTTACTTTTTACAAGTAATGAAAAGTAATATCGATTTTCAGTACGGTTCCCTTTATTAGATTTGTTCCAAATTTTTACATCAATAAGTTTTTGATATTAAAGAATATAGTTAGATATATTTAGGTAAAATTTATATTCTAAGTATCAAAACCAGTTTTTAGGTTATGTATTTTTATAAATTTCATTCAAATGCATTTACTGTTTGAAATGCTTTAGAAGATAACAATTAAATAAAAACACACCTTAAGTTATTAAAATCTATTCAATATTCCCTGAAATTTACGAGCTATAGATTCATACAAATTTTTGTTTGAATTTCAAAAATTAAGTAAAATATCGAGTTTTTTGATAACATAAATAATAAAATTTTATAGTTATAAAAATATTGTATAAAATTTCATCGCCACTTACCAACTTAAATTTTTAGCTATTCAAATCTTGTACATAATGTCGAATTTTTCAAAATAAAAGAAAAAGTAATACAAATTCTGACCGCCCACTCCAAATACTTTGGCTGGATCCGCGCCTGCATATGTACATATGTAGAAGAATACAATGTGCGTAAAAACACATCTGTCTTGAATTTCCGTACACGTGTTTATATGTATGTGCGTGTATAAATATATCTACATATTGAACTTTTATTTAAATAGGATTTAGCATCGTTAGTATGGTTGTTTGTTTAATTTAAAGGATAAAAGGATTTTGAAGATAATTTATTGGAAAATATTTCAAAATCATTTTACAAAAACATAAAAAGACGTAATAGCCAATTGTGAATACAAAAATTATGAGACTTTATGCACAAAAGAAAAACAAAACAAAAAAGAACAAAATAAAAGAAAACAAAGAAAATCTATTATAAGAAGATATTTTAATCATCAAAAATAAAACAAAATAAAACAGAACACATTTTGAGTAGTATTCATGATATAAATATAAGGAAGTAGTTCCACTTCGCTCTCATAAAAATATTTTTGACTTTTAAGCCAATTATTTGATATTTATTCTTTTGTAAATAGCCAAAAAAAGCTTTGGCACAAAAATAAAAAAGGCAAATTGTTCTAGGGACTTGAAGAAACTCCCATTTGCCTTTTTGCTGATTATATAATTAACAATAATAATACATTTTAAACTAAAAATATTTTTTTATTCAAAGGTTTCATTATGAAATATTTGCATTAAATGAATGCATGAAATTTTTTCTATAAAATATGATAGCTTGAATATTACTGTTATATCGATATATTTCCGAGATAACAGTTCTTCTGAGTAAAAAACTATTAGATATTAATAAATTGTTTTTTTAAAAAATAAATTAATAGATATTTGAAAGCACTCTAAAATGATATAAATCTTATTCCGATCGGATTACAAATAACAGATATATAAAAGTTCATGTAACGAAACTTTGAATCTTTATATCTCTTACACAAAAAGCTGCTTAGCTAATATATATATATATATATATATATATATATATATATATGTATATATAGAAATTTTTACGAAATTAAAGTTTTCGTGTTATAGTATTTGTAGCGTTTTCGTTTTGATTCTTCAGCTCTAATACGTTTCACAGATCCGAAAAATTAAAAACGCAATTTTCTTTAAAAAATGGGGCATTTCGAAGGAAAAATATTCATTGAAAAATAAAAGATATATTGAAAAATTTTATTTAATGTAAAATGAAAAATTGTCCTGAAATAAAAAAATGGCCCAAAAATTTTAAATGTTTACTTTGGGGCTATTTTTCATTTAATAATACTAGAAATAATACAAAAATGAAAAAATTACTACAAAATTTGTTTACAAAACTTTGGATTAATTTTTTTGATTACTTGATATTAATAAGAATTTTATGATAATTAAATATGCTTTTAAACTATATAAAAAATATACATCAAAATATGTTAACTGGATAGAATTATTTAAGCGATTAAAGAATTGTAGTTTTCTTTTTTTTTTTATAGATCATGCTAAAAGTTATAGAAACTAATCAATGTTTTAGAAATTCAGTATAAGTTTACATCTGATATTCACTTCCGATTTTTTAGTTTTTTCACCAATGATAAACTTTTAACCTATTTCCCTATGAAACTCATATCAAACAAGTTAGAGCGCTATATTCTGTTGTACGAGTCTTTTATATCCTTTATCACTTTACCTTAAAATTTGTTATAAATTCAGAATTTATTTCTTTGGAAGAACGTGAAAGAACAAAACTTATATAGAGGCTTCAAAAAGTCGAAAAAAAAATCTAAAAAACAGGTTTTTTAGAACTGATTTTGTTGAATCTCAATAGAAAAATTCTAGGAAGAATTACCAAACGTGTGATACATACATAATATATCTACGATATCGGATGCCTTCATAAACGCCATTTCCTATCGACATCGTTTCTTATAAGGATCCGGAAAATGTAAACTTTTTTGTTCTCCGACGAAAATTGTGGAAACTACAAATGGAATGACAAACTTATATATAGCCACTACACCTATGCTGAAGGGTATAAAAATAGTTTTTTATTAAAAAGTTTGTTATTAGCGAGGTCGCTTTTGAACATATCTTAAAGTTAAAAAATTTCGGCACGCTCTTGAATTTAAAGCAAGTTTGTCTGTATTGTCCCAGTATTTCATTGGAATACTTCCATTCATTTAAATTTTATTTAGGTCCAAATATTAACATTATTTCTCGAAATCTAAATTTAAAACTTTTCGGATCATAGTCTGAAGAAATTTGACCGTATTTAATAGGATTTCAATAATTATGATTCTTCATATTTTTCGAATTGTTTTGAAATATATATTTTTAGAAAGGTAACAATATAACCCATATAATTTTAAAAGAACTTGCTTGGAATAATTATTTATGTGGCTACGAGAGGGCGATAAAATTAGTGAATTAAGAGCAAATGTTATTGAGCAAAAGTACAGTTTTAAACTGCTTCAGAAAACGTTATCATAAATTAATTTTTTGTTAAAATGCATTGCAGTTTTGATTTTTTTTAATACTTCAGTATATTTTTAAACTAAAACTACTATAAGTATCAATCTTTGTGCCAAATTTCACGAAGATGAGTCCATAATTGACTATAGCTCCCATATAAAACCCTTTTTCGGGAATCTCCCTAAAGTGTATAAATTCATAAAAATGTTAGTATTAACATAATATTCTGTATTCGTATATTTTATTTTACACTTAGTAAAAGTATCGGTCCACAATAGTACACACGTCTAACATAAGACCCATCCACGAATTTTGATAGACATGCACAATGGTATGGCATATCATATGGTCGGGCTGGACCGACTTTATCTTTCTTACTTGTTTTATGTAGGCTTGAATAGAAGCACTGCAATGACTCAGTGTTGCTGTTTTTTGTATATACTTGTATCAACAACCATATCCACATCACCTCCATATATATATACACATATATTTAAAGTTTCTTTCTCTTACTCAAAAGTCTACGAATTTTTAATGTTAAAATATTTCATTCAATATTGAAAACCAATAAAAATAAAAAATCTGAATCGGTCCAATGACACGCCCTCCTCCCATACATTTTGAATAATAAAAATCGTCCAGTTTCTAAATTTGTAATCTATAATAGGGCATCCAGACCGACGCAAAATTACGTACTTTCGTGATTTCGTGAAATCGAGTTAAAATTACGTAATTTCTCATACATTTTTACACTTGCGAAATTATATAATTTTGTGTAATTTCGCCGAAATTACATTGCAATTACGATGTCCATTTCCGTGAAACTCTGTACATGGTTGGAATAAATACTTTTTTTCAACTATGTACTGCACGTTTCAATCGTGAGAAGAAAAAAAAAACAATTGACAGCTGATCTTAAATTTAAACACAAATCTTAAAATTAATTATTAAAGTGATTTTGCAAAATGAAACGTATCCTTTTTACCTTTGCATGTCTAAGCATTTTTAATTGTTGAAATAACAATTTCTTATTAGCAAGTTTTTCATTAATAATTTCCAATTTAGTAAGTAATTGTTTCTTATTTGTTTCCATTTCAAGATACTTTATTTACCCATATAACAATTTAAAATGTAAACAATAAGTATAAGCTGTTCACGAAATTATATCAAATGTCATCTAGCCAGTATGAACACTCTAGATTTCATTCGTAATTTCGGCATGAAATTTCGTAATTTCGCACCGGTCTGAACAAGGCTTAAGTTTAGTTACAAATATTGTTATATGTTGCATTTAAATGGAATACACCACGATCAAACACAACATAATTATATGCCTCTGTGTGTATATTGAAGCGAACACACACACAAACAAATGTTGATATGTATTTTCTGGTTAAGTAAGGCAACTGCGACTTTTGTGGTAAAACCATGAAAATTTCATATTTTTGTCTATAACTTTTCTTCTACTGACCCGATTTGGGTAATTTTTTGTAGTAACGTGAAGTGAACAGACGTAGTCATTCTGGACCAATTAAATTTAAAATTTATCGATTAAATTATAAAATTTCAATGAAAGGCCTTCAGAATATAGTTATATGACTTTTTTCTACTAAACCAATTTTGTTGATTTTAAATACAAAATTGCTTAGGAAAACCACAAACAATTTAGGTGAATTTCATTTAATTAGAAATAGTAGTTTGGACGTGAGAATGATTCCCATAGACGACTAGGCAGACGTATATAGCTTAAACGTCTCAGAATTTTATATGGACCAAGAATATATATACTTTATGATGTCTTAAATAATTATTACTTAGCGTTACATACGAAACGACAAATTTAGTACATTATCTTTCACCACTAGTGGAAGGTCTAAAAACAATTTTTTTTTTAAGTTCCATTACAACAATTTTTTGGTGAAATTAATGAAAGTAATATACATTGCTTTTTTTACATTAATTTTTACTATTTTATTTTTTATTATATGACATACCTTTTTTTTTAGTTTAATATTTATATATTGTGTTGTATTTTTATACATAAACCTAAACATCTTAAAATTAAAACAACATTTTTAAATGTACAATATATGTACATACTCGTAACTTAGGAGTTGAAATAAATTTTTATTCAAAACAACAACATACCTTCTGCATTATATAGAAGTAGTTTAGTAACTACTTATTTATAACTCTTTATGAAATTACTTATTTATTATCAGATTTTTGAAAATACTACCTTTTCTAGATTTTTTATTTTAGTTTACTAATTCCTATATTTAAAGAAAGGGTAAATATATTAAAATGAAAAATTTGCGTATGAATTAATTTTTAATCTAAAATAGTTTTTAAAATATTACATTTTTGGTTATTGTTGTTATTAAAAGTAAAATAAAAAAATTTAAAAAAAAAATTTTTTAAAAATGCCTGTATATCCCGATATTTCTTTAATTATTTGTAACCTAATATGTAACTAGTTCCTATTATATTTTACTAATAATGACTTCAATGATACTTTAAATTTAATTAGTTCTTGTAATTACATCTAAGTAATGATATTGTAAAATGCCTACTTGTAATAATATATGGTAAGTAACTGCCTCTAAATCATCGCCGTGTTAAAATAATAAACTTATTACATGGCAACCAAATTTTTGTTGGGTTCTTTCGGTAAGACCTTCCGAGTTCATGAAGTTACTTATTAAAATGAAGTAAATTTTTAATATTAAGCTGTATTTTGTAATTAATTAAGCTAATTTTTAGTTCTAGAATATGTATGCGGAAAATTTTCAACTTAATATTTGTAAAAGATTACACTGGCTGGTCGCAAATTTTAACAAGATGGGCACCCCCACCGGTAAAGCTAATTCGAGTACGCTGAATTCAATGGTGACAGCCTTTTTTCGAAGTTAGCGATCGTATTCAGGGTATTTGGGTTCAAACTTTATTTATTTTTAATGTATTTATAGTTTTGTTTAAAAAGTTGCTAATTGGTAACACTAGTAAGCTTAATAACGGAATTGTAATAATATTTTTTGTTAGTTTATAGTTTAGTAATTTAGCATTTAAAATATACTTGATAATAACAATTCATGATCCTGTACTTCAACAGAATCTAAGTTGTTTACTTTGTTTAAATTTAACAACCAACAATTTTTAAATTTTATATGGGAGTGAGCGGTGAAGTGCTCCGATTACACACATTTTTGGATTAAGAATTTTCATTGATCCATGAACTATTTGCTGGCGTTCATGTTTCTTTGTAAGAGATATCGGCGGAAAAGTATGAACTGGAGTTACCACGTACTCCCTATGTTTCTAGTATTTGGCCCATAACTTGATTGTTTATGAACTGATTTTGCGCATTTTCAATACCAATCAAACCTTGTATAAGATAAATATTTGAGAAAAATTTTGTCGTCCTATGTGGTCCGACCCGATCCTATCCTTTTTTCAACAGGCGGACAGACCGATGGCCCAATTTTTTTTGGATGGTGGGTATAAAAGCGACCGCTAACATTTAAAAATGGGTAACTCCATCAAATTCAGAGCCGTCGGCTTATTTTATTCAATGGATGCCCATATTGTTACAAAAATAAGTCTCACGTAAGCTAAAATATTAGATATTTATCCTAATTTGTAATGAATTTGTTTAATATTTACATAAATATAAGTTATACATATCTAGTATGTATTATGTGGTGTATCCCGATCAGTATCACTATATTATAGATCTATTATTTCATTTAGCCAAATATTTATATGTTTTAGATGAAAAAAATGGACTAACCTCAGAATTTAATGGACGTAAGCGAATTTTTGCATATAGCTTCGTATTTATGTCTTATACATACTCTTAACAGTCACTGATAATCACGTTCACGCTAACCAAGTTATTCTCGGTTAAAGGCTGCAAAAATCAGTTTTTTCTATATATTTTCTATATTATGCATCGTTCGTGCTTCGATGCCATTACATCACTTATAGATTACTAGCTTTTCCCGGTGCGCTTCACTATCCCTTTCGGTGCGATAACTAATATTTACTTTATATGGGGCCACTATTCCCCCTGGAGCTATCAGCTATTTAAAATTTAATATGAAAATTTTTAAGACTTTTGTTGTGATATTCCTTTAGATAAATAATTGCTTTTTATGGGGATATGATTTCTCCATTTTGATTTGTATGGGGGCTACCACTCCCCCAAGACTTGTCCGCCCTATCTTCATCTCAATTGTGAATAATTAAGATTTGCTTTGTATGGGAACTACCATTCCCCTACTGCTATAAAAATAAAGTATCCTATTTTTGGGTATCATATACGTACTGTGAAATTTTCAAGAAAATCCGTTCATCGCACAATGGTGTAGTAACTACAAAAATTGCTCTTAATTCTAGAAAGGGGTATAGCGCATTATTTATAATTTTTTTGTAAAAATTAGGTCATTATTACATCACATAAAAACTTTCTGAATTTATAAATATTTTTTTAGCCTAAACCACTGCCCGTTCGGCTGCCCGTGCATCAATAACTAACATTTGGTATAATATGTAGGTCGCCATTTTAAAGATAACCTAAAGAAATTCAGCACGTGAGCTTTTCTTGAACCAGTAACATAACATGTTAAAATTGGTTATAATCGCACCATTATTTCGCTCAGCCCCCATATAAAATTTTTCTCGGAAATAGGTCAAACGCTTATAAATCTCTTAAATATGTCTGTATTAAAAAAATCTTAACAGGTGAGTTTTGTCTAAGGAAAAATCATACCATTAAATTTTGTGAGGATCGGTCCAAAATTGATCATAGCTCCCATATAAGATCACTCCCGAAAATTACTTCCTCCAGCATAATTCCTTAGTAAATCTTCGCATAAAAGTATAATTAATTACAAAATAAAATTTATTTAAGTATTATTCTTACAGTCAAATTTCAAAAGGATTAGTCCAAAATTGATGAGAGCTTTCCATTTTTACCTAGAAGCAATTACTTTTTCCAAATATTAATTTTCAGTTTTCAATTGATCGCCGTTTTTCTCAATCTCACCCCTCCGTACAGTGGTTTAGCTTTCTAACAAACACATATTCGTTTTTATATATACAGATAAAACTTCCTAAAATTTTTCTGAAGTACATTTTTATCAGCCATCATTAGTTTTGGAGTTATAGCACATTTAATGTTTTTTTGTGTCCGCTATATTTCCGGACTACATTGATCTATACTGATCTACTTAATCGGCCAGTAATATAAATATATATGGGGTGTGCTGTCATGTCATAATGTTCGAAAATTTTACAATGGTTTTAAAGATATTGTTGTTTTTCAAAAAAAAAGTGTCTTAAAATTTTAGAACTTTATATGCTACATATTTTACTATGCTGTCGTATTTAATCAGCAGAGATCTGTACTGAACGGCTAAGCCGAGGTACATGGTTTTTGTAAGCTGTCGCCGTTGATTATATAATTTTATCCGACTGCCACCCTAATATATCCCGCAGTTGCCACTTTTTTCAACAAACTGGCAACTGCGGAGTCAAATTAGATCAGCTAAGTACTTTGCTGTTTTTGTTCAACAAGCAAAATTAAATTTGCTTGTGTTTTACCCAAAACTGAAAAATGAAAAATAATCAGGTGAGATCTAATTTAATTTATTAATTCATGAATTAGAATTTAGAAATATTTTTATTTAGCCAAATCCGAAGCGTTATTTTAGACCAGCTGATTTACCTAGTGTCTACATTATGCAGTTTTTTATCAAAACAAACGTCAAAATCAGTGCGAATATATACAAGGTAATCTTAGTTAAACAGCTGATTATTTTGGTAGTTACACTTGCCAAACTGCATATATAAAAAACAATAATGAATACGCCATATTGTTATTTTTGTGCAACTGTTGCCACCTTCCACAAATGTTAAATTCAAAATAGCACACTAAATTGTTCACAACAGTCATATTTTTTCATGCTGTTATTATAGGACACATGACTTTATGACACTATGTGAGTCCCCTAACGTAGTGTCTATACTAGACAAATTTTTATCAAGAAAAACGTCAAAATCAGTACGAATCTATGCAAGATAACCTCAGTTAAACAGCAGATTATTATTTTTGGTTCTTACAGCTGTCAAACTTCATATATAAAAAGCACTAATGAATTCACCTTATTATTGTTTTTGTTCAACTGTTACCACCTTCGATAAATTCGGATTATTTTTGATATTTGTGATGATAAAAAATTGCCTGATATAGACCATACGTAATAGTATTTCCGTGGTATATTTATTTTAAATAATTAAATATATATAAATATATTTTTTTAATTTTATTTTTCGCTACATTGTTGTTTATTTCTCAATCTTTCTTTTTTCCATAGAATTTATTTTATCTATTTATCTGCTATAGTTTTAAATTGCTGACAAAGTGAAAAAATTTAGTAGTACCACGAGAATTCATTTTATCCACCTTGGGTGTGGAATGTGTAATTCTAGTTTGAAAAAGAACGAATTTTGTTGTTCGAACTACAATACCAACAGTAATATAAATACATGTGTACTATATAATTTTGCCATGGTAACAAAACTCCCATACTAGTATGTAGGTATACGTACCTTTGTATACGTACCAATGGCTACTAGTACAAATGTATCTGGTGAGAACGACCGTTCGTTATAAAATCAATTAATTAATTGGTAAAATTAAGTGTTTTAATTACATTAAACGACTTTCGTGCAACAATTGCCAATTGTCCAGGTTACTGAGAAAATGTTCGAATATATTGATGTTATCGACTATAGCCAGTTGGCCAAATGGTTGTAGACAATATTGTCGTCAACGATTCATATTTTTCCTAATTTTGAATTAAAAGAATAAAATATCTTCCACTTCAATTAGAGACGCATATTTCCCTAATTGTTTAATATATATAGCGAGAGGTTTTAATGTTTTATTCAACCTTGATAATAGGAAATTTATATATCCTAATGAAATGTTCAATCATTTTCCACATGGATGTCCAACTAAACAAACTTTTTATACTCATAATTTAAAAAAAGTTTTTGTGTACAATATAAATACAAATTCGTTTTAAAAAATATAGTTAATCGTTAAAAATTGATCGAAAAATTTTTTGTTCTAAATTGAAATATTTTGTTTGTTTGAAAACAAAAACAAATTTGTTCCTCGAATAATCGAATAATATCTGTTCGAATGACAACCCTATAGATAAAAGAAAAACAGACTACAAAATAAAATATTTATTTGAGCACAACAAGTCAGAGCGTATAAATGTGAATATCTTATGTGTTAGTAAAGTGAAATAATTATTTTTATTATCAAAATAATAAACTTTGGTGAGTATAAATAGTAAAAAAAAAAAAATGCTCTGGTGTTAACTTAAGTAAATATTAAAACTATTTTTACAAAAATTCTAAAAAATGTTAAAATTATTTTTTTTTTACATATATGCATATTTTCAAATGGCATCAATAAAACGTGTATTCGTAAAAGCGGAAATTTAAAACAATTGATACAATTTTTATCGAAGCCACATTTTATATACTTAATTCTTAATTCTTTTTTAAACTAAATTGTAATTTAATTTAATATTTGAATTTTAGTTATAAAAATATTTTCTTTAATTATTATATTTTTCACTGATGTAATCATAAACGACTAATTGTTAGCGACAAAGATCAAGACGCTGTCATCTATATATAGTCGCTGATGATGAATAGTCGATATTGTCATCCATATGATCATTGACGACAAATTTAAGGACATTGAGAAAAGAGATGACATAGTCCCCTATGTAATCGTTGTCGACTACATTAGGAAACTAATCATTGAACATGTCGTCAACGAATGTATAGATGAAATATTTCGTTTATTTCATTTTTATTTTACTAACGGCAAGATTTACGAAATTGTCTCTGTTTTAATCGTGAAGGATTTTTGCGACATTTTTTTTAAAATTTCACTGACGAATTGTTCTGGCTTTTCCAGTATTTAACATTGTCGTTGACCCATCCTCAAAGACGTCTTAAAGACATGATCAACTGGGAACATAAATGCGCAGATATTTTATATGTATGTATGTATGTATGTATGTATGTATGTACGTATGTATATGTGTGTATCAAATACATAGTTATAGTTATTCATAGATATACACATATATACGTTTGTATGTATGTATTTTTAACAATGTAATGAAAATGAAGGATAACATTCGACATTCAACATTTTATATGTATGACGATGATGACAGATCAATGTAGTCCAAGTACATACTACTACTATGTATGTATTAAGTATCTGTGTTGTATTTATTTGCTTTCAACGTTTTATAGCGTGTTACCATGAGTGCACATGTATATGATATTGTATCGTTAAATAAAGAAGAAAGCAACACATTTAATGAAAATGTAGATAAAATTAATTAACTCATTAAATTGATTTGCTCTTACAGATGAAAGGACTTTATGGTGAATTATTCCTGATACAATATACGAACACAAAATTTGTATACCTTCAATGTTTTTTTATATTTATTTACATACATTTTTTTCACTCTTTTGTTTTCTAGATTTTTTTATCGCAAATTATTTGTTTATTTGTTAAATGATACTAATTAATAAAATTAAAAATAATAATAACAATGTTTTTTTTCCTTTTTTCAAAAAAAAAAAAAAAATCTTTGGAAGACAACACTAAAAATATTTCAGAGAATATGTGTACGTATACCCAGCGATAAAAATGGGGGTAAAAAAACCTTATAGAAGGCCTTTTTCAGAGCCTCGAGACCTCCCTCAGATTTTCAAATTGCATTCCGTGTTCATGTATTTTTTGCACGTGTTACATTGCAAACAAGGCTTTACACATTCGCTACCCGGTGCATTTCTCCAAACAAAGCTTTTAACACAACTAAATAAATTCTTCTTATATTTTTTTAATTTAATCTTGTTGTAAATAATTTTACTGTTTCTTAAAGCAAAAAATAATATAAAATATATAGAGTAATGTTCTTACGCTAATTTTTTTTTTTTTTTTTTTTTGCAAAGATTTGTTGCTACTTAAAACAAAATATATCAATTGCCCATAATTTGCAAGAAAACATTTAAACAAACAAATAAACAATACTGGAATTCTTATAATATCCCAGCCGGAAAGATAAGGGCTAAAGAGACATTCTGAAATACTTCATTCCAACATTCTTTCTTTTTTACACGACGTTTAATTGTAGGCAAGGCCTTCCCTTCTCCCTTCCAAAATGAAGCTAGTAGGCAAGGACATGCCCTCAAATAAATATGCTATCTTATGCGCAATGCTATTATAAAAGAGTCTGAAAATTAATTAAAATAGAAAAAGACATGCAGACTAACTTCGTTAACGAAACTTAAAATAAGACTAAATAATTTTGAACTTTGCAAATCTCACAATTAAAAATATTTCTAACGTATTTTCCTGCTGGGATACATAAAACATCCCAACAGGAAAATGCCGTCTATGAAAACTCCCCCAAGAAAAATCCGATACTAATTCTTGATTCCCTTTCATTAAATGCGAAGGAGAAGGTATGTCACTCACTGTTTAACTTTCTAATTACAAATAGAAATATTTTGAATTACAAGGCTTACAAAGCTCCAAATTATTTATTCTTAGTTTAAGCATCGTTAATGAAGGCAGTCCACATGTCTTCTTTTGAATTAAATTTCAGACCCTTTTGTAATAGTATTGCATATAAAAGAGCGTAATTATTTGGAGGCATGTCCTTACCTTTTAGCTTCTTTTTGGAAGGGAGAAGGGAAGCCTTGCTTCTAATGACACGTCATATAAAAAAGAAGAAGATTGGAATGAAGCATTTCAGAATATCTCTTTAGCACATTTTTTCCGATTGGGATATTATAGGAATTCCAATATTGTTTATTTGTTTATTTTAATGTTTTCTTTCAAATTATGGGCAGTAATTTTATGACAATTGTACAACTTTAGGGCGAAGACTCGGAAAAAATCAAGCTAATTTACTATAGCATCCAAGAGCTTCAATTTTAGTTTGGGCCTCTAGATATTTGTGTAATGGAACTTAAGAAAACCTTGCAATATAAAGTATAATCACACTCTCTAAAAAGCCATGCAAAATTACTACTATAAATTGGGTAAGTTTTAATGAAAAATTACGGTTTATTTATGAAAAGTAAAATTTGAAAAATTGGAAATATTAGTTTTATAGTCAAATGGAGAAAAACAAAACACAAGATTAAAAAAAAAATTAAAACCTATCTTACGAGTATCTACCAAATTTTCAGAAGGATGTTATTGTTCTATGAAGTGTCAAAAAAAAAAAAAGAAAAATAAAAATAGTTATACATCAAAAATACTAAGGTAAAGTATTCCGTTTTCTAAGTAGTTTCTTTTTTTTATTTAACTATTTAGCTAAAAAGTGTAGATGTAAGCATGGTATCATACTGATACTTGGATATTATGACTAATGTTATTGGAGCCAAATTTTATCAATATACTAACATTTATGTGGGAACTAAGGACTCTATATGGAAAGACAGTTAATTATAAAATCATCCTTTTAAAACTTGATGCCATATATTATGTATATACAAATTATTTAATGGAATGTTTTATGATTACAAAAATTTTTTTGTCCAGATTTTTATATAAATATGTACTTAAGTGATTTTTAGTCGATTGGTATACTTTAGTGCATACCATTAATTGCAGGAAATAGAAAATATACCTTGTTGAGTTATTAAAACCGTGCAAGGCACCATATTTAAATACGAAAATTTAAAAAAGGACCACATTATTTAACAAATAACTCTAATAAAAATATTCTGTCAGTCCCAAAAAATTTCAATGAAATGACTTCAACATAAAATATTTAGATTTAAACGCTTATAACCTCATATTATCAAAAAAATTGGCTAAGTATCTATTGCATTCATCTTCTTCTGTGAACATAAACATTGTAAATGTCTACCTTATTTTCTATTACTGCTCGACACAGTTATTTTGAAATTCTAACTTTATTACAATTACAGTTTACAAATGTGTACTTATTCTCTTGTATTTAAACGAATCTTTATCGTAATCACTAGACGCACCAAAATTTATAGACTTTTGAATTTCAATCGTAACTCCCCTTAAAACCATTAATTAGCTTGTAAAAAGATATTGCGGATAATATTAATGAATTCGGATATCGTTAACCCGTGCCGCATCAGGCTTGAAGCGTGCATTTATATGAGGAAAACATGAGTTTTATACAGTTTTTACAAAAATGTTGCAATTATATACTTCGCTTTGTAACTCAATCTTAAAGAACCGTATTCTACACATAGTTGTCTATAAAACAAGATTCAAAAAGAACAAAACGGTTAAAAAATGTTAATGTTAATACGAATTCCCCAGATCATTTTAGACCACTTGTGTAAGGAGTGTACAAACCAATTTTTAATTTTTTAAGAAATGTTCATATGAAATGCAATTTTAATTTAAACTTGAACCATAATTACTGAAAACTATGTGTTTGTTTCTGCAGGGTATTCACACGAGTAACGTTTGTTCGAATAATCGGCAAATTAAAGTCAAATAATTGTTCAATTAAATTAAAATCAAAAAGTTCGATTACAAATTTATTCGAGTAAATTGTGCTGATGAATCGAATAATTGGAGTAAAAACAATTCAAAACTTTACTTTCTTAACAAGTTGAAAGTATGTTTTTTAATATTGTTTTTTAATATATGTTGCTTGAAAACTACCGTTGCAAAACAGTTGTTGCATAAATATGGAATATTCAAAATCTAGAGGCCAATTGATATCATGATTTGAAATTGTAATAAACAAATCTTACTCAGTGAAAAGCACAGAATATGTGTCTGAAATACAACAAAAATTAAATAAAATATATATAGTCCATTTAAAAAATAAATTTAGATCATTATACCCTACATCACCATAGGTGGTTGGGGTATTATGAGTTTGTGCTGATGTTTGTAACGCACAGAAAAAATCATCCAAAATCCATCATAAAGTATACCAACCAACTCAGAATCATTTTTTGGGTCAATCTAACGATGTCCGTCCTTCCGTCTGGCTTGTTGGACTGCTGGCTGGCTGTCCATGTAAACCTTGTGCACAAAGTACAAAGTCGCAATTTTGAAGATAGTTCAATGAAATTTGGCACGTAGGACTTTTATTATATAAAGACGAAGCCTATTGAAATTAACTATGATCGGTTATGATTATTTCACATAGCCCCCATACAAATGTACTCCCGGAATAGGTGTTTAACGATCATAAATGCAATATTTTAATGAAATTCGGTGTAAGAAAGTTTTGTATAAGTACCAATCTTTGTGCCAAATTTCATGACCATATAAAACCTACTTCGAAAATCACTTTAACATGCATAAATCACATACACATCTTTGTATCAAATTTATATTCGATGCAAATAAGTTTTATATAAGTAGAAATTTTATGAGAATGGCTCTGCAATTTACCATAGCTCCCATATAAGCCCACTTTCGGGAATCACCATAAATTGGATAAATTCATATAAATGTTAATATTAACATAATATTCTTTATTCTTATATTTTATTTTACACTTAGTAAAAGTATCGGTCCACACTTGTCCACATGTCTAATATAAGCCCTCCACGAATTTTTATGAATATACACAATGTTTTGGGGTATCATATGGTTGGGCTTGACCGACTATATGTTTCTTACTTGTTTATTATTTAAAATTTGAGTTTGGAGGAGATAAAAGAAAAATAATTCACTTTTTTATATTTAGTTTTTCATAAGAAACAAATTGTAAGATTTGCAGAAACATATTGTTGTTCCACGAATGACAGTGCAGTCGATAGTTGTAAGTATGCAGCTGGTTTAGTGGTGGAATGAAAGAAAGGATTTGGACTTAAAATTGAATTAAGCATACTTTATACTTAGAATTGCTGAACTTCTTTATATAAAGTAAATACGATTTTTTTTTTTATTTCATAAATATGCAATCAGATTTTTATTTTGATCTTTGAAATTTAATATTTTAAAGGTGATCCTTGTCCAATTTTCTTAAAGACTTCATTGTGTATTTTTTGAGAAATGTTTTATCTTATTATGTAAAAACTTTGTTTACCAGTTCAAAAAAAATGACTTCATAACTAAATAACTACAAAAAATGTGTTTTTGCCGAAATCCGCACAATTTGATTCACAGGTACCGCGTAGTCATACCTGGTTCTTTTTCAAATTTATTTCCGGTGATGTTATCTATAAACGTGCATATTTTATCACTTTTTTGAAATTTGTTTCACAAAATTTTTAAAAGTTTCAAATTGGAGTTTTCCCTTAAAAAAATCATTATCCTGCAGAAACAATAATATATTTCTCAGTAATTTCGATTCAAATTTAATTAAAAATATCATTTTATTCAAACATTTCTCAACAAATTAAATATTAGTTTGTACACCTTAAAGAAGTGATTTAAAACCCATTATTGGTCTGGTTAATTGGTAATAACATTAATATTTTTATACCATGTTTGATAGATAAGTATATGTAGATTACGGCTTTAACATTTAGTTACAAAACAAAGTATCTATTGGTGAAACTTTTCTAAAAAGTGTAAAATGCCCATATTTTCCTCATATAAACGCTCTCTAGAAACTTCAGGTCCGCTGCGGCACGGGTTAATGATAAAAATTCAAAAGTCTGCAGAGTTTCGTGCAGTCTAGTAACCACTCTAAGAACAGAATGTTGGTTTTTATTGGATTATAATGTACTGACCCAACAAATTCATATTTATACAAAAGATCCATTTACAGTCAATGTTTTTAATTCTAAAAAAATCTTTTGTTTTTTTATAAAACATTTTAAATGTATATGTACAAGCTGAACTTGTATGTTTAAACCATGGCGTAATAATTTAACAAGGTGTATGCATAAAGGTAACAACTACAAAAATGCAATAATATCAGCCATTTTTTTCGTAAGAGAGAGTAAGAGAGAAACGTCAAAAAAAAGCACGTGCAAATTGTGAACAATGATTTTTGAAATTTAAAAATAATAAGAATAAATTGTAAGAAATTTATTAGTAATGTTTTCATAAATTAAATTAAAAATACAAATTTCTCTACCGAAAGAATTTACTTTTGTTTGTAAAGAAACCAATACAAGCAAAAGTAAAAAAATTGACATTTTAGTCCGAGCTTATAATAGCACCTTGTACTGGCTACGCCAAAGCTTAAACAGTTAAATAGAAATTCTGATTATGCATTGAACATTTCTTTTAGGCACAAAAAATTTAAATCAGAGAGTAACAAGAGACGAAACTAATTTTTAAAAATCCTAAGTCGGTTGTCAAAAACTTAACTCTTGTAACAACAAAATACATGTAATCAAATATATTTGGTTGTTGCTAAAAAATTAAAATACATTTTTTTTCTAAAAAAAAAATCATTATTTAACCTAATGTTTCGTCTCTACGTCTATATTTAAATTGATGATTTAAATTTCAATGGAATTGAATTTTGCTAAACAATTTTTAAACACATTAGCTGTTTCGCGTTTTCGCTGTTTTTGTTTAGCGTTTTCAACTTTAAATTTTAAAAAAGCACTAAAACTACGTAAGAAATGCGTAATTTTCTCCAAAAAAGCACTGAAATATTTTCTTTATTATATTTTTCAACATCTAACTGCGTAACGGAATTTTATTTACTTTGAGATCGGAAGCGATTTGGAATTACAGGCCACGTCCAAATTTAAGTACAAACTGTGCAAACATTTTAAAAAATCACAAAATATTATTTTCAGAAATTAAGATTCTTAAAATAAATGTGTTAAATGATCACAATAATCGCAATAATATAATCGCAATAACAAAAATTCCGCAGCATTAAGTAATTTGAGGAAATATTTTTTCTGGAAAGCATTGTTCTTACATCCGAAACTAAAAAATGAATATCATAAGATAGCACAAATTAGGGAATTCAATTAAAACTTAGTAAATAAAAATTAATTATACGATAATAAAATATATGTAAATTTCTTGCAAGGCTTTTGTTGAAAAATTTTCTTAGTTGTTTTGCATATAATATAAATAGCTTTCGGTAGTAAAAATAATTTATCTACTATTAAAATTTTCAAATTTGACGTTACTAAGAACTTTTAAAAAGCACTGTCTCAATATTTTTGCGCGTCCAAATTTTTAAAAAGCACTAAAAGCATTGAGTTGACAATACTGGTGTTGCGTGCTTTCCAGCAAAATATATTTAACAACTTTTTTTGAGAGAGTAAAAACCAATTTATACTCATATTAAAAACATTACAAAAAGTGCTATAAACTTTCTCGAAGATTTTGAAGATAATGTGTACAAAGTAAAAATTCCAAAAGGAATTCCTTTTTCCATAAGAATTTTAGGGAAATAAAAACAAAAATATTTAAAAATAACATATGAAAATATATATATTATATATACTATATATATATATATATATATATATATATATATATATATATATATATATAATATATATATATATATATATACAATGATTATATATATATATATATATATATATATATAATGATTATGTCATCATTACAATATATTTCATATTATGTATAAATAAACTGAATGTGAAAGAAAAATGAAAAAGTATATTTTTATTTAGTATAAACTAAAATTCCATTTTATAAGAAAATTAAATAGTAATGAACTAAAATCTGTGATTACTATTTCTCTACAAAAAAAAAAGAAAACTAAAATTCAATTTTATAAAAAATCTATCAGCGCTACAGAGAAACGAAAATCAGTGATAACCAGGGCAAGATTTTTTAGCTCTCGCATATTTCAGAAGTATTTTGCCGAAATAAATTCAAAAATTAGTTTTCTTATCAAAAACGCGATTTTTTTTCTGATTTTTTTGTAGTCTGATTAACTTATTTGTATAAATTATTTTGTTAGTTTGTTGAATATTTCGTATGTACTTGTAAAGATCTACCTTTTTATTTTTATAAAAAGTCCAAAACTATTATAATTTAAAGTTAGAAAATGCATATATATTAGGGTCGTCAATTATCTGACATTGAAGTTGATCGAAGCAAATTTCATACATTTTTTTAGTTATTATTCATCGATTAATCGAATGAATAAAGAATAAAGCATAGTGTTCGAGTAATTAACTACTAGTATTTTTTAAATCAATTTTTAGTTTTATTAACACAAAACAAACCAAAAAGTAACAATTCAATAACATGGAACAAAAAAATATTCAAAAATTTAGACCATATTCAAATTACAGACAAATTATATTTCTTTTAAATTATCATTCATAAAGAACATAATTCAGCATCTTTTCTTTTAATAGAAACAGATCTCTTTTCACTTACTATTGATGGTAGCAATACACAGCATTAAAAGCAAATCTTGTTTTTCTGTTCTTTTTAGATTTTTCTAAATAAAGTTAATGATCATCAATATTGCTGAAATCTATTTTTTAATGTTTGATATTATTTAATGATTGAGTTCAGTTAACAACATCACTTTCATCACTAAAATTATTTTTGAAATAAATAATAAATGAAAAATTCTCAAAAATAAAGAATTTGCATATACTTTTCGTTAATTTTTGTTGAATATTAAAAAAACAAATAATATGCGCTGGAAAATTTTCAGAATGTAATAATAATTTATACGTTTCCCATTTTCTCTAACTTTAAGACGTTTAATTAAAACTTTAGAAAAGCTATTCTATTTTTTTTTTTTTTTTTTTTTTTTTTCAATAAAAGGCTTTAACCCAAAATCTATTAAAACGTTGCTTACACATTTATATATCCTAAAGAAATTTTCAATCATTTTCAACAGGGTTTTCCAACTACACACAATTTTTTACACTTATAATTTCAAAAAAGCATAATAATTTAAGAAAAACTCGTTTTGGAAAATTATTCGATTAATGGTTAAAAATTGATCGAAACATTTTTTATTCAAAATTTTAAAAATTTTGTTCGTTTGAAAAGAATAAAAAATTTGTTCCTTGTTTGACAACCCTAATATTTATGCATACTTATATAATAAAACACATGAATTCTTTCTTTCTTCTTTATTCTTATGTATATTCCATCAACTTTTTGCACATTTCTGTACAAAATCGATTTAAAGAACGAAAAACTTAAATTTTATATTGCGTTCGAAGCGAAACTCGTTTGCAACGCATGTGTTTAATGCGTATTTTTGGTTAAAAGTTTAACAAAAATCAACCTTTGAGATAGCACGTAGAATGAACTTCAGGACGCGTCATAACTCATTAATATCCACTGTTCATGGCTGAGTATAGTTGAATTATAGGTTATTCTTTTTGAAGTTTAAAGAATTGCAGTTTTTTTTCTTAACTGACCCATATCCAACAAAAATTAACCTTAGTTAATACCCGGGATTCCCAGGTACCTTTTTGTGTTTTTCATTGATTTTGTAAAACCAAATATATGAGTAATTTTATGTAAATATTAATTGAAATCATTTAACTAGTTATAAAACTAAAAGAAAACTTGTAAAGGCACGTAGCAAAATCATTTTTGAGTATGTTCACAATGTCCGTCCGTCTATCTGTCCTTCCGTTTTAAACTTTTAATGAAGCTTCAAGTTGCAATTTTTAAGGTAATTGTATGAAATTTGACTTTATGTGATGCAGGAACGAACTTATTTTTTTTTTTTCTTTTTTTGACAATTAGTTGACAATAGTTACTTACCTAGCCCCCATACACATTTTCTCCAAGAATACCGAAACCATATTCGATGCTCATTAATTTTCTAAATATTACATATTTCAGTACATATTGAAGAATGTAATGTAATGGCTAAAATGTGCGCCATCATTTTCATAATCATATAGACTGGCGCAAAATAATGATAAAGAGAAAGATTTGTAATTTGCCATATGTTATCTTTTATTCCTCTTTCTGGAGCTCCTAAATAACCTAGAAAGTTCAAAATTAGCTTATTTATTGGACTAGTTTCCCTTCAAATACTAACGGAGCCAGATTTTATACAAAGAAACTTTTGCCTGACTAGGACAAGATTATTCACTAGTTTAAACAAAAAATTTTAAATTTTAACTTTAAATGAATCAAATGAATCAATAAAAATAATAAATACTGCAAATACAAGTTAATTGTAGTGCAAAACAAATAAAAGTAATAGGGTGGTACCGGTGTACATTGGGTATTGACTATCGTAGGTAACAAATTTTAACCCATTTTACATAGAGTAAGTTAACGAAATTAGGTTTTCTTCAGTTTCCAAGCTTTAGGAATATTTTAGTCGCGTTGATCTAAAGTTTCGTGGCTATATAATCATTATTAAAGAAATGTAAGCATTTTAAATTAAAAAAAGGTACATGGGTATATCCCGTAGGGTTAAATAAATGTTAAAGAGCTATTTAAAAGTAATAAACACTTTGGGTGATATATTACTGACAATATCAGAAAATTGATTGTAAGTTTTCACTCTTTGAGAAAAAGAACAAATTAAACCATTTTGCAATTTATTAAGTTTTTGTATTTCCTAATATTTTTTTCGGATTTGACTTTTTTGGTAATATGATGCTTTATTTCTAAAATATATAATATATAAGTGATTGCTTGCTTATATTTATAAAACGAATCGACCTGGAAATATTGAAAGAAAGAGATTCTTATATATTTTTAAGACTTTTAATTTTTATACATCAAGTATAAAAAATAGTAAAACAAATATTTTGCACAAATATCTGGTGGATATTATATTATGTGTTAATATAAATAAAATCTGTTGCCAAAAATTTAACAGACACAATCAGAAAATTTTAATAACTTTAATTATAAAGTTTTGTATAGTACTAATTTCTTTGATTTATAAGATAGTGAATCTGAAGTTTAATATATACATATAAAATATATTTTTTTTTCAATACATACATATGTAGTTATGTAAAAATATTCATCCAAAAATGATCTCTGTAAAAAGAAACTACTTGTTAAAAAAAATTTTTATTTTGAATGATAAAACATCTTTTTTATTGGGGAAATATTTTTTTTTAAACTTTGGGGTCGGCCAAAAAAGGTATCTGGCAGCCTTGCTCCATATTCAAAATTAACATGATGTTCAGTGTTTCCGTTTTTGTTATTTTTAATAAAAATTCGTTATTTTATTTTCCAATGTGGAGGTGGTGATTTGTTTTTCATTATTTTTTGACTAAAACAAAATTATATTTTTATAAACTACTTGTAAAGTACTATTTAAATTACTTTGTAAATATCCTATATATTTACCAACAATAAATGATTTTCTGATTAAAAAGACATCATAAAAAGATACGACTAAATTCTATATAATTTTCTAAAGCAAAACAATAATTTTATATATTTGATATTTTTAAAAACTTTTTTTAAAAATATTAATATATTTTAAAATATATAATAAATATTATATATTTTAATTTTACTTAAATTTTATATTTTCTTGAATATATTTATTAAATTTGAACGTCGAATGAAACAACTGTGTTAATTGAAAAATATACGGTAATAATTTTTTCTGTGTAAAAAGTTTCAACCTGATAATTTGTATATAATTATATAAATTTTTGCATAAATAATTTCAAAATTTTACAAAATATTAATTTGGTTACTTTTTCCAAAACTTTGGTTACAAAAAATATTTTTTAGTGGCAACACTGATGATGCTATGGTAAAATCTTTAAACTGTTCATATTTTTGTCTATAACTTTACTTCTACTGGATCAATTTAGCTAATTTTTCGTAGTAAGGTGAAGTGCATACAGCTAGAATTTTGTTTAAATCCGTTAATTTTTTTATTGAAAAATTGTCAGGTTTAATTTGGTTTTAGGGGATGTATATGGTTCTATAACTTTTCTTCTGCTGAACCGATTTGGCTTGGGATTGAAAGCTGGTGGGTGATTTTCATTCATATACTTCAAGAATTTTTTAACAGACGGACGGACAGACATAGCTCTCACATCTAAACTACTTGAACTTGATATATATACATATATATATATATATATATATATATATATATAGTTCACAGTATATATATATATAAGTATATATATGATGGAAGCAGCTTTCATCAATTTTATGATAAAAGTTTGTCTCTCTCTTGTTTTCAGTTGCAAGATTCTTAAGGTAAACAAACGCGATTTAGCAACATTTTGTAACAATATAATGTATGATAAATAGGGAAACCAAAAATATGTAAAAAATATGTTTTATGCACATTAAATATGCAGTAAGAAACAAAAAATATGCTCTAAAAACGCAAAAAAAATCACTCAAAAAACAAACAAATTTTGTAATTTTTTTTAACACAAATTATGTTTTTTATTAAAACGAAGTCTTCTATTAATATTTTAATGTTACAGAATAAAGCAAAGCTGAAATTGATCAATCGAAATTGATAAATCGAAAATTGATTCCACATTTTTTACTATATCATATAAACGTTTTTCATTTGCTTGTCTATCTAAATCTATATAATACTATTAGTTTAGAAATTATCAAAATTATCACATGTGTATATTATTTTTAAAATATTAACTGATGCTCTTTGGGAAAGTCCTGCATATTACATTTCAAAAGTAGCTTTAATGAAGATCAATTAATATACTTCTTAATCTTCAATCTTGTTGCTACAAGTCAAGCTCGTCAGCGATAAAATGGTGCCCATTAAAGTTTATTTTAAATACTAACAAACAACTTTTAAATTTAAAATGCCTTTTTAATCAAATTTTCATTAAAATTTTGCCTCTAAAATGTATTTTAAATTCAAAATTGGTTTGCGAATATGGGGGTAAATATTTTTGGATTTCTTCTTTTTTTTATAAAGTCGAATTTTAAAAACAGTACATGAGGTATAAAAATATGTTCTAAAAGTGCAAAATATGCTCTAAAAATTAAAAAAATATGCTTTAAATATGCATTAAAAATCGTTAAATGCAAAAATATACCACTAAGGGTAGAATATGTAAAAATGTGTACTTACAAATCGATGCCAAAATGCTTTATTTGTTCTGAAACAAATAAGTATTTTATCGTTGGCTTCATTCAATGTTCTGGAAAAAGCATGTTGTTACGTGTCAGCTAAATTGTCTAAAGTTAAGACGCGTAATCACACAGCACAATCCCTTTAATTGACATGTACTTGTTACTTAGAATTGTTCATCTTTTTCTTGGAAAACTAAACTTTAGTGTTTCTTTTACGAAATTTTATTAAATATTAAAGATGATATATATATATATATATATATATATATATATATATATATATATATATATATATATATATATATGTATAATTTCATATATAAATTTGTAGACCTTTCTTCATAGAATGGATAGAATAAACTAATATTTAAAATTCATGTTAATTCTATTCTTTCATTTATAAAGCATAATTGGAGAAAGCGAACAAAAATGAATCGGACTGACCTTTTTTAATGAGACATGTAAATAATAGAAAATAAATAAAAATCTTCACTTACATAAGAAATGCACCAATTGATATTCCACGACGATTAACTTGTTGGGCGCAGCGGTAAACGAGTGTATATATATATATATATATATATATATATATATATATATATATATATATATATATATATATATAATATATATATATAATATATATAAATGTATATATATAAATATATATATATATAATATATAAATATATATATATATATATATATATATATATATATATATAAAATAGTTCTTTTTATATCTATATAAATATAAATACATGTAGTATATATAATTTAGTTAAATTCTATTATTTTAGATAAATTTAGTAAATTTAAACAATTAGTTGATCTTAAATTTAATTTGGCTCGTATTTTATTGATTAGATTTAGATTTTAATAACATAATATCTTCATTTTTCTCGTTATATATTAGAAAATAATATATAAGTACTTTTCTTTGATAAATATTATTTTGAATGATAATTCATACAACAAATTTAAATATTTCTTTCTTCTAAAATTATGAAATTTTAGTTATATAATTTGTCTCCGCTTTTTAAGAAAAATCAATATTATTTAAAGTTTTTGTTTGAACTGAATCAAATAAAAAAAAAACACGTTTTAAGAATAATTTGAGATTGACAAAATTTGCGTTAAGAAGTGGTATGTTTTAACAAGAAACAAAAAAAAAAAAAAAATAATTGCGCAGTAAGACTATTTAATTATCCAAGAAGTATTGAATTCCAGTAGAAATATCCTTTCTCTCCTAGCAGATATCATATATATAATTTTTGAGCGTAACTCAGTAATAAATTAAAATAAGTGCGTATAAAAGTTATGTAAGTATGTATGTAGTGAAACTCATATCGCTTTCATTGTTAATATTAAATATTTTCTAGCATGGGTGAAAAAAAAAGAAATTGTATCAAAAGTGCGTCGTTTACTTTTGGTAAACAATAATATTTTATATCTAAATAGACATAGTTAAAATTCGAAATGCTTCATAAATTGTAATAAGAAAATAATATTGTATGGACTTTAGTTGGTATTAGTAATCATACTAAAAGTATTCAAAATATCGTGTTAAATATTATTACAAATTTTCTTACCCTTATGGAACAGTCTTAAAATCTTAAACGCAACAATGTAACTGCGTATTTGTGGTTTCCCTGATGAGGAAGTTAATATTTCTATCAAAAGACTATATTTATTAACAAAAACTCAAGAGACCTTATAACATTCATGTTAAAATTTAATAAATAATTTATTTTTTTGGTACACAGCTTTTAATTATGTTAAGATTATAACCATCAAAATTGTGAGCAAATTTTATTTATTATGAGTAGAAGCTATGACTCAATATGGAAAAATCGTGTCTCAATTTTTTCGAAATCCACTTTGCAGGTAGACCTCTTTCAAATACAACTCTTTTAAAAAATGAAGAAAGCTAGTATTACAAATATTGTCTGTTGAAAATACGCTCACGTCTAAACTACTTGATCTTTTCAAATGAAAATCACCCAGATTATTTGTTGTCCCCAGCAACTTGTGATTGCAAACCAGCCAATTCGGTTTAGCAGAAAAAAAGTTATAAAACCTTATCTGGACCAACTCCTAAAACTGAAAAATTTTCAACATAAAATTAACAGAGTTAAACAAAATTTAGTCAAATGTCTAACTTATTAAAGTTATAGACAAAAATATAAGCAGTTTTACGATTTTATCACAAAAGTCGCCGTCGTTTTACATAAACAGAACATAAAAAAACATCATGTTATAAATCGTGTACGGAGTGCATGTGTGTGTTCGCTTCAATACGAATGTTGATAAACGCAAAGGTATACCAGCTATGTTGAGTCTGATGTATGATCGTGGTCACCAGCAGCGTTGCCGTTTTGGACTTTTTCTACCAAATTTGGTAGAATTTTATTCCTTTAATATGATGGTAGGCAGAATCGAATTTTGGTAGATTTAAGCAAAAAAAAATATAGTTTTGGTAATAATAATTACCAAAACTTTAACTTTTAGTAGAAATTTGTATATGTACATAATATTTCGAAAAATATATCCGAAGAAGTTATTGAATGGGTACATTTTGTATACCTTTATCAAAAAAAATTCATATTTTATTGGTTTTGATTAAAAATGATACTGAAGCAGATTTCATAATAAAAATATTTACATTGATGATTCGTACATAAATACAAGCATAAAAAACTTTGAAAAAAAAAGTTTTCAGTGGCAACACTAGTCACCAGCGAAGACACCACGGCGTGCAACATAAGCAGTTAAGCTTTCTGTTCGAAAATTCTAAACTACTAGTTCGATGTGTTTTTAAGCTATACACATCGATAGAGAAGAGTATGAAGATGTATTTATTATAAGTTTGCCAGCATTTGGAAGTAAGTTTTTTTCATCCGTCTATTAAAAAGTGTCTTTTTAGACAGTTAGATGTTCAAATGTAGAAAATACACTGTCTATATTACACAGTATAGGAATAATAATAAACAGTATTAATATATTGAAAGTTTATTTAAAAAAGTATATTTTAATAAATTGATCAATTCTTTTTGGTCAATTTAAAGTTTGTGTACATAAAAACAACAATTTTTCCAACTCAAGCCGCTATTTGATCTTACATTTTTTTGTTTTTTTTTTTTTTGTAAGATCAAACAAAAATTCATTCAAATAGTGTCAAATATTTTATAACTTGTGTTCACACAATGATCACACTAGTGGCATTTTTAGTTAAGGGCAAATAATTTTATTTGTCCAAAATCAGCTGTTGTTTTGCTTGAATCGTAAAAATATTTCGTGTCAACATTATGCTAAGCAAATATTTGCAAAATATCGTCAAATATTAACGTAGCGTGAACATAGCTTAAGTAATTCATTCAAAATTCAATTTCGTATATCGTAGATAAGCTTACAAAAAGCCTTGTATTTTTTCTTTTGTTTTAACTTTTCAAGAGAAAAGATAAATAACTTATTTTTTGTAAGAAAGTCGTACAAAATCAGACTTAATAGATACTACTTGGCTTTCAGATTATGTCGACAATATAAAATTTACGTAATTTTTATTAATTTCTTTTCAATTTAAAATTTAATTTTTCTTAAAAGAAGCATAGAAAATATTCATTAACATATAAAACACCTCATTTTACATGCTGACGATTTTTTTGACGATTTAAATATTTGATTTGATAATTTTGACAATATTTTTATAAATAAAAAATAGAATAGTTGCCAACAAAATGATCCAATGAAAAATCGCTCAAAAAATTACTTTACAAATTTTGTTATATTTGATATGAAAAATTACGTAATGTTTTGAAGTGATTTTTCGTCATTCCTTATAATTTCTTTATGATCATTTAAAAATTTTTGGTTTATCTTCATAAATAGTTTCTATGGTTAATGAATTTTATTAAAAACTAATTATAATAATTGATTAAGTAAGTCCTAAAAATAAGTTATGTTTGAGAATAAAGCGCAGCAGGTGAAAATTTTGGTTAAATATAAGTAATCTCTTTTTTTTGTGCGAAATAATACACAAAAATGCTTAAATGGGTGATTCTGTAAAAATAAAATTAGTAAAAACAAATGAGAAATTATTTTATTCCTTGTTGAAATACTAAAATTTTAGTCTTTTTAAGGTAATTTTGAGAAACAAAAAAGGCTAGAAAACAAAGTTAGAAGCCTAAACGAAAATTTTGAGGGTAAAACCGAAATAAAAAGGCCAGATTAGCCTCAGAAAGGCTAAACTGGCAACACTGTTCCGCAATGACGCATGTTTTCCAGGCTAATATAAAATATTGAAGATATTTTTATTTTTTTATTATTGAGGATCATTCTTTGCCTCAAAGTTCTTCTCAGCTTTATTATTTAATTTTTTTTTTTTTTTTAGCTTTGATTTACTATAGGTTAAGCTAGGTTTACATTAGGCTAATATTTGATGATTTTTGCAAAAATTTAATTTACCTAATATGAACACCAAATATTTTTACGAACCAAACAAGAAAATAGCTGATTTTAGTCAAACAAAAACATTTGCCTTAAGTGCCAAGTGTGAACGTAAAATGTAAAATATTGACCTTTATTTTGAGCGGATTTTTGTTTGATCCTACAAAATAAATGTATGTTCAAGCAGGGGCAAACAATAGCTGATACTGCGTACTGTTTGAGCTGAAGAAATTGTTGTTTTTATGTAC
Organism: Protocalliphora azurea; assembly: GCA_932274085.1. Classification (NCBI taxonomy): domain Eukaryota; kingdom Metazoa; phylum Arthropoda; class Insecta; order Diptera; family Calliphoridae; genus Protocalliphora; species Protocalliphora azurea. The sequence continues at coordinate 52,779,258 of OW026521.1, read as the reverse complement.
ATAAACTTTAAATCGACAAAAAAGAAATGAAAAATTTGTATTTTATCAATTAAAATACAGTTTTTTAAATGAAACTTTTAATACACATATTAATATTTTTTATTAAAACCATAATAGTACTTGTTATGTTTTCTATACACCTGAAAGTGGCGTGCAAAACAAGTAATGTTGATTTGCGTATACAGGCCTGTTGTGAAGAGGAAACTGCGTTATTTTGTATAAACATACATTCCTTAAAAAAATTTTAAATATATATTTTTAAATTAAGTTTTATTATTGTGCACCATAAATTTTTCAACTGATAAATTGATAACAATTAGTACTTTTCATTTATTATCTAAATATTTTACTTTATTGTAAATTTTGTAAATATTTGTCTAAAATGAACAGCGGCCAAACACGTCTGGCATAGCTTCTCTACTTTTTGGGCTTCAAATTCATTTTTGTAACTTTTTCTTTTTCTGAACCAAGTTCCATAACATTCTTTAGGTCCTTGTTAAGCTTTTTTTTATCCTGAAATGTAATACTTTTGTCAAAATTACTCAATTAACATTTTCTATTAAGTTAAAAAAATAAAAATAAGAAAACTCAAATATTATTTTGTACATTTTTCTTTGACTGCCATTTACATGTAGACAAATGACCGGATTTCAAGAATTCGATCTGCTGGATATTTATAATTATTGGAAGTAAGACTTATTACGAAAATTTTGTGTTACGTTTTATTCTAACGCACACTTTATGTTTTCTAATCCTAAGGTTTTCTCATTTCTGAATATTATTGATAACCTCTAATTCTCGACTTTAACAAAAAATTTTCACCTGTTCTTTTTCGATTTGACATCTCCGATTTCGATATTACCTATTGAAAGTGTTTAACAAATAATCAACTTTTAGACTCAGGGCCCATTCCGGTAATAAGCATAGGTATTTTACGCATTCTGTGTTAATTTTATATATATATAGGGTTAGTCAATTTGTTCGGGTGAGAAAAAACGTGAGAGGCGTATAGCAAAATCGAAATCTACACAGAATTCTAAAAATTATGGGTCTTAAATGAAAACCTATCTCTCGCCGAGAGACATGAAGATTTTAGTTTAAGATATTAAAAAAAACTGCACAGATTCAAAGGAAAGCAACATGTTGTCACTATGTTTCCATTGATATCTTAGGATCCAATCAACTCTATATTCTGAAAATTTAAACTTAAGTAGTATAGAAAATCTGTATTAACATACGCTTTTGCAAAATTTTCAAAATAGCGCTTTTTGAAATATAGCTTTCCAAAACTTAAGGTTTAACCAATGACCTTTGACGTTTATTTAAAAAAATGAGGAATGTGATTTTGGAGGTATTCTCATCTCTATCTTGGGTACTTTTTGATTTGTGTTTAGACAAAACTAACATGTTAAAAAATTTATAAAAATGCAGACATACTCAAGAAATTTATAAGCATTTTAGCTATTTCCGGGAAAAATTTTGTATGAGGGCACAGTGAAATAATGGTTCGATTACAACTAATTTTAAGTGTTATGGTATTGGCCCAAGAAAATCTCACCGAATTTTATTAGATTATCTTTAAAACGTTTCTATTCTAATGTGCGTTGGTTAAACACTCAAAGAATATATTCTGAGCTACTCCTTTTACAACGGTTGGGTTGGTTAACGTGGTAGCCCGTAATCTTACGGGCAATCAAATAGACTCGTTAGAGTCCGTTTTGATGGAACCACACTACTCGCCAGGTGAATTAGTTGTGTCGAGTCTGTAATGAGAAAGAAATGTAGGGAAGAAACAATGAGAACATAAATTAATTAGACCCAGCCTGTAGCATTGAGATATTTAATGATGTCACTGAGTCTAGTGTCATATATCTCAGAGAGGTTGTCTAATTGGTGCCCTCCCAGAAATTTATGTCTGCTTGCGTTCAAGGCTGGGCATTCACATAGAAGATGAAAAACTGTTTCCTCCTTCTCGCGATTGCCACAACTACGACAATATTCATTGTAAGGGAGACCAAGTCTACTTGCATGTTTACCGATCGTCCAGTGACCTGTAAACAGTGCCATTAGTCTCGAGATGTCCCTGCGTTTGTAGCCAATGAGTTGCATTGAGCGTTTCTCGTTGTAAGTAGGCCACGTTTCTTTCGCGACTCTACATTTGTCCAGATTTCGCCATCTATTTTTCGCCTTTTCTAGAAAGTGTTTTTGGATTCTGCTTTTGACTGTTCCCAACGGGATTGCGACTGAAACCGCTAAGGAGGCATTCATAGCAGAGCCTGCCCGGGCTAATTCGTCTGCCTGTTCATTACCATAGTAGTCCCTATGCGCAGGAACCCAGATTATAGTAATGTCATACAGTCGACTTAGTCCAAGCAGTTCCTCTTTACACTGTCTGACTAGAATAGAGGTAGTTTTCGGTGATTTGAGCGATAGTATTGCCGCTTGACTGTCGACAAATAAACCAATATTCCCTTGAATATTTCTATCGCGAATTAGTTTACACGCTTCCCTGACCGCTAGTATTTCCGCTTGGAATACGCTTGCCTCGAGAGGGAGTCTACATGAGTGTCTAATTCCAAGATCATCAGAGAAGACACCAGAGCCGACACCGCAGTTCATCTTTGAGCCGTCAGTGTATATCCTAGTTCCATATTGTTCAAGAAGATTACCCCTTCTCCATTCACTCCTGGTGGGGAATAGGACTTTAATAGTATTCCCGAAGTCCATTTGGGGAATCATATAGTCGGCAAATTTATTGAATTGCGGGGGTATTAAATTTAATATCCTCGCGTGCCCATACGTTCTTGATCTCCAGCTATTCGTCGCAGATAATCTTATCGCACTATTAACTGATGATTCAATTATGTATAGGTCTATAGGTGTTAGGTGCAATATAGTGTTCAGAGCTTCTGATGGACTAGTACGTAATGCACCTGCAATGCCAATTAAAGCGGATCTTTGTATCCTATAAAGCTGATCCACCACATACCTCTTACTAGTAGCGGTCCACCACACAAGAGATCCATATACAAGAATGGGCCGTACTATTGCAGTGTATAGCCATTTTGTCAATTTTGGACTCAGACCCCATTTTACACTGAACATCTTTCTACAGGTGTAGTATGCTACCGTAGCCTTACTAACCCTATGTCGAATGTTCAGTTTCCATGAAAGCTTAGAGTCCAAAATAATGCCCAAGTATTTCGCATTGTCCGACAAGGTGAGTTCACAGTTTTCTAACCGTGGTAGTCTGAAGCTCGGAATCTTGGTCTTTGTGGTGAAAAGTACCAGCTCTGTCTTGTCCGGATTCACTCCTAGTCCACATTCTTTGGCCCAGTCGCTGAGTGTAGTCAGAGCAGTTGACATGATATCACTTATCACGTTCAGAAACAGTCCTGATACTAGTATCACCACATCGTCCGCGTAAGCCGCGACTTTCACTCCCTTGTCTTCCAATTTACACAGGATGGTATTAATGACAATAAGCCACAACAGCGGAGAAATCACACCCCCTTGTGGAGTTCCACGCATAACTTGTTTGGTCTTAACACTGTTGCCTAAATTCGCAATGACGATTCTTGTCTCTAGCATTGACACCAGCCAGTTGGTGATGTAATCATCAACTCCTAGTTCGTACAGAGCTCTCTGTATCGCCAAAGTCGTGACATTGTTAAAGGCGCCTTCAATATCCAGAAAGGTAGCCATAGCGTATTGTTTAAATTCAATGGATCGCTCGATGAACCTTACGACCTCATGAAGAGCCGTCTCCGTGGAGCGACCCTTAATGTAGGCATGTTGACTACCTGAGAGCCGGGTTGTACCCTCTAGACGCTGCCTTATATGTAAATCAATGAGTCTCTCCAGAGTTTTCAGCTGAAAAGAAGAGAGACTAATCGGACGGAAGTCCTTTGCATTCTCATGACTTCTTTTTCCGATTTTTGGAATGAACACTACCTTTACTCTCCTCCAGTTCCTGGGAACATAGTTGAGGGTTAGGCAGAGTTTAAAGATCCTATGTAGCCAGGGTATGATGTATACCTTTGCACTTTGCAGCATCCGTGGTATAATACCATCAGGCCCTGCAGATTTGTACGGAGAGAAGCTATCAATCGCCCATGATATTTTCTCAACGGATATTATGTCATCCTCGATTCCTTGCGAGGATTTTATATGCCCCATCTCCTGGTCTGTAATATCAGTTCAGCCAGGAAAATGAGTATTAAGTAAATGTCCAAAGATTCCGCCGACGATTCTGACCATGATCCATCCATCCTTTTAATATAGGATGGATTATTATGACCATTTGCCAAAACCCTACTGAGTCTAGCAGATTCCTTGGTATTGTCGATAGATTCGCAGAAGCCTTTTCATGAGTTTCTTTTTGCGATCTTTATTGCCTTCTTATATTCCCTACGCTTATCGTGATACAACTGCCACGATTTTGTCCTGTAGCCAATATTGAAAGCATTGCGTGCCTCCTTGCGTAGCTTCGAGAGTTCCCTATTCCACCAGGGAGGGAAGCTCTTTTTAGCCTTCGTCATTGGACAGGATATATAAAAAGCTTTAACAATTTCCCTGCCTAATGTACCCTCAATTCGGTCAAGACCCTCAGTCGTTGCTTCGACTGGAGGTATTTTTTTCAGTTTGTGCATGAGAATCCCATTGAACTTAGTCCAGTTCGTTCGTCTTGGGTTTCTGAAAGTTGACGCTGTTTCCTTGCAGACAAGTCCAATATCGAAAAGTATCCAGCAATGATCCGAAAAGGATTTCTCTTTGGATACTCTCCACCTATCAACTGATAAATTGGATCTGTCCTTCATAAGTGTAATGTCTAGCACCTCTTCCCATCCATTATGGTTCACCGAGCTCGGAAAAACGAATGTGGGGTCGTTGCCAGAGTTGCATATGGTCAAGTGGTTTGTATTAATGAAATCAAATAGACACTCACCTCTGTCATTGATTTCCGTGCTGCCCCATATTGTATGCCTTGAGTTAGCATCACAGCCAAGGATAATGTCCTCTTGAGCCTTTATAGAGGCCAGAAACGCCCTCACTTCGTCTGGCGGGGCTGGCTTGTCGTGTGCCACAACGGTTGGGTAATTATTTTAATGAAAAAAAGTCAAAATTGGATGTAGAACATTCCAACGGAAATTTAAAGCATTTAAAAGCTTAAAAAATTTTACGGTGTAATACCAAATTATCTCTTATAATGTATAAGAAATAATTATTCTTTCCGAAATATGTTACACATCGAAGAATTTGGAATATAAAAATATTGTATTTAAGAAAGTGCTTCTGCATCACTTAGGATTAAGATATAGTAATCAGGAATCTTGATATTTTTTGGTCCTTCGTACAGGCGCCTTGATCCGATTTCAAGTTTTTCTTTAGCTAATTTGTTTTTCATTTCTAACTGACTCATGATTATGTATTCATAGACTTCCATCACGTGGCAAAACACAAAATGCAGAGGTATATAGACTGATGCATTCCAATTGTATCACGATTTCCAAAAATCGTTTATTGAGGGCAAGTTCCCTATCAGATGACTCTGCCATTATACATTGAACATTCTTTCAGGCATTGCCTTCTTTACACTGATTGTACAATATTTTACACATTTTTGACACTCCTTCGAGCACTTGTTATTCACTTAATTCCACTTGATTGAAAGATAAAATTGAACTGGTATTTGAGTTGAGTGCAAGGGCTTTTATAGGAGAAATTAAAAAAAAATTAAATTTTGCATTAGTCCTCAGAATATTTATTTTTCTTTGAATAAATATTTTCAGAAAAAGAGTAGTTACTTGTCATCATAAAAACTAAGATATTGATCTATAAAATGCAAGCAGTTTCATACATTCATATTTAGCATATTTCAGATAATATTAAAAATATTAGTGATCATATTCAGCAAATTATTATTGTTCTAATAAATGCGCTATATATTCAGGTAGCGTCGATCATTTAATTGAAACCCATACTTACACTTGTTGTTAGAAATTGTAAAAAATAAACGCTGAAATAATACAATTTTCTATTTCTATATAACCTTATTCCAGAAATTCAAATTATTTTTTAAATTAAAAAAAAAAATATACTTTATAGACCTTTTTTTACCCCCTATACAGGATATAAAGATTCAACATAATTCCAATTTTTTTTCTCAATTTCTTTATCCAACCTTCTCAAAAGTATACTTAAAATATAAATTAATTTTTTTTCAAGCAATGGTCTTTATATATATATATATATATATATATATATATATATATATATATATATATATATAACTTTAACTAATTATGGTTCGCACCTTTTTCATTTCACTTTTCCCATGTAATTCATGAAAAATGTAAACACAACGCAATTCACAAGTGGTGCCTTTTGCAAAATGAATGGTAATAAATTTGGATCTTAAACGGCTGGGCCGATTCCGATGAAAATCCTCATCGATAGATGAGGAGTTTTGCTTTTAGAACATTGTTTGCTGGGGTGTGTAACATAAGCACATAAGCAAATTGACCACCACGGAAGTGAAAAGCATTTTCAAATATTTTTACATTTCCAAGTTTTACTAAGCAAGGTAAAAAAAAAAAAAAATATATATTTAACTTCAAAATCTTAATTTTAAAATTTTCGCCTTGACTTTTTTGCGTTTTTGCCCTATAACTTTTAAAATAAAAATTTAAAAATGTTTAAAAAAATAATTTGAAAAACTATAATTTTCTAAATTATGCAAAAGAAGAAAATAGTATTTCAATTCGATAACAAGGAAAAAATTTCAAAACAGGTCTCAAAAATTACAATTTTTTACCAAAAAATGTAACTTTATATATTTAAATTCTTTCAAAAATGTTTTTAAATAATTTCAATATTTTCTGAGATTTTCTGAAATACTAGACCTTAAAGAAGCGTGTGTAACTTTGTAAAATTTTGAACGTCACCCTACATCCAGTAGTCTTAAAAAATGGTAAATTTTTGAACCAAAATTCAAATTTTTGCGTGTGTAAAAAATTTCGATTGTTAATTTTGACACTTTTTGGAATGAGGTAAGATAGTATGATATGTCTTTAAAGTTTTTGCAAAAAATTATGACAACCTACCGGTAAATTTAGTCACAAGAGGCAATTTTCCTAAAATACCTCTATTTTCAATAATAAAAAGTTTTACTTTAAAAAATATACAGTATTATATACTACAATAACCACTTTAAAATTTGCAAAACTGTATTTCTTGCAAACAATATCCGACTTTAGCAATTGACCTTTTATTTGAAATATAATTTTGCTGTTTTTAAACTTAATAAAAAATTAGTCATTTCTTTTTTAAACTTTCACGTATAAAATGCCAACATAAATTTATATATTTCCAATTTTGACCACTTAAAATTCCTAACCCTTTAAACCATTATATGATCTTTAGGTATTATTTTTTATCATCTGCGTAGTTTTTACTCCTCAAGTCTATATTGAATTCAGATCTTTATTAGATATTAGAATTGCACAGTGGGGCAGAATCGATTTTTTTTGGAAATAAATTTATAACTTCTGATCGGCTGGTTGGATTTTCATACAATTTGGTACAGGCGTAGCAGAGGAGTGTAAAATGTTAAGTTTGGAAGGGGGCACAACAAACCCCTCAGGGGCGGAGCTAAGGGGGCTCAAAATTAGGTACCTCTGACATAAAATTTTTTAATTGCTTGTCAAATGTTTGTTTCTCGTCCGATTTAAATATTTTTATATATTGTTGTAGGCCCTATAAAAAACATGTTTACATGTCCTATTTATCTCTTATAGTTTTCGAGTTATTTACGTTTGAATTTTTAAGCACCATAATTTTGCATGTTCTTGGTCCAATTTTTTTCATATATATCCCAGTATTTCCGACCGATTTTATTAGTTTTTTTCTTAAATGATTTTGAATTTGAAAATTGCAAAAAAGAAGACTTTTTGTGTTTTTTTAGCCGAAAAATTATCTACACTATTCTTTATCTAAAATAAAATTTTCTTTAGCAACGTATAATAATTTTGTACTTTTCTGAAAGGCAACTTCACAGAGATGACTTTAAGATAAAAAACGAGGCAATAAAGTAAATGACGACACTTGCTCAAAAATAACAGTAGTCTATTGACAGTTGGTACTTGATGGGAATAGTGTTGCATTTCATATAACTGCGAGGGAAGTTCGAAAAGTCACGGACTTATTGATCCGCCCTCGTATATATATATATATATTCTTTAATATAAGAACTTTCGAAATAAATTAACTTACTAAATATGATATATATGTATATATATATATATATATATATATATATATATATATATATATATATATATATATATATATAATAAATATATAAAATCTCAAAACATTAAATTTTATAAAATTAAAATTCACTCTTTCTTTTTTAAAAATTTTTAATTTTGTTTTTCAATAACATCTCCAAAGTAGGTATTTTTATTTTAAACATATTTCTATACAAATGTTGAAACTCTTCTTTGGCAAACATGTACTAGACTTGTGATTTTCAATTTCTGATAGGAAATTGTAGATCAATTTAAATAGTTTTTAATATTTTTCTGTATTTAGTTCCACATTGAAAAATTTAATATATACCCATTTTATAGGATAGTAGGTTAAGAGCTCGATTTGCAATGTTTTTTCATTTCGTTAATAAAAATTCCATGCAGGCTATTGGATCATGACATGCCGATTATTGAGAAATTCATGCCGCATACAGGCAAATTCGATCTTTTTATAAAATATGTATTAACCAGGCAAATTTCAAAAACTATGTACTCATTCGTAAGCCTTACTCTATAAAATAATGCAAAATAGGTCACTGCAATCAAACTTCCTTAGTTAGAAATGTGATTTTTAGGTATTTGATACATCCATGTGTAAGTTTATTACTAATTATTAAATTTCTTGGCTAATACAAAACATTTGCAATAAAATTGCAAAATTTAAATTACTTCCTAATATTTTAAGAAAAAATGTATTAGTACAGGAAAGTAAAAATGCATTCAAATTTTGAAATTGGTTCCGTCTATGGGTCAAAATTGAAGTCATAATTTCTTCGACTTTGAGCCCTTGTATATAAATTTTACTAAATTTATCTCAAAAATATCACGAAAGATGCCACGAATTAAAACCTCTCAATGTAAAATAATTTTAGAGGACTGTTAATATCAAAATATTAAATACAAATACAGTTGATAAAAGAAGTCACTACACACTTAGAGACATTTTAAAATTTCCGAAATGTAAAGGATTTAGGAGTAATACAGGGTTCCCAATAAAACTCACTATAAGCGAATAATAATAAAACAAAAATTTGACAAACGTTTAAAAATGTTTTATGACAGAAGTATCTATTTTGAGCCCAGAAATCCTGATAGCTATGTGGGGTTCCTCTTCCAAATATAAAATTGTACACTCCTCTACTACGCTTATGTGAATTTTAATGTAAATCGAACCAACGGATTAGAAGCTACATATTTATTTCCAAAAAAATCGATTCTTTCTCCAATGTGCATTGTTATAATAAAATTTTTACTAACAATTAAGAGAACAATCAAAAAGTAAAATAAATATTTGTAAATCTAAACCAGAGCACACTGAATAGGTATACTCTTCACGACAACAAATACAACAACTTAACTTTTTTACCTTTCCTTTCAGTAGATGATATTTCAAAAACAGCTGATTAAAATATAATGCAAAATATACAATATTATTTGTTTGTTTATGTAAACAATAAAACATAAACTAACTTTGGCAGATAATCTACACCAAAATAAAATCAGCTAAGCCGACGAGCATACATATTCAATGTATCATAATCCAAACGTCTATGTCATCTTTTAAAAACGTACTAAATATAATATTAATGAAAGATAGACCTCAATTCTATAAATATTAAAAAATTTGGTTATATATATATATATATATATATATATATATATATATATTTCTTTCATATTATTATTTTCTACTTAATTTCACTACAGGTTGTGAATACCCTTAATATCAATTCATTTAATATACAATTGTTTTGTTGAATGTTGTATCTCCTTGGAAAAATAAAACAAAAAAATAATTTCAACTCATCACAGTCACTTTTCAGTCCCTGAAAGAATTTAAGTAGAAAAAGCAATGATTAATATTTTTTTATCTTTTTCAAATTTCCAACTTTTTTTGTCTTTTTTTCATTATTTCTTTTTTTTTTTGTATTTTTGTAATATTAATTTTTCCACAACTGTCAGTCTCGACCTCAAAACTATTAAGCGTGTTTTGTTTGTTTTTGTTTATTGTTTTGGTAACAACAGCAAAAACTACTACAGCAACATCATCATTATAAACAACAATAAGAAAAGTTATTTAGCACACTTTTAATTTGTCAAAAAGTTGAACATTTCAGACTTTACTTGTTTTATGAAGTTTTGTTGTAGACTGTTTTTTTTATTCATTTTATTTTTTGTTTTATTTCACTTGTTGTTGTTGGGATGGCTGCTGCTAAAATATTTATACTAGAAAATGTGTTTTGACCAGTTCAGTATGTAAAGAGTTTCAAGCTTTTGCACTCATTCAAGTTTTACTTTGTTAAATGGTAATAATTGTCCTAATTGTGATCATCGCCATAGAAAAGATTTAAATGTTGTAATAATCACAAACGAAATAATCATTTACTAATTTACTGTTACATATTTAATGTAGAATTTTAAGCACACATATAATAAATGTGTAATAATTACCAGACTAAATACTGTATTGACCCTCGTTAAGGTGAACTAAGAAAATTGTGAAGATTGAAATTTGCTGGATAAGCTTCGTAAAATCGTTTGTTTGCTATATAAGGTGCACACAAAAAGGTCTTAAAAACTGGATCAGTATTTAATTTAATGTCTATTTTAAAGCACTTAGTTTTCTAATAATATCTTGTAAGCGAAAGAATTGTCTCAATTGTATTGTTATACCGGACAAAAAATATGAATAAAAATTACGAGATATTAAAAATTCTGCGTGAGTTGCGTAGAACTTAACGTACTTATTAGATTTGTTGCATAATATGAACCTGGAAATAGTAACAAACAACAAAAAATAGTGGACTAAACTCTTAATGTTTATGTTTACTTCTTTAAAAATGAATTATTGTAATCGATCAATTCGTAAAAAAATCAGGATGCCTGTGGAGTCTAAATTTTAGAAAAATAACGAAAATATTAAAAATTCGAAATGACTTAAATTCTCGAATCTTAAAAACATTTTTTTGTGTTTGTTTTTGGGGTTTTTGAATTTGGGAATATTAAAAACAAATTGGCGAAATATGTACTTTCCGAAATAACAATGTGCTCAAAAATTTGAAAAGTTAAAAACACTTTTAAAGTAACATAGCTTTTAAAGTATGGTTAAGCAGATTATTACACCACATTTAGAATTTTCTTTATACACCCAAAATCGGGTGTAATATCAAAAAAAAAAAACGATTTTTCGAACATCGTGGCTTTAAAAATTTTTATTTCCAATATCTGCTATACCATTTAAGTTTTTTAAATGCATTAGAAAGAAATGACCTTACTGTTTTTTAAAAGTATATACACATTTTTTTCATAGCAAAACTGTGTAAGATATTGAGGACACAAACTCAATTTTTTATTTATTCTTATTATTTTTTGTTATTTTTTGAACTTTTCAGTCATTTTTGACCCACACTTTACTAGAAAACATTTTTTTTCAAATATTATATTTTAATAGGAATAAAATCAGATGAGAATTGTATGATTATATGATTTTTTATAAAATTGTAAAATTCACAAAATTCTGTCATTTAACGTGTATTTATTATAGCCTTAACGTAGTTCCTATATTAGACACAATTTTTCATTAAGGCAAACGTCAAAATTAGGTTATTCGGGGTGGATATTCAAATTTGCATGGATAGTCAACCCGCGATTAAGTCTCTTTCAGGTATCTATTCGACATCCTAGCTGGATGAACTAGCCAGAACTGGTTCTTTTCTTCAAAATGAAGAAATGGACTAACTAGTTGGTATACCGCTGTCAACTTGCAGATCTATGTTACTTGTTGAGAATAGCTCAACAAAAATGGACAAACGACTCCGCATGTTCTATCTTGAGACAGATATGGCATCAGTACGATCGAAAACTGTCGAGCTTCATTCTGGGATTGCCGAGGCATCAGCTACAAACACTTGAAGCCATTATTACCGGACACTCGATTTATGGTGCGCACACTGGGAGACTGGGACTCCTTTTTAACGACTATTGCAGAAGATGCTTTAACGAGGAGGAAGAAACAGTAGAACAATTTCTTTGTCACTGTCCAGCCCTTGGTTGTTTCGATTCGAATCTATATTCCGACATGTGAAAACAGATTTACATGATCTATCAGGGTAACACAACGGGACCAATAGCACCCAAGTGAGCTGTTTATTTTACATATTCACAGCTGTTAATCTATCCTAACCTAAAAAGCATCGCCAGTTTTAGCATTTTCTTAAAAATTATTATTTAGGAAAGTCTATAGATATAATTTTGCAACATTTTTGGGAGCACCGTTGGGCAGAATATAATACATTTTGATAGTAAATGTTTATTTTATAATTTCTTGGGGTGATTTATATAATAGTAAGTTACACAGAGGAGAACTTTTTACAGTTAGCTGATTATACTTTAATTTAGTTTACTTGCTTATTTTTTCCGACATCATCAGAAAAACGACTCCCTAATCGTTTCGTTAAATAAATATTAAATAAATATAAATTTGTGGTAATCGAAGATTTACAGAAATAATTGATCAATTCACAAGCTATTATATGTATAAGTCGCAAATTCGCAAAAACTAAAATACTCTATGAATAATATTGCATAGTGAATCACAATCGACCTTATTTTAGAATAAATCTGCTCTTACCAATAGAGTTTCGCTTTGAACGCAATATAAAATTTAAGTATTTCGTTCTTTAGATCGATTTTCATGTCATTTATTATACAAGTATGCATAGATATGCATTTTCTAACTTTAAATAGTAATAGTTTTTGACTTTTTATAAAGAACTGAAAAGACAGATTCTTTACAAGTGCATACGAGGTATTCAAAAAAATAAGAAAATAATTTCTATAAATAAAAAAACTAATTTTTTAATTAATTTTCGGTAACATACTTGTGAAATATGTAAGAGCGTAAGAACCTTGCCTTGGTGATTACAGATTTTCATTCCTTTCTAGCGCCTATAGATTTGTTATAAATCTAAATTTTAGTTTTCACTAAAAAATCGATTTCTTTTAGAGATATAGTGATCACAGATTTTCGTTCATTTGGCTCTGGCGCTACTACTTAAATTTGGAATTTTAGTTTTTACTAAAAAATATATACTTCTTCATTTTTCTCTCACATTTAGTTTGTTTGTACATAAAATTAAATATTCTTTTTTTTACCAAAATAACCGATTTTTATGAGAAAGATAAGGCATTAGTGATTTTTGTCTTTTTAAATTCTTTTGGTTTTACTTCGCCGCATACTTTGTTATAATATCTTAAGATATATATGCAATACAAAATCTTCCTTAGAACCAAGTTTATACCACTATAATATTGTGGAAGTGAAAAATAACAAATAAATTAGCATAGCACAATTTTCCGAAAAATTGTTTTTAAATAAAAATGATGAAATTACTGCCTCAATGGTGAATATATAATATTCGGTATAGCATTCTCACAGGTTTACATATGCTGTTTGATAGCTGTAACAAACCACAAATAATAATCATCTGTTAACTGAGGTTCCTTATATAGATTTGCACTGATTTTGACATTTGTCTTGATAAAAATTTGTCTAGTATCGAACTGCGTTATTTCATATTTTTTCGTTTTTTTTTTTCGTAAACGGTGGCAATATTTTTTACCTATAAATTTTGTTTCTTGTTCCGGCCCATAAATTTTTTTTTTGCAAAACGAATCTTAATGTAAAAATCAATAATTTCGGTCCATTAACGGTCGAGATTTCGTCAAAAACCAAAAAGGCCTCTAAAAGCGTACTTATTTTCGACTTTTTTGAGCCTATATAAGCTAGCGACATTGTTTTTACAAAGAAAATTCGGAATCTTTTCTTGGAATGTTTTTGCGGAAGAACTGAACAAAATCGGGTCATTAGTATCTAAGATATCGGTCAAAACGCATTTTGGACTTTGTGAAACTTCTACATAAGCTTCAGAATTCGTTTTTACAATAATATGTTGTAAAAATTTTTCTAAAATTTCGGTTTTTTTGAATTAACCATATCAGTGTAAAAACAACCGAGTTATGGGCAAAAATCTAAAAAAAATTATTAAAAATATACACACACAAACATATATAAAAAGCATTGCAATGACTTTCAGTGTTGTTGTGTTTTGTATAAGCAAACAGTAGTTGTTGATTTAATATATATATATACCCAATTATTTTTTTATGTATGCTCGGACGTTTTTTAGTTGGAAATAGCATGTATTTACATACAAACATATGTATATACATTTAATCCCCATTTTTAAACGCAAATCCCCAATTTTGTCTCCAAAATTTTTTAATATAAAAATAAGTATACGCAGAGAAAAAAAAAGTTGTAGTAACTATAAGCTAAGAGAAACATATTATGATTGGAGCACATGATTACAGCGAAAAATAGAAATGGTTATAAGTAATTATGATATTTATGATTCCGTTTTGTCATATTATGTTCGATTTTATAGTTTGTTTTTTCATGTTATGATTCTAGTTTTAGATATAATTGAACAATCTTACTACATCATTACCCATTCTGTCAGATTATGATTTGATGTTATTATATTACTATTCTATCTAATTTTATTTTATAATATTATTATCCCATGTTATCACACATTTATCCAATTTTATTATATTATAAAACGTACATATTAATAAAAAATTATTTTTATAAATTTTTTATTGAAAATAATAAATAATAAAAAGTTCATTATCAAAAAAAAAAAAAAAAAAAAAAAAAAAAACTATTTGTTAATAAATTATATTCATGTATACCACTATATATGGTTTAAATGATATGAAAAAAAGATATGTTTTTTTATAATTGCTTTTGGCGATTGTATTTTCCGTTTGCCAATTTTTTTTTTTTGACGATTTATAAATATGGTGGCTATTTATTTGGCTAATTTTTAAAAATTTATTAGAAAACATATTTTTTCATAATACTATATTTTATTAGGGAAAAAAATCAATACATAAAAGGTGATTAGAATTGTAAAAGTTCTAGTACTCATAAAAATCTGTTATTTTGCGTGTATTTTGTTGTTGCCATATTTATGATGCAAATTAATGGCAACGACAAAGTACATTAAAATAACAGGATTTTATGAGTATTACAACTTTGAAAAAAAATCATATGTTGTACAATTCTCATCTGATTTTATCAAATCATAGCTCATTTTATTCCGAATAATATATATTAATTGGAAAAAAAAATATGAAAAAAATATATTTTCTAGTAAAGTGTGGGTCAAAAATGGCTATAAAGTTATAAAATACGATATTGTGTCTTTAGTATATTACACAGTTTTGGTATGAATATAAATGTATATATATATATATATATATATATATATAATTTGTACAAAAGGTACAAATTCTTTCTAATGCCATTTAAAAAGCTTAATTTGGTTAACAGATACTGTAGATAAAAGCTTTTAATGCCGCAAAGTCCAAAAATCAGTTTTTATCAGTTAAACTGGCAACACTGTTTGTAAGTATAATCGGGAAAATATGAAAGCATACATAAGGCATTTTATTATTTGTCAGTAAGGTGGTGAAGAGTATAAAGGATTCGGTATAGCCGAATATAGGACTACTTGTTTAGAAGTAATGTTAATATTTGAACATAAATAAAATTTAAACGAGTAAAGATACTCAAATGAAATTTTGACACAACATATATATAGTCTTGCCTTGAAATCAGGGAATTGAAAACACATCAACTGTTTTGTACCAAAATACGCAAAATCCCTACCTGGAAAAAAAATGTTTTAAAAATTTACTTTTTCCATTCAAATGATCACATTGTCGTTATAAGGGGCGTCTGTCAGGAAATACTTTTTGTGTGTTTACCCAACATATGGAGGTATTTAATTAATATAATTTTTGTTTGATCCCAGCTTTGCGATTTGAGAATTTTACAAACATATTCAAACAAATTTTAAAAAATTGACAAAGTTTGGATAGGGGTAGTGGGGAGTACGCTGTCCCTTCTGGTTTATTATGCGTATTAACATCTACATTAATATTCCTTAGAAAAGTATTAAACGATTATATCGGCCAGAATAAAAAACAAATTTTATAAGTAAAAAATTATTACCACCTTTTTGAAAAACCCAAATATATGAAATTTTTTTTAAAGTTCCAAATTCAGATTAATATAACATTTAATGTAATGTATGTATTTATAAGATTCTTGCAGCAATATTCATTAGAATTTTGCAAAGAATCCAATTAATATTTAAAAAAGATTTTAGAACCAATATGTTATGTTTCCGCCAAGTTAAGAAAACTAAAAATATGAGTCTCAAAATGAGAGGAACATTTATTTACACCTAAATATCTCTTAAACTAAAAGAGCTAACCCGCACATGTAAGCGTAATTTTTTTACAAGCACTACCTATATGGAATCCGAAATCATTAAAAATTTTTTTGAAATAAATAATAAATAAAAAATTTAAGTAAATAAATCATTTGTATATACTTTTGTTTCACGTTTTGTTGAATATTTAAAAAAATTAATATGCGGTGGAAAATTGCCAGCATTTAATAATAAGTTATACGTCTCCCGTTTTTTCTAAATTAAAGACGTTTAATTAAATCAATAGAAAAGCTATTCTTTTTTTTTCCAAATAATACTGAGACTTCAGTGAGATGTATTAAAATGTGGTTTACACATTTATATATCCTAACAAAATTTTCAATAAACAAAAGTTTTTACACTTATAATTTAAAAAAATCATAATGATTAAAAAAAAAACTCGTTTTGAAAAATTATAATTAAAAATTTATAGAATATTTTTTTTTATTCTAGCACAGGTTTTTTGCTGGTCTGGGGGACAAGGCGTGAACCTCCAAAGTCAATTCGGGTATGAAAATTTTTTACAAAATCGCAAAAAATTCATTTATGGTTTGATTAAGTGAAAAAATACACATAGATAGTCCTTAAAATTCTTTACAAAAAATTACCTATATGTGTGGGTTATCTTCCTTACTTTAAGAGATATTTAGACCAAAGTAAAATTTAAACGCATTTTTTGGTTTTTAGCTTTTTTAACTTGGCGTCCTCAATTTGAATCATAAAATTCGAAATAATTTTCGTGCAAGAATCATATACCTTCATGGCTCCGAGAAAAAGTTATGCTATTTTCATTTTTCGCTCATTTCATTTTTTACTTATTTGTGGAGTTCAAAAATATCAAAGCTGAAATTAAAAAGAAAACACTTTGATTACGTACCTATGTTCGCTAAAAACACAAAAAATATTTAATAAGCCACGCATCTGATAACGACAAGGTAACCAAAAGTCATATAGGATATACCTAATTACTTCATTCTTTAATATGCTGAATATAATGACTTGAATATACTAAATTTTATTACAAAATTTAAAAAAAATAACTGCAACTCTGATTTTCTTTTAGTAATGCATAAAAATTTCATTAAAGAAATCCAAATACTTGCACAGAACTTCATTCAGTTTTTAGTAAATAATAATTATATTTATTTTTGGTAATATAAATAAAGTCAAATAAGAAATAATTAAAATAAGTGACCGATTTCGGTGGTCCTCCCCCTGCCCCGAGACCAGCTTGTGCTCCACCAAAACAATTGGAAAATTCTTCAGTAATAACTATGTGAAATTTCATTGAAATATATTTAATGGTTCAAAAGTTACGCAAAATTATCAAAAAAAAAAAAAATATATATATATATATATATAAATATATATATATATATATATATATATATATATATATACGTTGAAAAAGCTGTCCACTTATGTATATAGAATGCTTCAGCATTATATACATTATATAATGTATGTTATAAAAATCGAAGATATGATTTTATAAATATCCTTGATGCAAGGACGAATATTTATTTCAATATCGGAGTTGGTGATGTTCGTCGGGTTTTCGAAAATTTTACATTTCTTCCTATACTAAAATATCATAATGATAGCTTTATGTACATATTTTATTTAAGTTCAAACATTATTATTATTTTTTGTTTTACAAAATAACACTAAACATCAAAATTTGACGTCTTTTGATAAATTTATTGAAGAAGTTTAGTTCTAATGTATGCTGAAGCATTCTATATACATAAGTGGACAGCTTATATATATATATATATATATATATATATATATATATATATATATATATATATATATATATATATTTTATAATATTTCTTTTCAAAAATGGCATTTTTATAATAATAATTAAAATCCAGATTTACTGGCATTAATTTGGGCCAAAGTTTGTTTTAATTGGACAAATAAGTCCGAAGGTATATGGAGTTAAAATTTATATATTTAAAAAAAAAATTCTTAAAAAATTTAACTTTGAACCGCGATAAAAACTAAAGCAAAACGAATTTGAAAATTTTGAAGAACTTTAAAATTTGTATTGATATAATGGGTATAAAAAAGTTGTCCTTCAAATAGGAACGTAGATAGATTCCTATTTTTTTATTCCGAAATATCCAAAATCCAAGTTCGGCGAAAACTTGTTTTAAAAATTGTCTTTTGTTAACCCAGTCTTTATCAGAAAATTAAATATTTTTTATTAAATATTTTTTATGTGTTTAGCGAACGCATGTAGTTATGTAATCAAGGTGCTTTTTTTAAATTTCAACTTCGACATTTTTGAGTTCCACTTATTTGTGGAGCTAAATAAATAAAGTGAGCGAAATTCTGATAGGGCTAGCGGGGATACTGTCAACATTTCACTTCGGTCTAAATATCTTTTAAAGTAAAAGAGATATCCCCCACATGTAAGTGTATTTTTGCAGAGAATAATAAGGACTATCTGTATTACCTTTTTTTCCAATCAAATCATAAATGAAATTTTTGCGATTTTTTAAAAAATGTTCATACCCGAGGTATGAAAAGGTACTTTGGAGGTTCACATCCTGTCCCCCAGACCCGCTAAAAACCTATGCTCCACCAGATCAATTGGAATATACCTCAGGATAGGCCATGTGAAATTTCATTCAAAGACATCCGGTAGTTCTAAAGTCACAGAAATATTTCCAAAAATTTCGTTTTGCAACCACTGTGTGACGGTGACAAGGTTTTGAATAGATGGTGTGCAGAAAATTGAAAAATCCTTTATGGGGTGGCACCAATATATGTATAATTGCACGGTGTCTAATGTTAAAATTTTATGACATAATTTTTTCTTCAATAATATAATCTAATATTGATATAAATTTATATATTTTTTTTATTTTTTTCTTCAAATGAATTGTTCCGCCAACATTTGAAAATTTGCTAGTATGTAATTTTTAAAAATACTTCTGCACTTTAATGATATTTTAACGATAATGTAGTAGCTTTGATGGCAATAGAAGGACGTGTCATCCGAAAGATAAGTTGTATCCTACTATAGAATACATAGATGAGCCAAAAGTTATGTTAATTAATATGGAGATTGCTTAAAGTTCCTTTAGGAGAACGTACTATCCTTGAGCCAAATATTATTTGTATCGGCTTAGTAGCTTTGATGTGATTTCACCATAAATATTGGCAAAAAATCGCAAAACTTTACGTAAAAGGGAATGTGGTATCAAATAAATAAGTCATATAAGCCATTGTTCCGTCCGGACTATATGTGTGTCAAATTTTATGCAAATCGATTCACAGGATGGTTCAATGAAAAGAGAAAAATCAAGTCAAATAATTTGTGCGAAAAGTGCCATAATTCCTTTTGAACTATATGTGTGCCATATTTTATCTGAATCGATTCGGCGGATGGATCAAAATATGAAAAAAAATGTGATAAATTAATTTGTTACAAAAAGTAGACGTAAAAAGAGGCGTTACCTCCAGTAAATATTTTTCATTAATAGAAATTTTTGCTCCCCGATTTTAGATGGGAAGAAAAAGCGAAAAGATAAAAGGATCGATTTTTGGATATTTTGTAAAGTTTTTTTGGGTAATTGCGGAATTTCCGTAAATAAAAAAGTTAAAAACATATTAATAATATTAAAATTTTATGATTACAGCTTTTTGATTTGAGAAATTTTGTCGAAAATTAGAAATTTATGAAAAAGAAGGCCTAGTTGGGGAGACCCTGTTTCTCGCAGGAGTCAATTTTTTTAATGTGTTTTTTCACACTATTTTGTATTAAGTCGTCTTTCGGAAAGAAATAAATATTACTTAAGAAAAATTGTATAAAACTGAATAAGAATGTGGGTACTTAAAAAAAAAACGGGAAAAAGTCGACATTTTCTCAAAATTCAAATTTGAGTCCGTAAAGAAAAAAATTCTTTCTTTATAAGACTTTGTTATTTGTTGTTAATAAAACCAAAAATATCTAAAAAGATCGGGTGGATTTTGAGCCCGCTATAAAAAAAATTTTACTAAGGTACGTTTAAAAGTAAAACTTTAAATCTTTGAAGCGCAATATTTTTGGTAGATCAGCAGAATTCACTCATATAAAAATCTTTCAAATCGATTTGAGATATAACGAATCAGGATCGCTTTAAATAATTTTCATACCCGACATGTCCAACTCTGTGGACCTGCCCCGTTATGTATATATGATCCAAATTCAAAATTTAAACTAGCTTAAGCTTCTACTCTCACTATATGATAGTAACAGTGGATCACATATTGTGCAAGGTCATATAATTGCATATCTGAAAGCAATTTATAATTAAAAAAGTCTATATATTTTTACTTTTCAATATATATCTTTTTAGCATTTCTAATATGTTGAAATCTTTCTCTTCTTAACGATACTAATATCTTGTAAGAAGAACTAACGGTTTAGTTAATGCCGTAAAATCTATTTTTTGCCCCAGTGAGTAATTTATAAAATTATAGATGTTATTCTTAAATACACAGTAGGCTATCCAATCGATTAACCGACATTCGGTTATCCGACTAATTTATATCGATTAACTGTTCGAATAATTTAAAACTGTCAATTTTCGAATAATGAATAAACCGAATATTTTGTATCGAATAACCGATTAACCGAAATTTAGTTTTCTGAACTTATAAATTTAGAACATATTTTATTTTTAAGATAAATTTATGTCAACTCCATCTCTGCTATATCCCAGAAAAAATAAATGAAAGTCATTTTTAGGAATGTACTTCTTCATTGCTTCCAAAGTATCAATAAGTGTACGTTTTCTTATGATTAAGAAGCAATACAAACAACATCCATGTTATTATTAAAATATGTAGATTCAAATGAATTGCTCTGCTATAAAACTTTGAAATTCGGTTGTTATTTTGGCAAATACTTTTTACAAAAAAGAACTGCTTGAAACAAATGAAATATAATGTTATTAATAATTTTTTTATTATAAATATTGGTTTATTTAAAAATTGACACTAATTTTCTTGCGCCGATATAAACGAATTTGGATGTTCATTGCAATTTTGCATGAACTCGTGAACATAAATTCCTTCTCAGTGAATAGATACCACTTCTGGATCACAAGTTAATAATCTTATTGGCTTTATCAGATGTTATTTTATTTTATTTATTTATTTTTTAGATAGAATATTTAATAAAAGGCGACATGAAATTTTTATAATATTATAACTTTTCAAGTACCTAAACTTATGACAGTAGAATTCTGAAGTTTTAAGTAAACTAAATTCAAAGATATGAGTCGTAAAAATTTTAATTTTCATCAGCACGTAAAAATACCAATATTTTATGAAAAAAATCATTCCTACCTGGAAAATATGGAAAGTTACTTTAAAAAGACTGATTTATTAAATAAAGCTAAATATGAAAATATTTTGTAGTATTAGAGAAAAAAATGCAGTTCTTTTTATATAAATGGGCGAAAAAACTGATAAGATGAACTCTTTGTGGAAAAATTTCATCTACATTATGTATGTAAATAACTATTTAATAGATTAAGTACTATAATTATATGTTTTACATGTATTACCAAGTCTATTCGGTTTATCAAATAATTTGCCAATAATCGGTTATTAACCGATCAACTTTTAACTTCGAATAATTATCTGTCGAATTAACCGAACCGAACACAGCAATTTATAGCTTTGATGAATTAAAATATTTGTTGGGATTTAGTAATACATATGTTGTAAGTGTAGATATTTATGTGCACAATATTCATATAAATATCGTACTCAGTTATCGATAAAAAATATATCGTATATTAAATAAATGAAAGTACTTTTTATGTCATTATTGTAACCATTAAATAAAAAAGATTTTATGTTCTTTTTTTGTTTTTCTACAAACTACAACAACTAAAGCACAAGAAAAAATTTTACAAATATATAAAAAACTTTTTAAATACGATAATTGAAATTCAGCGAACCATGAAAATGAGATGAATAAAAAAATATATCAGAAGTATTATATTAGGACACATACGACAATTCATACATTAAACACGCATATTTATCCATACAGGTAACTGAAATACGAGTATGTACACGTGTATTAATATATATATGAATCTGTGTGAAAGCCTTAGTTACCTTTCAGTCTTAAATGATGTTATGTTACCTTAATATTATCCACACATATGTACATTAAAGTGCTTCAATTTGTAACATTAAAGATTGATATGTTATAAACTAATCACCAAAATATTTCGGTTCAATTATTCCGCTTCCGTGAGCTAGATCATTTTTAAAATACCTCAAAAAATATAGTTATCGATCAACAGTGTAAGCAATTTATAACATTTGATCTAAAAAAAAAATCATTAGTTTGAATATATAGAACATTTTCTGATTTTGATTTTAGGGCATCATTGGAAAGGTCATATTCATGCATATATCAATATGCATTCATTCAACACTTTAGTAACAAAAGTGCTATTTAGGGATCACCGGTCCTTATAAATGGTTGGTTAAGAAAATAGCTATTAAATTTCAAAAACTCCCATTTACTCGATTATTACCGCGGTTTTAAAAGAAATTGTTATTTTATTCGTAAATTCATTGATATTTAAGTAGGTATAATAAATATTTCCATACAACTTAATTGTAAAAATTGATTATTTAATATTTTGAGAACCAAATGTACAAAATTAATTCTTTTGCTGTTTAAGAGTTAGTTACCTGTAATCTTCAATAGTATCAGGATAGACATTTGCAATGGTACCTCGTAAACCCAATATACTTGTTTAAAAATCACCGTAATATATAAAACATGTTTAAATAATAGAAATATGTCAAAAAAATCTTAATATTCCGCGAATGAAAAAAGCTATAACAATTATTTTATTGGAAATTCCATGTTGTTAGCATGTCTATTATATTCTGAAATTGATTCTACTGAAAGAAATTCATATTTTTAGAGGTGCTTAAAAATGTTACAGTTCACGGAAATGAAAATAGTCAGATGTAATATTTTATGAATCGTATAAGAACATACTAATTTTCATTTCTAGAGGTATAAATTTGAAACTTTTTTTCGTGAGGCACTTTAACGTACATATGTATATGATGAACCATTTGCACACATACAGATATAAATATATGAATGGTATTTTTTAAGGACGATCGGCAGGCAATCAGGACAAAGTTAAAAATCGTTTGCGTATAAAATCTACACGTACAATTTCATTGTATATATTTTTTTCTTTTTGCTAAAATTTAAAGTTAACGCATGAATGGGTAAGTGAAATACCACAAAAATTCCTTCTTTCTTTAAATATATATATTTTATTTTTATTCTTACGTAAAATACTTACATATTCACATACATATATAGTTTCATTCTTATCGTGACTAAGTGGGCTAAATCTATAATATCAGGGTTTCCCATAAAAATTTGTGCATTTTGTAACGAACGCCACGCACAATTTTTATAATATTATTTTAAGTGACATCATCTGCATTACAAACACTTTAAACCCTTAACCGCAAATCATTATTTTGTAAAATATATTTCAAGGCTAATAAGTTAAACCATTCTGAAGTTTTAATAAAAGACGGGAGCCATTCCACTTAAAACAACAAAAAATTTCAAATTTGGATATAAAATTTCAGATAATTTTATCACGTGATTTGCGAAATATAACAATTTGAAAGTATCAAATCGTTAAAAGAATAGACAAGGTTGTGTACACAAAATTACAAATTATTTATGGTTCAAGATTCATTGAGGTGTCATATTAAAATCATCAAAATTACCAACATGCCTTTTTTCTCCACATTAAAATAGTTCTTATCTCGCGATTTATAGTTCGCGGATAAATATATAAAAAATGATATTTTTTAAAATTTTACATAAAAACATGTTGTAATATATACACTTTGGAAAATATTCGTATTTTTATATTATTTTATAAGTATTGTAAATCGTGAAACTTTGCGAAAACAACCGTGTTAATGTTAATATTCTTGCCAAATTTCATTAAATTTTTATCTTTAATTATAAACGAAACAGTACAAATTGAAATAAATACTTCGTATTTATTATGACATTTTTTGTAATAATTCATAAAATATTGCGAGTCCCAGCATGCCATTTACCATTTAGAAAACATATCTTTTTATTTTTAAAACAGATTTTTTTGAAATATTTGACCGCGAAGTAAAAATCACGAGATATGTTGAGAGAAAAGTCATGTTGAACGTCATTCAATATAACACTCCAGTGATTCTTGTAACTATTTTGAAAGATATTTGTAATTTTGTGTATACAACTTGTGCATTTTTTAGCTATTTTACACTTTCAAATCGCTATATCGCGAACCACTTCATAAAATTATCTGAAATTTTTTTTAATCTTAGTTTTGATGAGTATAATGATTGCTGGTGAGGAAAGCAGCTGGTTGGTTTTAAATGGAATGACTCTCTGCCCATATCGTAAAATCCTTTTTTTAGAAAACGTCTCCATCTCTACGATAGGACCGTGCATGAGCAAAAAATATTACTCAAGTTCCATACACTAAACCCCACCTTCGGCTCCTTACTAAAAGAGAAATCTTTACTCTATCAATTTACTTTTAGTCTGACAGCCATATTCAAAATCATTCCCCTATCTACTAGGTCAATGGAAATATGTTGCCAAACACTATATAGCAGTGAGAGTATTTCTCAAAGCTAGTCAAATACACAGAGCTATCGATATTTGAAGTTTTTCAACCGGTCTCCCAACAATCCCATGGAGATATACTGCCCAGACTATATTCATGAAGAGCCATTTCACCATCCAAATGCTCAGTCACCAACGTTTGCTGATGAGTTCCTGCACATACAAAGCGATACAGACGACTTCTCCAATATCCTCGTAACATTTAGTGTCCAATTAAGGTTCCTGTCGAGTACTGCCTGATCTAATAATCTCAGTCTAATCCCATTCAGTCGCAGCGTGCGCTAACAAATTTAGTAAATTTTTAAATAAAACAACTTAAAACACTACTAGTATAAAGGATACCAGTGGACACAGAACTAACTAATGAATCTGTGATATTAATTCAACTTAAAAAAAATTATGTAAACAAATTTTAATCCTTAATAAATAATAAAAAGAAACTGCTTCACAAATATCAGCAAGTATAGAGTATACTTTTCGCAATTAGTATTTAATAGCATTATTAGATAATTTATTTAATACGAGTACGCTTAGTGTAAAATATTTTGCAATTACGGATTTATCTTTTTGTATCCTACTCTACCATAAGAAGAGAGAAGAGTAGTTATTCCATAGAAAAACGGACAGGATGCAGCAATTTTCGGATTTGAAATCTCCAATTTCAATGAAATTCACTATGACAATGGCTATTGGATGTGTTTCTTAAATCATATTATTTTAAACTCTTGGACATTTTCCGCTTAAAAATGTGGCGTTTTGAAAAATGAAGAAAAGCTACAAACTTCACAAAAGTATTCTTGTTTGTTTTCAAATAACTTATAAACTATATATGGAAGATCTCTAGTTTTAGATTCTTACTAAACGATGTGTATAAAATTTATTTATATCAAAAGTTCAAAGGTCAAAGTTATATATATATATTGACTATATATATATATATATATATATATATATATATATATATATTTTTTTGTCTTTAATATGAAACAAAAACTAAAGATCTTTGTTGTATAGCTCATAAGATATTGGCAATTTAAACGTTGAACTTACTATGTCTATGCTCTTATAATAGGGCCACTTTCAGTAATGTAACAGAATTTTATAAGACTCTTCCAAATATTTTAATATAGCTCCGCTCAAGCTTTAATTCTGAAAATTTTTGATCTACTTTGAAATGAAAGAAATTATTAAATGAATAGGATGTTAATGAGTCGAGTTTGATTGCCTAAAATTTGTATGCTTATTTTGGTTAAAATTAATTTCAAATCGTGCAAAAATCATAAAAACCAACAGAATTTTCACAATCAATTGGATACAATACTGTTTACAATAAAATTGGAAAATTATTATTTAAGGGACACCGCACTTAATGCTCGTACCCAAAAATACCGATATAAAAACATTCATGCGTATTTAATATTTGTAGTATGAGTAGTATGTAGTTGTACTCATTGTAGCAATATTGTTTGATAAAATATGTAACAGATTTTGTATATACATAAAAAGGAAGCAGACAGACTATTCACATTTTCCACACTGTTACCATTTTACAATATAAAAAAAAATCCTTATGTAAAATTTTTCAAATATTCGTTTTTTATTCTTTTATTTTATTAAAAAAGTTCTTTTTTCTTTGAGAACATACAACCAGGTAAACGAAGAAGAATCAGCAGAAAACAAATGAAAACAAAACTATTTTTGGTAAAACTTTGTTCTCTAATGTTCAGTTAGCGCTTTTTTAATCATATGAAATAAAAAAAGATAGAGCGGATTTTCATAGTTTTTCAATTAAAGTTTTCTCAGTCATTGATTTTGTGTTAAGAATTTTCTTCTTATCATTACTTTTTTACGAGTTTGTATAAGAAGTGGGGGAAAAAGAAACTCTAATATTTTTAGTAATAGTGTTTTGATTTGGTGTAAAATGTGCTCTTATTAAATTAATTAAAACTTAAACGTTATAAATAGCACTTTCTATTTATGTAGAACATTTTCTTTCTCGTATAATGTTGTACCGTGCACGGTGGAGTAGAAATTTCTTGAAATTTTTGCAAAATCTTGGTCCAGATTTTTCGATATATAGCCAAATACTTTTGTCCGATTTTGCCAATCATCAAATTAGTTAAAGAACAAAAAATTAGATTTTTTTTTTGCCGAAAAAGTGTTCACACACTTTTTTCCCTAAAATAAAATTTCTCTGAAGAATATTTAACGGTATTTATTTTTATGAAAAGTATACTTACGGAGATGATTTTGAAATTAAAAACGATCCCAATTGTCCAACAGAAAACCTTTCAGAAAATTTTAAAACAGTTATATGTTATTAAGGAAATTTTTATTTTAGGGAAAAAAAGCACGTAGATACTTTTTCGGTAAAAAAAAATTAATTACAGGAAACTCTAACAAAATCGGTCGTAAATGTTAGAATATATCTAAAAAAAAACTGGACCAAGGTCTTGGAAAATTGAAGCAGTTGAAATTTCAAATGCGAATAATTCGAAAACTATAAAAAATACACGTAAAAGCATGTTTTTCATAGGTCTTATCAAGGGCCTTAATAAAATATTAAAGAAATAGAAATTTGGCTAGCGGTTAAAATTTTTCTGCGTCTGAGGTACCCTACTTTGAGAACCCTTAGTTCCGCTCCTGAGAGGTCCGCCTTATAAACTTAAAATTATGCACTCCTGTGTTAAATTTTATGTAAATCTAACCAGTCGATTAGAAGTTACAGATTTATATCCAACAATTTTCAATTCTGCCGCAATATATTTTTTGTTATTTATCGAAAGAAAAAACTTTTTAAAATTTTTTTTAAACTGGATTATTTATTTTTTATATTTAAGAAAATAGGTAGAAAAACTAAATAAAGGCTTGTTTCCATTAATTAATAAAAAAAAAAAATAACCAAAAATATTTTTACGTTTTTACGTTTTGAATAATGTTAACATATCATTGGAGAATTAACAGTGAATTAAAATCATAGTTTTGCATGGCTCTCATATCGAAAAAATTCGGTTCGGTATTGATTCAGCTAAGTGGCAAAAATAAAAAATTTTACAAAAGAATTTTATAAAAATAATTACTGGATCTGATAGAGGACTTGTCACAGATTAAGAATCTAAAATACTTTTGAATCAGTTTAATATTGTTGCCGTTACTGCTGCTCAAAGTTGACATGTTTTTTAAACTGCAAAAAAAGGCAATAATTTTGGGCAATTTATCATTTTTGGACACGGATTGTATCCACGTGACTCAATCAATCACTTTTTTTAATATAATTTAAAAATTCCGTTAATTTTAAATAAATTAAAATAGAAAAAATGTACATTCTTTTTTTACATAATTTTTCCAAATTCAGTGGAACAGAACTAAAAAGGTTATAGTTCGTTACGAGAAACTTTACATGTGAGACTTCAACTACCTGCCCCTAGCTGCCAAGCTAGCTCACTGCGACATTTGGCAAATCTAGCTTCACAAAATCAAAAAATAAAGGTTTCCCATATGAAACAAATTTTTGATATGTGTTAGAAAACACTTCAATTAGATCGCAGGTAGTCAATATAATAAGAATTTACATTAACTTTTGGAAATACAGCATACGAAAGATAGACATCTTTATCATTGTCTTTTTTTTATTAATTAAAAATGCTCATAGTTCAAAATAACATAACTTTTTTATCTTTAAGTCCATTGCAATAAATTGTATACCGTTTTAAAGGTAATTTCCTGTACTTTATTTGTGTAAGCTTCTTTAAAAAACAAACCTGGAGATAAATTATTATTTATTTTATCTTTTAGAATATTAAAAAAAGTTTGATTCATTACTATATAAAACTTTTAACAATCAATAACTTTCCGCAAAGTTCTGGAAAAAAATTTACTATTACATGTGAAAATCCTTCCCCAATTTGTCCCCTTGAAGTAGTCTTAACGCAAAATTACGCCTTTATATTGTTAAAGTCACATTTGTATAGTGAGTATTCATTGGGTCCGGAGAAATTACGCGTAAATTAAAAATGCGTAAAGCAAGGTTAAGAATAGTTACAAAATTACATTTTGAGACCACCATTTTTATATATCGCGTGAGTTGATACACTAATTAAAAGCAAAATGTTAGTTTGGAATTTGAAATCGAATTTGAAATTATGCTCTATTAAATTATCTTGGATTTCGGACACACGTTTTGCTGGATTAATAGCACAATTTTTTTTCGATTATTTTTATTGTATTTTCATTACAATTTTAAGATCTTGTTATAAATTTAAAATTTTTGCATTTTTTTAATCTATCAAAAACATTATTTCTTCTAGCAACTGTAAAGCATTTCGCTTATAAATTACATTCTTTTGTTTCCTAACCATTATTTCTTTAAATAATTTTTTTGGACAAATTCATTTCAACACACTTTTTTCTGTATTTCATAAAATTCATGACTTGTCACTATTTTTTTTTTACCGCGTTGTGTCAAGTTCGCGTTAAAGAAAAATGCGTATTACAAGAAATGGTCACTCTTATTAAATCAAGTTATAAAGAAATCGTTTAAATGAAGTATTACGTAAATCGAGGACTACCTGTATGTATTTTTTAAAGGTATTTTCGGAAGTTAGCCTTATGCAGAATCAATGATCAATATAGACTGATCTTCATAAAATTTAGCACTATGACAAATGTAATCTTATTTGTGTCGTATTTTATTAATATATTGAAATATTTAATAAAATATATGCAGTATAACCAATTTCAACAGGTTTTCTACATGAGTCAAAATAATTATTCATGCATAATTTCATCAATATATTTTCGAAACTGCAACCTGTAGTTTGTTCCAAGTTTCAGATGTATAGATAGCCATCCAGACGGATGAACGGACAAGTTATATCGAATTAGAAAATAATTCTGTGAGTAAGACTATTTTATTTGTGCTTTATAAACATCGGCAGAAGTGGTGTAGGATATAAAACATGGTCAAATTTGTTCCAATTCAAATTAAAAAAATAAATATTTATGAAATATAATTTTTACATTAAGCACACTTTTCTTAAAAATGTTAAAAAGGTCATGTACTTGCTGTATATAAAATTTCAGCTCTTTATTATAGATTTTTAACTTTTGTCACTCTAGATAGGCCAAATGTCACAGTGCGCCTGGGTGCAATATCAAAAAGACAACCTCGTAATGAAATTCGTGAAAATAAAAATAATAATAACAAAATTTGAACTAATGATGGAATTTCCAAAATTTATACAATATTTAAAACTCTTTAAGCTTAAAATGGGTCCTATTACATTGGACATTCAATATTTTACTTAATTTTGTCAGTCAGCTTCAAAATCTGTTGGCGTATACGATTTTACCGAGAAACGTTCAGTATTCCATACTATATCAATATTAAGATAGCCTTATCATGTTCGTGTACATTCTAAAACAGTTAAACTGCAAAAACTTAATAACGAAAACCAAGATTGGAAACCGAAACGAATAACTATATGGGTAATGGTTCGGTATTCAATTTGTTTTAATTTCGGTAGCGGTATTTTAAATTTTATCGGTATCGATATACCGTTACTAAAGCTAAATACCGGTATATACTGTTATTATTAAGGACATAGATAGCAAAACATTAAAAGGTTACGTCTTTTATTTATTTTTAATAAAAATTCATTAAATAAATCTCCAAATTGCGTATTTTTTATGTCATTTTAAAACATGAATATTCTTTGCAGTTTGGTTTTTGCTGCGATTCAAAGTTCACTTTTTTCTGATTTTTTAAATACACGAAATTTACACCATATACTTTCGGACCTAGTTTCAATTCATATAAATTCAATGAAACTTCATCATTTTTCCCTAATAGTTTAAATGGCGTAGCTATCTGCTAACATATTGTCGTTCATTCCAGAAAAAACCTTCTTAACAAATCATCCACTCGATCAATACCACCGTACAGAAAGCTAAAGTTTCCGAATTCAGCTCCCCGAGTTTTATAGTCTCCACCGATATCTATACATTGAGTTTTATATCGTGCTCCATCAGTAATTCTATGTAAAGGTAAGGTTAACATCGATGGCATGTGACAAATGAAAGACTATTACGCGATATAGTTATGCGTCAGACACATCCTAGCCAATGCGAGAATAAGACTCAAAAGTTACGAAGGCGAAACAACTAGCGGTATTTAAGACATAATTACAACAACGTGAGAGTTGTTCCACAACCCAGAGCTACTTTACGACTCGTATGATGAACGTATCAGAATTGTGCTATAAAAAATGTGTGGACAGTATTATATTAAAATATAAACTTAAATTTATAAAGGAGAGATAAGAATGGACAGTTCGTGGAGAATTTTTTGTTAACATTTTTGAAACCCTACGACCAGGATAGCGTTACTGAAAATTAACGTCCACATTTAAAGGATATATAAATACAGTTTGGATCTTATTAAAGATGGTCCTGGCTGTAACTTTCTGAATAAAACGTTACATTCTTTCAAAGAATATTAACAAAAGAACATTAACAAAAGAATATAAATGACAGAATAACGTAATAGTTTTTACGCCTAACACAAGTATTTATAATTTATGCGTAAAAATTGTTATAAAAAATGTCAAAATTAAAGGTCGTCATAGAAAAACGTAAAAAAAAGTTTTTATTTCTTTACACTCTCGCTCGATTAACTTTTTTGAAAGTTCGCACAAATGAGAATATTCACTAATTTACTCTCTCAAATCGTAAAAAGTTCGCAAAGGCTGGAGAATGAAAAAAAATTAATTATGGCCCAAAAATATTTCAGAATGAGGTCTTTTTGTTTTGAGCAGGTTTGCGTTACTTTGTGTAATTTCGACAAATTTGTCGAACACATATACTATATCTAGCACAACGGATATGAATTACGTAAAATTATTTTCGATACAATTTTCTCCACCATTTTGTTGATTTGCGTTAAGAATTTTTAGAAACCCACAAAAGAAAAAAATGACATAACATCTTTTGGGCGAAATATACTAAGTGCTTTATTTTAATCGCTGGTAAAGAACTGAAGATAAATTTTTATTTATTTATTTTTAATATTCTTCCTATATTAAGCAACAGTGTTGACAGTTTAGCCTTTTTAAGACTAAATCTAGCTTTTTTATGCTGATTTTCATTGTGGCCAGTTTCGCTTTTTTAAGGCTAAATCTAGCCTATTTATTTTGTTTTAGCTTCTTTTCAGCCTTTTTTAATTTTTAAAATTGTCTTAAAAAGGTTAAAATATTAGTATTTCAACAGCGAATAAAAAAAAAATTGTATTAGCTATTACTAATTTTATTTTTACAGAATCATCCACTTAAACATTTTTGCCTGCGGTGCTTCCTTATCCAAATAAAAAATAACAAATAATTTTATGGGCTTACTAAATCGATGAAAAAATCACACACAAATTTGGAAATGCTTAATCAAAAATTATAGTTTAAAAATGACAAAAACCACTCAAAACATTAAGTAATTTTTCATACGAAATATAACTCAAATTTGTATGGGAATTTTTTGGGCCATTTTTCAATGGGTGATTTTTTTGGCAGCTGTTTATTTTTTATGTATTTCAATGCCATTAAAAAAATATTTAATGATAAATAACTAATGAAAACGAAAAATTGTTTTTAAATTAAAGAAACAATTTTAACTTTGTTTTTCTTGCCTTATTTTTTTTGGATATTTAGCCTTTTTTATCATTTTAAAAGTTCTTCGCGCCTCCTGGCAACACTTCTGATTAATATCGATCATTTTAGGAAATCTATTGGAATAAAGACACAAACAAGAAAAGGACTCAAAAAACATGATTCCATAAATCATAATTATTAAAAATTTCACAAAAAAAAAACTAATGTAATTTGTCTATTTTTATTCGTAATTTTTTCAATAGCAATGAAGCCTCCCCATATTAAGAATTTTTGTGAATTTTGTTGTTTTTGTGAAAATTTCTGACTAAAACCTAAAACCTATAAGTACTGGAACAGAGCTAGTAGTTAAAATTGCAGCATATATTTCTAAAATAAAATTTACATAAACACTTACAGGACATTCTTAAAATATTATTAAATTTTAACTGTTAAAGCTAAAAGAACAAAATATGGGATTCGGCAATTCCATTATGATGTTTTTACAATAAATATAATTTCAGAATAATATGTTAGAAAATCTCAAGGATATTTAAAGATTAAATATTTTAAGGAAATTTTTGACATCTTAAAGTTCCGAAAAGTTAAGACAAAAAATTTAACTGGAATTTTTTAATCATATTCTATTATTTGATACCAATATCGGCATTGTTGGGCAACTAACGGATTTTAAAATAATTTATAAAAAAAATTATTAATTTTGAAATTCTAATATCCTTTCCTCTATCATAAAGTGTCCCTGCTTTCACGTGTATATGGTTTCGCTCATGTGTGAAAAACGTTGTTGTACGGTGCAATTTATGTTTTTATTTACAAAAAAAAATATCTCAATAGACTACTGTCAAAAACTGCAAAAATTATATTTTATAAGGTAAATTTTAATAAAAATGATGGCAATCTGGTGGCAGGATTGTTTTTAGAAATTTATTTTATACAGCTCCCATACAAAAACCCTCCCGAAATATGGCCTTAAGTACTTTTTCATAAGGATAGATATGAATATTGACAAACAATTTTTTTCAAACGTTTTATGTGCACAACATTCTTATTGGCCCTAACATCTATATAAGCCATACACCTAAGACCACTTTTCAGCTTACAGATTTCTTAAATATTGAAGGTAAATTAAGAAGTGAAATCAAATAAAAATTTTTATTTGAATAACTTTAAATGAAATTTAAATAAAAATATTATTTTATTTAAACATTTTGAACGTTTTTGTTTTGTTTTTTTGTTTTTTTTTTTTTTTTTTTTTTATTTACCACACAAGTGGTTGAGAGAATTTAGAATAATTTTACCATGTTTAACCCATTTTTATATTTTTTCTGTTTAAAAGACCCATGTTCCTCTTTCCATTACTCAATATGAAAAATTTTAATTTGTATATAAGCTTTTCTTTACCAGAAAAATTTTTCAAAATTTTCGATGCACTAACGTGACGTTTAGTAAAGAAAGCACATGCATCCAAATAAGCCTTGATTCTTTTACATAATTGAAAAGAGCGCTTTTCGAGTGAAAAATTTGCTTCCATACAAAATTCATGTCATTCGTAAGGGAATGTTGAAGCGG
This sequence comes from Protocalliphora azurea, assembly GCA_932274085.1. Taxonomy (NCBI): domain Eukaryota; kingdom Metazoa; phylum Arthropoda; class Insecta; order Diptera; family Calliphoridae; genus Protocalliphora; species Protocalliphora azurea. The sequence continues at coordinate 52,744,673 of OW026521.1, read as the reverse complement.
TATTTTACTTTTCTTTCTACTTCATTTGCTTTGTTCGAAGCTTCATTTCATACTAGGTTTTTACTTCAAAACTTTTGGTTAAACTTTTAGAACTTTCTTTTAAATCGAACTCATACAAGTCTGAATATTATTTGCTTTGGATTAGGTATTATTTAAAAACTCCATAAAAGTATTTTTTTTTTTTCTGTTGTTAAGTCTTCATTTAACATACTTATCGATTTTGAAAGTAGCGGTATGGTAAATCATAACTTTTTTAAAACTTTCCAACGTGAACTATATCTATTAATTTGAAAATATGTTTAAGAACTCAAGGAAAATTTCTAAAAGATATTGTATTTAGATTAAAAAATATTTTACAGTTTTCTACAGAAAACAGAAAAAGTACAAATTTTTATTCAATTTAGTACAATAATGAAAATCGCATTTATCATTCCTGATCGGAAAGTTAATTATAATATATAAATCGATATATATAGGGCAATCCAGGCAACATCGGGTAAAAATAGCTGTATTATTTTATTATTATAGCTGTATTATTTTTATTTTTGATGCAAAATATCAACTTCAAACAAAATTTTATTCGTTTTCTAAAATTTAATAAATTTTACATCCTAAAACTGACATAATAATTACTTTAAGGTGTGGCACCTTTAGAAATAATGAATAGGAATTATAAAAAATGAACATTCTTCCAGTGACAACCATTCGTTAACGTCATTGCTTCTGCAGCTCTTTTTCAGTGCATTCTAATATTAAAATTTATATCTTTTTAACTGTTTTGGAAGTTCCTTTTTTGCTGAGTTCTTTTGAATTTTTCTTTAAGTTCGCACAAAAAAAAAAAGAAAAAAAAATAGTAGGAAATGAGAATAAGTCTGTTTTTTCCGATTTTTCGAATAATGTCGATAATATTTGACAAATGTTCTAATTTTCTTTATTGAAAAAAAAAATATTTTTCTTGATCAAAATCAGAGACCGGATTTATTTTTTTTTATTTAAAAACAATTATAAAAATGCATCATCATGTTTTTTTATTTTCATGAATATTTTTTTTTTTCATTTTGATCGAAATAAAAAATATAAATATAATTTGTGATATATATTATAAAAGTTGAAAGATATTTTCAAAATTCTAAACAACAACTTCATTGAATAAAATATATCTAAAATGTATTTATGTAGCCTAATATATGTTTTGAAACAAAAACAAAAGTATGAATAAAAAAACAATAATTTTTTATACTGATGTTTATTTGAAAAGATATTTATTTTTCCATCATTTTTTCGAACAAATAAAAAAATATTTTATACAGTTAAGATACTTATAATGATTGAAAAATAAAATTAAAAAGTTTTCGTGTTCTTGATTAAAATATACTATTTATTAAACAGAATATTTGAAAATTTAAAAAAATTCAAAAATATAATTTTATTGAAGCAAATAAAACAGTGTTTGGTTTTATGCAGATATCCAAACATTTTATATTATAAAATCAATCAGTTTAATAATAAACTTTTAAATTTAATAAACAATTTAAAAATTACGAGTATTTAATTTTATTACAAAATGTTCTTACAAATAGTTTGTTGCCCAATGTAATTTGATAATAAAACATATAAAATGATAAGTTGATGTAATGTAGAGAAATCTATGAAGATAATGTTCATACGAATGTAATGTTAATTGTATTGTTGATGTAAGCACTATTGTTTTGCTTACATAATAATATATGTTGGAGCGTAATGTTTTGAAGTAGTATAGTAAGGCTAGCAAAAATCTTCTTTCGAAAAAAAGTCAATCGGGAAAAAATTCCAAGACAACATAATCTAACATATTTTCAAATTAATATAGTTCACGTTGGACATGAAAAGTTTTAAAAAGGTTATGATTTACCATACCGCTACTTTCAAAATCGATAAGTATGTTAAATGAAGACTTAACAACAGAAAAAAAAAATACTTTTATGGAGTTTTTAAATAATACCTAATCCAAAGCAAATAATATTCAGACTTGTATGAGTTCGATTTAAAAGAAAGTTCTAAAAGTTTAACCAAAAGTTTTGAAGTAAAAACCTAGTATGAAATGAAGCTTCGAACAAAGCAAAAGAAGTAGAAAGAAAAGTAAAATATCGCTTTAACATTCCCTTACAAATGACATGAATTTTGTATGGAAGCAAAAGCGCTCTTTTCAATTATGTAAAAGAATCAAGGCTTATTTTGAAGCATGTGCTTTCTTTGCTAAACGTCACGTTAGTGCATCGAAAAATTTAAAAAATTTTTCTGGTAAAGAAAAGCTTATATACGAATTAAAATTTTTCATATTGAGTAATGGAAAGAGGAACATGGGTCTTTGTATTTTCCAAAAAAATATCCGAGTTGAACTTAATAAACGCATATCAAAAACTTTCTTCAAAAGTCATAACTTTCATTTTATGTATAAATTTAGCTGCATTTAAGTAAATTTTTATTAATTTAATTTATTAATGGAACCAATAATTTGAATAAGAGTACAGTATATAGAATTGTTCTAAAAAATTTATGATTATACTGAATTTATCATCCCTGCTTAGAATCAATGCCTAACCGCAAATTTAAAGAGCCATAACAGTAAAAGATTTCACAATTTATAGAAATAACTTTCTATCTAATTGCATAATTGGATGAAACATATACTTCTTTATGACCATAGGGACCAGTGTTGCCAGGAGGCGAGCAAAATAAGGCTTTAAAAAAGGTCAAAAAAAGTTAAATTCCCCAAAAGATAAGATCAGAAAAGAGTTAAAACTTTTTAAAATTAGAAACTTATTTTTTATCGTTCTCATTAGCTTTTGATTTTTTTTTTTGTTTTTTTTTTTTTTTTTTTTTGTTTTATTATTCTGATAAATTTATAAAGCATTGAACGGCCAGCAAAATGACCCAATTGAAAATATCCCAAAAAATTCCCATACAAATTTGGGTTATACTTCATTTGAAAAATTACCTAATATTTTTAGTGATTTTTAATCATTTTTAAACTATAGAAGAAAAGGTTTTAAATAATTCCAAATATTTATTAAATATATCAGCGAATGGAGAAGTACCGACAAGTGGGAGCCATTGAAACTGCTAGCAGTCAGTCGGATGGGGGAGTTCTTGGTTTTAGTAAATCTCTTTGATTGATATATAATGTCATCACATAAATAATATTATAGACTCCCTTATATGTTGAAATAAAATGGTCTAGTTTGCTGATAAAAATAACAAACATATGGTAAATTAAGCCCCACATTAACTACATCAGAAACGGATTAGAAACTAGAGGCAATCATTGGGTGTAAACTATTTTTATAAAATTGTCTCCGCAGTTGTTTTTCGGGAGAAATGCCCCTCAACCCCCCTGCCAGCGATCTTAGGTCGTTTTAACATTAACTAATCCATAATTTTTAAATTATCTTAACCGATCACATTATGCAAGAATTTTTTTAAAATTCAATATTTAATCACAATATATCAAAGAAAAAATATAATTAAATAGGTATCACTAAATTAATCTTAGAATAATTACAAATATTCATATTAATCGCTTTTCAAAACTTATTTGTAAAACTATTAATCTAATTTAAATTTCAGAATTAATAAGTATGTGAAAAATAATTATATGCTAATTGTATATTATATTAAGAGATATAAAAAATAATATATGAATGAAATAGAAAAAAAAAATAAATAAAAAGGCGAGACACTGAGAAGATTTTGCTTCTTCTTTTATCTTTTATTTGTAGATCATATTATGAATAAAATGAATGAAAAGATAAAAGAAGAAAAAAATTAAAAATAACAAAAGCAAACTCAATCGAAATTGATAAGGTTTTTTTAATAAAAATCATTATGCAAATGCAAAAGAATAAGAAAATAAAAGAAAGAAAAACAAAATCAGAGTTAATCTTGATATACAACACCCCTCTGAAATCGTGGTAATACAAGTTGCTTAAATCTCTAAATTTGGAAAGTGAAATTCTCAATGATTACACCCATATTAAGTAATAGTTGTTAACAAATTTATAAATAGTATATAATAATGATAAAAAAAAACTTTATAATAAATTGTTGCAAAACATAAAATTTATATTGCTGTTTGACTCACCAAAATGTTTATCTGCTGCAACTTCTAAATGAAGGGGCCTCGTCACTTCTCTGATATTGCTGATTAAAATGGATTAATACAAGGTTTTTGGTTTTGGAAATATTTCCTTATAAAGTACTTAAGATTAAAACTATGCATCTACATAAAAATTAAGTTGATCGGAATTATTTTTTTACAGGTAAGTAATTACCTACTATATATATATTTTCTTTAATACATTTTTTTTTACTATGCAATATTTAATTTTAAGTTCAATATTATCCATAAGAAATAGTAAATAATACAAATTTTGATTTTAATTGTATTTGAACATTTTAAAATACAATTTTTAAAAAGTGCAATATATAAATTTTATGCAATATGAACCTATAGGCTTTTTCTGTGATATTAGCTTCTGGTATGGTGTTACATTTAGTATTTTAGTATTTAATTTTAATTATTCGTATAGGATTTTAAAAATAATTTATATTTGGTATATAAATTTTCTCTAATTTATGAAAAAATATAACAATTTTGATAGATTTAGGTTGCTCATTGAACAAAACTTATATAAGTACATAAATATGTTGACATTTGTTCTTTTAAAATGTAAGCCACTGAATATTTAGGTATTAATTAAAGCCACTTTTTTTGATAATTATGAATTAATTAAGTCACTTTTTGAAAAAACAAAATTTAGATATTGATACCTTGAGATTATAGTTGTTTACTATAAGAAAACTTTTGCACAAGATGTATTAAAAAAGTTTAACAGTATCGATTTATATAGATACTTTTCTCAGACTTAACCAAAAGAGGAAAGTTTTAGCTAGGAGCTGATGAACACAATTTCGGTTATGACAGTTGCGATTCTGGCATTCACTCAATCCCGATATTTTCACAATTCCACTAGGGATTTAAAATGTAATAACGTTTTTGAGACTAGTTTTGTTATGTAATATTTATAATTGTGGATATAAGCAAAATACGTACAGTAGTTGCTCATTGGATGAGACACCGGCATTTAGGAAATATAGGTTGTTTGATTTGCAGATTAAAACCTATTGCAAATTCAATAAAAAAGAACTGTAATGCCAATTTTAATGCTGTCTTCATAAAATGTGCTTACCTTTACTTATGCTTATGTAATGTAGTAGAAATATATTTCTTGATATGTGAAATGGCATTAAATTGTGTATTAAGAAAAAAGGCTGAAATATCAATGGAATTCGATAGGAAACGAATACTAAGAAAGTAAATATGAGACCTGTGGGATAGAAATTCACTTGGATTAGAAAAATCTCTATGATTATAGTTTATAAAAAAAAAATTACTTTTTATATTTTACGCGTAAGGATGATATTCTTTTAAAATAATTTTCTTCGCTTCAGATGCAAGCAAATAATAAAATGTAGTAATTTTTAACAGAAATTATAAATTTTATATTATGCACATTTTATAACATATAATGAAACTTTCATAAACTTCTTTCACACTTCCGAATATTTTATATCTTTTTTACCACATCTGATCTTCTAGAAAGTTGGACTTAAAAGAATCTTGCAACGCCAACATTGTGGCTATGTAGTTTTCCAGTTTTTCTTTTAATTATTTTAGAAAAATGTATCCTAAAACTTTGACTACACAATTGACCCTTACACTGTCGTCTGAGTGTCTACCCTTATACATTACTACATTTTCTTTATATAAATTTTTTTAATACTGTTCACAGTGCGTTCTCCAGAACTTTTACCTGGTCTTATTGAATTGAGATTTGCGTAGTATCTCAATATCATTGAAAATAGAGATGTCAAATCCAAAAATGGATGTTTTAGGTACGTTTTGATATGGAATAACCCTTTAATAAAATCTGTAAATACCTTTTTACAGTTTAACGTTGTTATTAACTAGTTCGAGATTTTTTTTATGAGTTTTTTGTATTCAAATAAAATTTTGACAAAAAAAAAAAAAAAAAATTAAGAAAACTTACAAAAAAATTCTAAAAACAGTTATATGTAACTTAGTCGCCTCCATATTTATTTATTTTAAATACAAAATATTCAGTACGAGATAATAACTACGATTACGCTGAATCGAATCGGATTCAACTAGGATTATTTCGTCTTCAATTGCTTCTTCTTCAATTAAGCTTATACCGGTTTCTTCCTTCTTCCTCAACTAAGCTTACTATGGTTATCGGCTTATATTAGGATCGGTCGGTTATTCTGCTTATAACAGGCTCGGATCGATCATTCGGCATATAGTAGGCTCGGTTCAGTAGTAAAATTAGAATCGGTTCGGCTTCACTCGGCTGTCAAACAGGTTCGAGTATATTGCGGTTCGGGTGGCCACTTCGAGCATCGGAGATAATATATTTTTCTACAATACGTACAATGGTTTCTTAAAACTAATGTCTATCAAATTCTTAAATTACAGTTTCCATTCACTTCTACGGGTTAATACTCTACTAAAACAGGCGATACAAAGTCACTTCTGGGAACAGTCAACCGAAATCAGTTGTGAGAACGAACTACCGAAATCACTCTTGAGAACAGCTAACCAAATTCAACTGTGAAATTTATTTAGTTCCCAAACGAAGTCGAGCGTTACAAAATACGACTTCATTTTACTTTCGCAAAATATAGTCAGCTATTCAATTATAAAGAATAATTTCTCTTATTCTCTGTTCTTCTCTTGTTTGAATCGCCCCGACTTTAACCAAAATTTTTTTACTTATTCATGTATCAACTAAATGAAAATTATATTGCTTGTTGGCTACCCAGCAACATCAATTGAATAACTAAGGTAATTATTATATATGTGTGTATGTACGCAGTATTTACAGTAGGGGCGTTTAATGTAATAACTTATTACTAATAGGGTATTAATATATTAGTATGAAAAATGAAAATAATTAATAATATTAAAAATACATAAATAATATAATAAAAAAGAAAAGAAAAAATGGTAGTAATTTCATAAATAAATGTATTAAGGAATATGTACGGGAAAATAGTAATGTTGAGTGTCCTATTTCCACGTTACTACACATAACTAATTTTGTTGGAAAATTTCATATATGACTTATACATAGCTGATTTTGCTAACTCCTAAACTAATCAAGATATATATATATATATATATATATATATATATATATATATATATACATATATATATTAAAACGGTTTGGTGGGCACATGTAATATCAATAATGGTTCAAAATGATGCAAAAAAAAATCAAAAATTGTCACATAATCGATCACGTCGGAACAGCGACGATATATTAATTAATTTAGAAAAGCGGGCGAAAAAGAGATTATATAAAACAGTCTATATAAGCCATAGTTCATTCCGAATTTTATTTCTGCCAAATTTTATGTGCACCAATTTAAAAATGTGCCCATCCCCTGAACCGATTCAGGGGATGGGCCAAAAAAAATAGAAAAATTGAGTCAAAATTTTGTTAGAAAAAGGGCGTAATATCCAATAAATAAATTGCATAAGCTATAGTTGATTCAGAACTGCACGTGTGCAAAATTTCATGTGAAGCGATTCAGTGGTGAGTCAAAAAACATAAAAAATTTTATGTGCACCGATTCAGCGTTGGTTAATAAAAAAATGTGCAAAATTATGTTAAATAATTTGTTAGAAAAAGTGGGGGTAAAAAGGAGCATGGCATCAAAAAAGAAGATCTTATTAATCTGTGTTATTTCTGAACTATATGTAAATAATATGAATTGATTCTGCAGATGAGTCAAAAATGAAATAAAATTAAGTAAAATACAATTTTCACAAAAAATGGGCGTAAAAAGGCGCATGGCTCCCTATCATAATCCGGTATAGCCTGAAATTCCTCCTAGGTAACAAAATATCTGTGTGCCAAATTTCATATAAATCGGTCCAGTGTTTTGTCGTAAAAGAATAACAAACAAATAAACAAATAATCTCTTGTATACATACGTATATATAAAATAATATAATTGAAATCGTATTGGTTAGAATGAGCACAACTTTAAATTTGGAGAGTTAGTGCACCATGTAGAACTAAATAAGTAGATAATAGTACGAGGCAATTTTCTACGTTTAAAATATGAAGTTTCTTGACAGCTTTCATTTGAAAATATATGTATAATTTCCCAATTCATAAAGTATTATTGTGTTATATGTTATTTCAAATAACACATTAAGGATCATCATGAAAACGTTCAAAACCCTCTCAAACTGTACAAGTTTACACGCTTGCAAATCGACATTCAAAAGTTATATGGAAAATAATTTGCATAACAGTTATAAATTTTGTGCGATTATTTAGTCTCGCAAACTTGCGCTGTTTAATTGTCCATTTAAAATTTAGCTGTATTTTGCTTATATTTAAAAATTACTAATAAATGCGATGTAAAAAATCATAATTGCGTTAATGATAATAAAATCATTGCATGTATTTTTGATTTTAGCAACATTTCTTAATTACAATGATTTCTTATCCTTAACATTGCACAACGGTTCATGAAAAATATCACGTAAATCTGCACAATTGCACACATGGGAAACTTAAACGTTTAAACATTGTGAAAGCCATGTTTATGAATTCTGTTGAATATATATTTTTTTTTTTGATTTCTTATAAAAAAATTAATTTTGCATTCAAAACTTATTATTATTTTTTTTTTTGCAAAATGTTTAACCAAAAATCAGATTTAGTTAATAAAGATACAAATATTTACTAAAAATATGATTTTTCATCAAAAAACATAATTTTTACTATAAGTTCTAATTTTTCTTACTTCTATTTGATTTAAACTACCCTACGAAAGTAAATAATTGATTTGTATCCAATAAACAAAAGTAAATAAAATTACTGCATTTAAAATTTCTCGTGAATTCCATTCAATATTTTTCCCAATGAAATAACTTCTAAAATTAAAGCGAAAAAAACATTAGGAAATTTTAGCATAATAAAAAAATAAGAACCAAATTAAATGAAATAACTCTCAATAAAATAAGTTAAAAAAAAATGAAATAATTCCCATTTTAAATAGTTAATAACTCGCAGTTTCGTTACGAAAAAATTTCCCATGAAAAAAAAAAATAATAATAATAAATAAATTCCAACGTACTGAGTGTTATTTCATAATGAAATAAAATCCAATTTGTAAGGACAAAATTTTCGGAATTATTTAACGGTACCATTTTTCTGTACAATTTATCCAAATTGTAGGCAACACAAAGTAAAATACACAAAATCGATTAAAAATCATAATATTGGGGATTTGAATTCTCAAGTGTAAACAAAACGTTTTATATACCACTATTTGCAATTTTTATTTTCTTCACCTAGAGAAAAATCGAACACATACACAGAAAAATTATTACCTTATATTTTTCGAATAAAACTTTTTTTTCATTTTACATCAAAATTTAATTAATATATTGAAGCAAAAATAAAATAAAAGAAATAGTAAAATTTCTTTTAAATTTTTAATTTATTCAATCACTTAGTTGATTGATTTAATACAAAAAAGTGTATATATATTTTCTGGATCCTTATTGACAGGCAAGTCTTTATAACGATTTCCATCTGTCCGACTGTCTGTCTGTTGAAATCACTTTTTAGAAAGCCCCAGTTATCGGATACATATGTTTTATACATCAAATTATAGAAAATATCCCTTAGAATGACACTATTAAATATCAACAAAATGGGTCCATTAATGGCCGATATATTAAAACAAATCAAATAGGCTTCAAAAAATTTACACAAAAAATTCGGAATATTTTTTTTTGAATGTTTTCGCGAGATATCACCAAAAAAAAAAAACGTTTTTGTTTTCAACTTTTCCAAGCTCCTACATAAGCTAGCGACTTCGTTTTTACACAGACAATTCGTAATCTTTTTTTGGAATGTTTTCGCGGAAGAAATTAATAAATTCGGTTCATTAGTAACTGAGAGTAAGCTTCGCAATTCGTCTTTGTACAAAGGTGTTGCAAATATTTTTTTAACATTTCGATTACTTGAATTAACTATATCGGTCCATAAACAACCGGGTTATAGGCAAAAATCTGAACAAAAATTATTAAGAATATACGCACACAAACATATATAAAAAAACATTGCAATGACTTTCAGTGTTGTTGTTTTAGTATAAGCAAACAGTAATTGTTTATTGTATATACATACATACAATTATTTTTTCGTGTATGCTTGGACGTTTTTTAGTTGGAAATAGAAACATTACATTGACTCAGTGTTGTTATTGTTTTTTGTATAATTATGTATCTACATACAAACATATGTATGTAAATTTAGTAGCCATCAGAAACTATTAGTGTGTTGTTTTTTTTTAAGGAAGCAACGCTTGCTATGATAATAATTTTGTGTATATATTTTTGTAGTTTGGAAAAATATGTAGATTATTTTTTTTTAAAGTATAAATGTGCAAATATGAAGGCATACTTTAAGGCGTCAATTTTTTTATTTGTCGGTAAGGTGGTGAAGGGCATAAAGGATTCGGCACAGTCGAATATAGCACTCTGACCTGTTTCAGCTGGAAAAAATTTTTCCGTTTTCCATTTTTTACAGATATTAGTAATTGATGTAATCAGTTTGGAAAGATGTGCAAATTTAAACAATTTTTAATTGAATGATTTCTTTTGGTGACTGGTAACTTGGACGTGTAGAAAAGAAGGTTGGAAACCGATACCGATTAAATACCGTTTAAAATATTTTACCATAACTGATACAGCTACCGTAAGTATTGTTTTCCAAAAATACCGTTTCCATCAATACCGGTACATATATATCAGTACTTTAAAATATACTATTTTATATGCAATATGTTTTGTAAAAGTAATTTCTCAAATTACAAGAAATTATTTTTAATTATAGGAGTTTATATAATGTAATCTTTATGGATTCTTGTTTTTAAAGTCCTTGTATTGTTTCTTTGTTCCTATATAAAAAAACGTAAGTAAAATTAAAAAAAGAATCAGCTATTCACGAAGTTATATTAAATGTTATTTAGGCAATATGAACAGTCTGGATTTCGTTCAAAATTTCGGTCTGAACAAGGCTTAAGTGAGAGCGCTCAAAAGAGAGAATCCGCATTCTGAAATGTTTTTGGGCCATAAATTTGTTTTTTGCTTTTTGCGGCTTTTGAAAAATTTTTGAATTTGACACTGTTAATTTTAAGAATACTCATTTAAGAATTTTAAGAATACATTTTCCGAACTTTCCCAAAAAGTCGAACACAACGAGTATATAGAGTTAAACAAAAGTTGTATATGTCGTCACAGTTTTATGAGACAATAAAAAAGTGTGTGATTCAAAAAATGAAATGGAAATAATTATGGAATTTCGAAACGGCGAGTTTAAGCTTCGAGTTTAGACGATCTAAACGTAACGGTAATGGGTCCACAGGTTGCGTTACCGTTGAGAAGTTTTAAAAAGGGGATTTAAAAAACTAAAGTCGCCAAAAAAGCGATTTTTTGAAAAAAGGAGCCAATTGCTTCAATACCTAAAAAACTCCTTAAAAATTGTTTATATGATAAAAGCAGAAACAAAAAAATATTGTATTTTCAGAAGAACTACTAAACTCCATTTTATTAATAACAAAATAATTTGTTTATAATAATTTTTGTTATGGCAAAAAGATTTATGCATAAAAATAGTTAATTTAAAATTCTCTTTACTAATTAGAATTCTGTACTTTTGCACGAAGTCTTCACTTGAACTCCAGTCTTACAAATCCACGTCTAACAAATTTAGGACTGAAAGTATACATTCGCAAGTGTTGACCTTAAGTCAAGATAATTAAATCATTTATTTATCATTAGTGATAATTTAGAAAAAAGACGTTCCGCCTATGAGCGAAAGTAAAAATATAAATTATGATACAAGCATTCATAAAATCTGTTTTTTAATTTTCAAAATCCGGTTCAAAATGATTCAGCATTTAATGATTTAAATAGTTGTTCATTGTTCATTAGCTTTAGTTATTAACAGTCGGTTCACTTATAAATTCATCTAGGTGTTTTTCCATCACTATGTTGTGAAACAATCTCAATATAATTAATTTCCTCGTTAGAGTTAATATATAAAGGGTCAAGATATTTCAAACAACTTAGATTATCGTCATTTAGGACATAGTCATAAAAAATCGCCATTTAGTTCTATTTTGAAAAAGGGGTCAAGAAACTTTCCAGGTGGTTGAAAAAGGGACAATTTGCGACTAAAGTAGCCAAACGGAAAAGCTGTCCCGATTCATCATATCTTAATCGAAAAGATATAATGGTGTATATTCTTGAAAACGCGTCGAAGAAGTGAAAATTTCCATTAAAACAAAATCAAAGTTTAAAAAATTGAATAGACACTAATGATTTATTTGTAGGTTACAACTTTTAGTTTAAGATATAGTGGGCTTCAAAGAATATTTTTTTTATTAACAACAAATACCAAAATTATGTAAACAAAAATTTTTTTTAAATCTACAGAATTAAAAATTATGTTCATTTGAATTTGAATTTTGAAAAAAGTGGATTTTTCAGTTTTTTTTTTGCCAAAAAAAAATTTTATATTATTTATTTTTTTTAATAAAAAATTTTCAGGTATACAAAATTTTCCTTAAGTAACATATATAGTATTAATACTACTTTATAAGATAACTTTATAGAAAATTGTGTCAAGAAAAAAATTTTAAAAGCTGTAATCCTATAAGAAACAGGGTTTCCCAAATTCGACCTATTTTTTTCATGATTTTCCAATTTTTACCTTAATTGATCAAATCACAAAGCAGACATTAAAAAGTTTTTATTTTTTTCATAGTTTAATGTGTTTTTTATTTTTTAGTAATAGAAATTTTTGTTCACCGTAATCGGCTGGAAGATACGTCAAAAAAATTTAAAAATCACATTTTTGGAAATTTTTGAAGGATTTCAGTTGACAAATTAAAAAAAAACTTTATTTTCAATTTAAATGTCAAAAAGTACAAATAGATGTAAAATTTCATCAAAAAATATATAATAATAAAAATTTTATTGCATTATCCAAAATGAATAATAGCAAAAAATCTATACTCACTCATTTTTCGACACATTTTTGCTAAATTCTTTTTGTACACAATTTTGCTATTTGTTTTTAATGAAATTCTAAGAAATCGGGTTAAACTTGGACCGGCTGTAGTGGAAAAACTTCACCAAGACAGGCTAAGAATTAAAAATTTTAATGTTTGAAGCGTAATATCACTTAAACTAAAAAAGTCTGGTAACCTTGTAAAGTTTTGGCTGTGAAAATCCTTGTGTTGCGATTTTATAACCTTTTTCAATTAAAAACACCATCTATAATTGCCTTTTTTGGTTATTTTATTTAAGATAAGTATTCTAGATATATATCTTAATTAGAGAATATTGAAGTTCATTGAATTGGATTTGCAATTAAGTCTTAATTAATTTATTTTATTTATTGTTTTGAACAACAACAATAATAAAATATATACCTTAAGACTTATTTTTGCATCAATTTGTTTTTGTATGTTCATTGACATACATTTGGTATAGTTCTATTTGTCAAATAAAACAACTGTCAGATAAAACATCTTCGTTTTATATTTTCCTTAATATTACCACTCCGTTTTCCATTATTAAGATCAATATTATAATTAGTGTCCTTGCTAATTATCTGCTGCGTTGCCATTTAATTACATATTACTGATTTTAATCCTAGATAATATTTGTATTGGTATGTGTCCTTAATAAAGTTTGAGATGGACTGTATGAGTAAAAACTGCAGTATTTCCGGAGAAGAACGTATGGTTTCCTGTTGGTTGTGTTTGGGAAATTACCACTTAAAATGTAGTGGCCTTAAAGCTCGTGATGCTGATGCATTATCTTACAATGCCAAAAACTTACAGTGGACTTGTCCAAATTGCAGAGTAATTGGTATTGAATTTTACAATTTTTTCAAAAGCTATAAAGCTGAGTTCAATGGAATTAAAAAAGACTTTTCTTCTGTAGAAGGAAAACTAATATGGTGAACTTTTTTCTAAATTCACAAATTTAGATAGTTTTGCTGCTTCCCCGAGACCGAAACGTAAAACAACTGCTAAGTCAGCATCAACTCCTCCTTGTATTCCTAAAAATACAGGGGTTATTACTACTATTAATAAAGAATCTACCCCGTTACCAACCGCAAATACAAGTAGTTGTCCTGCTGCTGTTGTAACTCCTAATTCAAATAATTTTATTCCGCCTCATCATACTTCAAATGCTTCCAATTACAATATAATTCCGTCATAGTCGACTTTAGTTACTCCTACGGTATCTAATTCGTCAAACGTGCTCATGATTCCAAATCTTACTACCAGTAAGCCTCCAGAACTTATTCTATTAACTTCCTCATCGCCAAACATCCCAACTAATTTAAATGTCGTCAACAATCCTCTTGTAAATCCGTTTAAAACAGTAACTCCAAAGCCTTTAAAAATTATTGCTCCAAGGAAAACCATCTTCGCTAGCCGGTTTTCAGTAGATACAACAATAAATGATGTTGAATTCTATATTAAAACGAACCTTTGCATCGAATATTTTAATGATGTCCAAATTTACAAGATAAATTCGCGCAATAGAGCTTCATTTAAAATAATTTTCGCAGATAGTCTTGTTAATCCACAATTTTGACCAAAAAATACAATTGTTCGACAATTTATTTATCTTGATGATAATAACGTAATTCTTCCAAGTGCTTCTGATCCAAATCCAAAAAACTAATTGAATTAAATAATCCGTTAAATATTAATATTTGCCCAAAAAATGATTACAACTTCTCAGCTATTTCCATCGCATACCAAAATGTTAGAGGTATGAACACAAAGTTAAAATCCCTTTATTTAGAAAGTTTTGATATTGAGCACAATATCATTGTACTCACTGAAATGTGGCTCCGAAATAAATCTGATAAAGAAATTCATAATTCTGAAATAATGTGCAGTAAATTTCAAATCTACAAACGAGATAGAGTGGGTAAAGAAGATGGAGGAGTTTTGATTTCTGTCTCAATTCTTTTTCCTTCAGAAGAAATAATTCTTAACAAAATATTGAATTTATCGTAGTATGTGTTAAAGCCAAATTTAGAACAATTTTTATAACTTGCTCTTATATTCCTCTTGCATCAAACATTCAAATTTATGAAAAACATGCAAAAGCGATAAAATTTGTAGCTAATCAATCCAAACCTGGAGACTTCATAATTGTTCTTGATGACTTTAATATTCCAAATATTAAATGGTGCGAAACTCCTGATTCATGCTTTTTAAGCCCATCAATAAGATCGAAAACATCTATTGAATTACTGGATGATATTGCTGATTTAAGACTATTACAAATAAACAACATAATAAATAAGCTTGGCAAATTACTTGGTCTTGTATTTGTTGACCAACCTGAAGAATTTAATATTCTTCGCATTAATCCATTATTAACACCTGAAGATGCTTATCACCCCACTCTTGAAATAAGCGCACACGTCGAAACAAAAATATCATTATAATTCAATGTAAATGATGAGATGGTTTTTTATTTTAACAAAGCCGATTATTCCAAATTGAATCACCTTCTTTGTTCCGAAAACTGGTTTGAATATATTCCTTACAATAAAGTATGCGCTCGTAATATTGACATCATTTTGAATAAATTCTATGATGGCTTATTTAAATGTTTTAACAAATCAATACCAATGACGAGGAACAAAATTGCACATGGACCGCATTGGACTACAAAGCAGCTCAATGGCTTGAAAAATTTGAAAAACAAACATTATAGAAAATATAAAAAATCCGGTTTATCTATTGATTATATGAGGTACTCCATATCAAAATCAGTTTACAATTCGGAAAATATCAAATGTTACAATAATTATCTTTTTAGGGTGAAAAGAAACTTTAAAAATAATCCAAAATATTTTAACCAGTTCGTAAATTCTAAGCATCGAGTCTCTAGGTATCCATTCATGATGAAATTTGGAGATAAAGAATCCTCTAACGATGCAGATTATTGCGATATGTTTGCTGTTTTCTTCTCATCCGCCTATTCTGAAAAAGATTTACATGAACTTTCCAATTATCCATATCCAATTCCAGCTGCAACCCTAATAAATTGTCCACCATTAGATAAATCGATGGTACTGAGAGCTGTACAGAATCTAAAATATTCTGATAAATGTGGACCTGACGGTGTTCCAATCTGTGTTCTTATAAAATGTTTACATTCTCTTATATATCCAATAACCTACTCATTCAACATATCAATATTTAGTGATTACTTTCCTGAAGTTTGGAGGAAATCTTATATTATACCTTTGTTTAAATCCGGAAGTAGATCCAACATTTCCAAGTATAGAGGTAGTGCTAAATTAAATGTTATTCCAAAACTTTTCAAAAAGATAGTTACTGAAATCCTTTCGCATCAAGTTGTATGTTATCTTTCGCCATTTCAGCATGGATTTAAAAAAGGATGTTCCATTACTACTAACCTTTTGGAGTTCACAACGTCAGTTATAACCGCATTTGATTCCGGTTTACAGACAGACGCAATATACACAGATTTCAGTAAAGCTTTCGATAAAGTAAATCACGATCTCCTACTGTTAAAATTGGATAAACTCGGATTTTCTCCTGTTTTCCTTAAATGGATTTCTACATATCTTAAAAATAGATGCCAATGTGTATTATTCAGTGAATTTACATCAAAAACCATTCCTGTTTCTGGTGTTCCACAAGGTAGTCATCTCGGCCCCTTATTATTCCTAATATTTATAAATGATTTGCCAGCTTGCATTAAGAATTCTAGAATATTAATGTATGCTGATGATGTAAAGCTGTTCCATAACTTAAGTGTTCCTATCAATATTCCTTACTCCAATCAGATCTTGACAATCTTTATGATTGATGTATGATGAATCTAATGGATCTGAATTTTGAGAAAGTGTAAACACATGATGTTCTACAGAAGAAGTCTAGTATTCTGTAGATACACAATAAATGAATATCAACTTGATCTAGTCGAAGAATTTTTTGATCTGGGTGTATTGCTTGATTGTAAATTATCGTTTAATTTCCACGTTTCGCAAATCACTAATAAGGCAAAAAGTGTTCAAAGTTTCCTCAAGCGGTGGGGAAGAGAGTTTAATGATCCTTACGTTCCCAAGCAATTTTTCACATCTCTTGTAAAACCAATCCTGAATTCTGCTTCCGTGTTCTGGAATCCTCGATACGAAGTTCATATAAAGAAAATTAAATCGGTCCAGAAACAATTTCTCTTATTTTGTCTTCGTAATCTTCCATGGAATCCTAATATTAATTTACCATCATATGAAAGTCGATTACAGCTTATTGATCTCCCTACTCTTGGTAATAGGAGAAAATATATGAATACTTCATTTGTAATTAATTTAGTAAACGGTTCATTTAATTCTGAGTTCCTGATTCGTAAGATCGAATTGGTAATCCCAAATCGTCCAGCTAGAAATTATACTCCTTTAAAAATAAAATATTATCTAACCAATTATGCCAACTTTGATCCAATGAGACATAATCAATTCAACAGTTTTTATCCATGTATTGATTTTTCATCGAATACAATCCGCATTAATAGGAATATTTTTAACTTAGTTAAATAATAAGTTTTTGTTATTGAATGATTATGAAAATATTTTATTGTAAATATATGCTAGCCTGTAAGAAATTGTAATTTGATTAGCTGTTAAATAAATAAATAAGCAGAATTCTTTCATATCTTTCAAATCGGTTTAGATATAAGGAATCAGGAGCATTTATACTTATGTGAAATTTCACTGAAATCGGAACATCCGTTCCGAAACACCATATTTATTTCCATTGTATGGAAAAAAATAATATACGTCTACGTGTTTACTATAGCTAAAACATTTGCTTCTTTTTCGGCATTTAAAAGAACGTTTTTCATCTCAAAAATTTACTTCGAACCGTAAACTCGACATACAAAATTCATGACATTCATAAGGGAATGTTGAAGCGATATTTCACTTTTTTTCTTTCTACTTTACTACTTTCGTTCGAAGCTTCATTTCATACTGGGTTTTTACTTCAAAATTTTGGTGAAATTTTTAGAACTTTCTTTTAAATTGAACTTATACAAATTATGAATATTACTTACTTTGAATTATGTATTTTTTTAAGAATCCGATACAAGTATTCTTTCTGTTGATAAGTCCTCATTTAACACTCTTATCGATTTTGAAACTTGCGGTATTTTCAAGCGTGACCTCTCTAAAACTTTTTAGTCCAAAATTTGTTTGAAAATTTGTTTAAGAACTCAAGGGAAATTTCCGAAAGATATTTTATTTATATCAAAACATATTATAAAGTTTTTTACAGAAGAAGTTATCACCATTTTAGCACAAAAAAGTACAAATTTTTATTATATTTAGTACAGTAATGAAAATAGGTATTTTATTTTTTTAACAAAAGGGAAGTATATATTCTATTTGATTCTCAGAAAACATATCTAGTGAATATGAAGAAAATTTAAAACATGAGATCGTCGAAGATCATTCTGTGACTAGTCGCTAACGCAAGATCCTGGCTTCCATACCTTCTGCCCCAAATTACATTCAAAAACGTTGTGACAGCTGGACAACAAGCAGTCATGAGACTTTAGACGTCTTAATGGATGTGCATTTTCCTGGCAGCTTCCCTATAATAGATATCTCTGCGACAGCTTCATAACTAAACGGCGTTCAGATTCAAATAACTGAAGATGAGCTGAGACCGGCTCTGAACAGCTTTTCTCTTTTAAATCCTCGGAGAAATATGGCATAATACTTGCAGATTTTCAGTATAATGTTGATATTATAGTTCAATGGTTGCTTCAGACATATATAATCTCCACTATGGGTGCGGCTATCATATATAGAGTAGCAAATAGAGGCACTCCTCAGGTGGGAGTTATATCTCCACTTATTTGGAATATTGCCATTAACACACTTAATTCCCTGAGGTTCAAAATCGTTGCGTATGCGGACGATGTTGCGGAGGCCGTATCTGGAAAATATTTAGATACCATATCCCACCGCATTAAAAATGCGCTAGGATTACTTAATAAAAGGGTACAAGTAGTGGCCTTAGAGTGAATCCAGGAAAGAGGAAACTAATTCTCTTTTCAAGGAGATACAAAAAACTATCTTTCCCACTCCCTTGCCTAAATGTTATTGAATTAAAGGTGTCGTACAGCGCGAAGTACCTAAGATTAATACTGAACTCAGCCCTGTGTCCAGAACACCCAAGCGAGAGCGTGAAAGGCAAACATTGCCTTTATATCCTTTATATGCCATAGGGAAATCTTGGGGATTAAATCCTAAGAATACCAAATGGCTCTTCGATGTGATGATCAAGCCTATACTTATGTATGGATAGTATGGTGGAAATCGATGGAAAAATCCACCTTTTGCGGAAGTTCTTTGTAGCTAAGCGCTACTAATTACAGGTGCCCTTCGTACAACACCATCTAATGCATTATTCGTTCGGATGAACTGAATGCCAATAGATCTAATGGCCAAACAAATCGCCATCATGTCGGCGAATAAACTTAGTACTGTAGGTGTATGAACCGGTAGAAGCTATGGCCATGCGACGATTTTGGGAATTTCGGATGACATCCCTGACAATATTGATTATTGTATTTCCAAATCCTTTCTGGACAGAGGCTTCTCAGTTTCAATCTCAGCCGATCCCACTATAAAAGCCAGATTGGTTGAGGTTTATACTGATGTATTCAAATCTTCTGAAGGGGTTGGGGGCGGGAATGAAAACCCGCATATAGAAGGAACATTTTCTTTAAATTGCTAGTTCATTGCACTGCTGCTCAAGCGGAGATCTCAGCAATTATAAGAGCGGTACATTGGCTAATGTACTATAGGGTATTCGGAGTGGATAATCAAATTTATACCGATAGTCAACCCACGATTAAATGTCTTTCGGGTGTCTAAATACCGGACATCAAATGAGATGGCGAGACTAAAATACCTCGGGAAATATTATTGCGGATGAACTAGCCAGAACTGGTTCTCTTCTTCAAAGTGAAAAAATAGACTAACTAGTTGGTATACCGCTGTCATCTTGTAGATCTATGTTACTGCATTAATTTTCGAGAATAACTCAACAAGAATGGAGATAGATATGGTCCCAGTGCGATCAAAAATGGTCGAAATTCATTCTCGGATTGCCAAGGCGTCAGCTACGGACACTTGTAGTCATTATTAGCGGGCACTGGATAGCGAATACACACGATAGAAGACTAGGACTTCCTTTTAACGACTTTTATAAAAGTTGCTTTAACGAGAAGGAAGAAACAGAAAAACATTTTCTTTGTCACTGTCCTGCTTTTGCGAATATAAGGTCTGCTGAATTTGGAGGTCCATATTTGCATGGATTATCTGAATCCTATGCAATTGTTGTCAGGCGGATCAGACCTTTTATTCATGCATCAGGTTGGTTCGATTAGAACCTATTCTCGGACATGTGAAAACAGATTCACGTGATCCATCAGGTTAACACAAAGGGACCAAAATTGGAAGTGTTCTTAAATTATAGACTCAGATCCATTTTTGGTCAAAAAATATAACACTTTGAAAAACGAAAAAAAGCTAAAAACTTCACAAAGGTGTACTTGTTTAATTTGCTAATAATTTCTAAAATGCACATGGTATATCTCTGGCTTTAGTTTCATATTAAAGACAAAGATATTTTTTTTAAGAATTTTTTTAATTTGTATATGTTTTTGTATGTATTTTTAGCTTTTTTTAGTTTTTCAAAACGTCACATTTTTGGACCAAAAAGGACGCTGGTTCTAAAAGTTTATGATTTAAGAAACACTTCAATAGCCAATGCCTACAGTGAATTTCATTGAAGTCGGATATGTCAAATCCGATTGCTGTCCGTTTTGACATAGAATTACTCATTTGTAAAGTATGCAATATTTAAAAAAAAAATAAAAATTTATAAATAGAAAATTTTTGTAATAATAATATATATATATATATATATATGATTCCAAGATTCCAAAACGGAAAGCAATCGAATTTCAAATTCGAATATTTGATTCACTTAAGTCTAATTCATTAGAATGTTTATTGCATAAACTTTTATTAAAGGTTTATTCATATGTTGTTCCATGAATATCTATATAAAAGAAATAATTATTTTGCTTTAGATGCCTATATAGATACATACAGTTTTATGGTATGAAGCAAATCAGTAAAATCAATTAATCCATAAATTATAGCATATAGAAAATATATAGAAGAAATTTTACGTCTGGTTTCTAAAGTTTTCATAGAAATCAAGGCACACTTATCAGGGTATGTAGGAGTCGAAGTATGAGTTTTTACAAATAAAAAATTTAAAAATGAAAATACAACTTTATAAATTTTAGTTGATTTTTTTAATTCTATTTAAATGTAATTAAGTACTAGGGCTCCAAATATATGATGCATATTCTAATCAAGATTTCACAAAAGATGTAAGTAAAACTTTTTTCGTGTAATGATCAAATTTATTAGAATTACGGCATAAAAAGCTTAACATTGAATAAGGTATAATATAATTTAAGTGATTACTAAATTATAATTTTCTGTGAAATAATACCCCTAAATCTAAAATTTCATGCATAGACGATAGTATATGTTAATGTATTTTATATCGAGACAGAACAGTGTTACGACATCTATGATAAGTCATAGAAAAAAAAAACATTTGTTTAAATTAAAAGGTAAACCATTGCGGACTGACCAAGGACTCACCCTATCTAAATCCTCCTGGAGATTAAAAACGTCATTGGCATTAGAAATTGTTTTAAAAATTTTTAAATCATCAGCATACAATAAGTAAGGAGAATTTTTGAAACATAAGTCAATGTCATTAAAAAATATATTAAATAACAGAGGATAAAAAATCTACTTTGTGGAATACCAGAATTAGGAATAAATGATGTAGAACAAGAACCATCAAGAGAAACTGCGGATTGTCTATCCAACAAGTAATAATGAAACCAAGATAACATTTGGGAATGAACGCCAATTTATATCATTTTAATAAGAAAAGTTCATGTGGTACTCGGTCAAATTCCTTAGTAAAGTCCGTGTAAATCGCATCAATCTGTAATCGGTCTTCAAAACTATCAATATAATAGTTGGTAAAAACAGCCAAATTAGTACAGTTGAGATAAAGAAATATTCCTCTTTACACTGAAGAAAAGCTTATGATAAACAATATGCTCAAGAATTATTGAAGTATCGGTTAATTTGGAAATTGGTCTATAATTAATGACATTATTTTTACCCCCAGATTTATAAATATGCAAAATTGTAGTAAATTTCCACTTTTTTAATAAAATGGCCACTTGTTAAAGACTTATTAAAAATAATTTTCAATGGTAGACGTAATAAAGAAGAACATTTCTTTATTAAAAAAAGTTGAAAACATTCATTATCATCCTTAAATGAATGCAACTTTTCTTCAGATAGTTGCAAAGTACTGAAGTCCATAACGGTGTTTATTTCATTTAAATTAAAATTATCATATTGTAAATATTCATCCTCAAAATTGAATTTAAAATAGAATGTGAAAAAGTTCAGTAAATCAAGAAGATTATTTAAAGATAAATTATTATAGTTCATAAATAAAGGGATGTAAGAACAATTTTCTTTTAGAATTTATAAAAGTCCAAAATCGTTTTGGATTTTACATTAAGTCGTTGTTAAAACTCATAATATAGAAATTTATTGAGAAAATTAAATTCTTTTTTAAATCGAAAAAACTTTTGTTTATAAACGTTGTTATTTGTGGAATTATATTTTTTGTAATATTTATTTCTAAGATTTTTAATTTTTTGAGTCCTTTGGTATACCATGGAAGCTTATGTACAATAGGATTTGTTAAAGGAATATTATTTTGAATAATATTAAGAACGTTTGGTAACATATACTAACAATTTTACTTTATAATAAATCAATTCAATTGACATTTTTAATAAGCACATTTAATGTATTAAAGTCACATTTATAATAATTATAACGTTTATAATTATTGCTATAATTACATATATACTCATAGAATTCAATATTAATTTCTTACGGAAAATAGTGAGAAGCAGATAGTGATATTGGAAAAGCACATAAATTTAAGGTAAACCTAACTGATTACCATTTCTTATACTTTCAGAAAGCATAACTACATTTGATATATAAATCATCAAAATTATTAGGGCATATAATTCTGATTTCCTACAACTATAAATAATTCATAATTAACCGACTTAACTGCCACACAAAGTGATCAAGTAATGAATCCATATTATATAAACGAATATTTCTACAGCATAGAGACATTTTAACAGATATAAGTACACCTCCTCCTCTAATAAAATCAGTTTTTTCAACATCTCTATCTTTACGATAGACGACATATGTGTACGGATTAAAGAATTCTTCACTATAAAAGTCAGTATTCAACCATATTTCCGTAATAACCAAAGACATCATAATCAGCTTGCATTGTTGTTTATTGCATTATTTTACACAAAGTAAGAGAATATAGATTTTAATTGTTCAATTTCAAAAGACTTATTTTTTAAATTAAAAATTAACAAGAGATTTATGCGGTATCATCTTCTATTTTTGCAAATATTTTATGAAACTTGCATCTGCAAATTTCACAAAAAATAACATTTTTCTTTTGAATATTTTTGTAACATTTGGAACAAATTATTTTATCCGACATAATGAAAGCTAGTTTATATATATATATATATATATATATATATATATATATGTTTATGAAAATAATATAAAAGTGGATATTCAAAAAAAAAAAAATAATTTAGATTACCAGCAAATATATACATTAATAAAATAATAAAATATAAATAAAAAACTATGAATAAAATACTAAGATCAAAATATGATCGAAAAGGAAAATATTTAGCTGAAAATACCCAGATATAAAATAAGAATACTTTATAAAAACAAAATAAATAAAATTTAAGTTACAGCAACATATAAATAAAAAAATGTAAGTGAAATAAAAGAAACAAAACTCACATTATCCAGCACTATATATATATATATATATATATATATATATATATATATATATATATGTTTACATATATATATATATATATATATATATATATATATATTAATAAAAAAATTAAAGTCTTAATCTAAACTAAAAATTTTTTCCTCTCACTTGTTAATTGAAGTTGACATAAGCTTTAATGATAAATGTATATAGAAGATTATACGAGTCTACTTAAGAGCTAAAAAACAATATTAGTTTACTATTGTAATGCCACCAATACTTGCGATTCTTTATTTTGGCTTGAAATTATTTTGTTTTATGCACAACTAACAAATTTTTATGAAGCATGATTCTTCTTTAGTTGTGAATCAAATATCATCAGCCTAATTGATTTTTGATATTGCATTAGTAAAATATTAAATGTACACACATAAGTATGTCTATGTATCGAGGATATACTTATATACGTTTGTTTTATATACACTTTTTGTGTTTCTAAATGTGAATGGTTAAATGAATAGAGATATTTATTATTAAGGGTACGTGACGGAGAAGAAACACTTCTTAATGGAAAAACACGCATAAGAAAATGTAGTCACATACAATACTTACGACCATTTCTATGTGTACATTTTTCTGGTAATTCTAATAAAATTTCTATTAGAAAATTATCAAAAAGATGATATTTATATATTTATCTCCACTATTAGTACTTCTCCGAGTACACAGAAAAAAAAGAAATCAACTTCAATTACAAAATTGGTTTTATGAATTAAATTTTTACTTGATTTTGTTCCAATCACCGAAATGATAATAGTAAGTAACCGAAAATAATTGATTTTTTTGCTTCTAATTTCAATTACATTTTTTAATCAAATCAGAACTGAAATTGAAATATTTCTAAAAATCAATAAAAATATTTAATGGCTCAATTCTCAAGTTTATTATATTCATACTGCTGGCAAAATTATGCTTCTATAAATAAAATACAAAATATTCAACGAAACTTTTTTTTCACAGTAACAAATACTTAGTTAATATATAAATTGTTATATAGTAAAGTTTAATGAAAGAAATGTAATTTACTTAAATCTAGCCAAAAAGCTGTCATCTCGGTACCAGCAAAAGAATAACAGATAATAAATGCATTTACAACATATAAAGGCTTGTGGTGATGTAAGAGTAACTAATTTTTCCCTTTAAAAATAATGAGTGTCAATATTGTATAATGAATAAATAGTTATTTGTTTCTTGATATGATATTTCCAACGTCAACGATGACAGTTTCATAAATTGATGACCTAGAGTATGAAACGTGATACTTAGAAACCTTAAATCCAGAGTCAAGTTTTTCCATACGATACAATATTAGAACAATTATAACTAATGTATGAATAATGTATATGTGTGTATTTAAGTATTTATCGAATTAATACCCGAAAACAATACACGACAATAGCCACATTAACATTCATCACGAAATAAGCCAAAACAGAGTTCAAGCGATAGCAACCACAGATAATGTACTTATATAAAACGAATTAGTTTTAAATTTCTTATATACAGACAATATTTTTATAATTACTTCACCAAATAATTTTCTTTTGGATTAAAACATTTATTTAGAAAGTTGTCACAATTTCTTTTTTAATCCTTGTTTATCCAAGTAAACATAAATTTAATAAATTAAAATTTTAATTATTTTTGAAATAAACAATTTTAAACAAAATCTTTTTTCTGTGTATGAAGAAAAAATATATACAGTTTCGAGCAAATAAGTCGTTTCATTTAGAAAGCGCTTATATGTCAATGTTTAAACAGAGACAAGTTACGGCTCAATTAGGAGGATCAACTTTGTTTGTTTGTAACAAGAGGAACTCCTCAGGGTGGTAATTCGCCACTACCTTTCCTATTTGTTGTGGATGAAGTTCTAAACTCTCTTGATGTCGTTATCTTATTTCTCGTACCATGCTCTGCTGTTTAAATGTCGCTACCTTTATTTATATGGACTCTTGAAAATTGCCAAAATCAGCTTGTTTGCAGTATCGCGAAAAAAAGGAAATATTATTGTAAATATAATAAAACAACGAGTGTTGAAGTAATACTCGGTATGCTTAAAAGGATAAAAACGAATAAATAATTAAAATACAAACGACGTGGATAACTTCGTCAGAATGAAAGACAATAGCAAATATTTTCTTTCTATTTTCTTACACTACCGTATGTATATTGTGACCAGTGTTGCCAGTTAGCCTCAAAATTTGTGCTTCAGCTTCTAGCATTTTTTCCAGCCTTTTTTGATTCTTAAAATTGCTTTAAAAGGCTAAAATTTTTAGTATTTCAACACAGAAGAAAATAATTTCTTATTTGCTTTTACTAATTTTATTTTTACACAATCATCCATTTAAGAATTTTTGTATATTAATTCGCATAAAATTCATTCTTCAAATCAAATATAACTTAACTCATTACATGGTCTTAATTAATCAGTTATTATAATTATTTTTTAATAAGCTTCATTAACCATAGAAACTATTTATAAATATAATTAAAAAAATTTTTATAAAAGCGAAATATCACCCAAAAATTTCGAAATAGTAATCAAAAAAGAATTATAATTCAGAAATGACAAATCACTTCAAAACCTTTGGTAATTTTTCATATGAAATATAACCCAAATTTGTATGGAAATTTTGTGGTCGATTTTTTATTAGGTAATTTTGTTAACAGCAGTTCTATGTTTTAATGATAAAAAAAACTAAAAAAAATATTAGCTTTTTTCTGGCCTCGTTTCTTTGGGGCATTAAGCCACAGGTGTAGAATATATATATATATAAGTTTGTCATTCCATTTGTCATTTCCAAAATTTTCATAGAAGCGAAAAAGAGTTTATAATTTCTGGATCCTTGTAAGAAAAGATGTCGATAAGACGATGTCCGTTCGTTTGTCGGTTGAAATGGCTTTTATATATCAAACAATAGGAAACCCTTTAGAGAATTTTGCTACTGAAATTCAGCAAGATCGGTTCATAAAAGGCGTAGGCATGTGCAAAAAACCGTTTTTTATGACTTCGAAATGGTTTAAATGGCGTTTGTGAAGCCTTTCGATAACACAGATATGATAATATATATATAATTAGATATCAAAAGATCAGAACTTCCAGAAATTTCCTATTGAAACTCGGAAAAACCCGGTTCCAAAATAAAAACCGGTTCTTCAAACCAGCTTTCGATTTTCTGCATCCCCTATACAAGCTAGGGACTTCGTTTTTGCAAGAAAAAATCGGAAAATTTTGTCTGAATTCTTATGCTGAAGAAATGAACTCAGTCGGACCATCAGTAACAGAGATATCGGCAAAAACGCATTTTTGACAAATATCCAAGTCCTGAATAAGCTACGGACTTGGTTTCTATATAGATCGATCACAAATATATTTTTTGAATATCGGTTTTTGAATCAACCAAAACGTTTCATGAACAATCGATTTATTGATAAATCTATTTTTTATTTATTTATTTAATGTCTGCTTCCCTTATAGTTGTTGTTTTCATGAGTACTGAAAAACAACGACAACATTAAACTTCATTCTTACTTAGAAAAATCGGAAATTTTTTTAAGAATTTTTGTGTTGAAAAAATGAATTCAGTCGATCTAGTATTAACCGAGTTATGGGTCAAAACGCGTTATTAGTTTTTTTGAAGCTTCTATATAAGGTATGGACTCCGTTCCTGCGTAAATCTCTCACAAATATTTTGTTTTTTGAATATCGGTGCTACATTTCCCCCTGAATCTAATCCTCCTATTTTCATTTCATCAGTGCGATATGATAAGATGGAGGCTCCCTTGAATATGCCTGCTCCGATCGAAAAATAAAATAACACATTTGAATTTAGGGACGCTGATGCTGTGTAAATTTTAAGCAAATCGGTGTATCCATTTTAGAGTTATAAAAAAGTTGGCGTGAAATACGGGTGTGGCATCAGATGATGATCCAACATAACCTATGCCATTGTAAAATGTAATTTCTATCTTTGCGTCAAATTTTAATGTAAAATTAAAAAAATAGATTTTGCACGTTATATACCCTACAACCACCCCCGGCACTGCTACTATCTGTGAGTCAAATTTCGTGAAAATCGGTCATGCCGTTTAGACGTGATTGATACAATAACAAACAAACAAAATTACACTTCATATATATATATATATATATATATATATATATATATATGTATACAGAGCACAATATAGCACTCAAACTTGTTTCTAATTTATTGTTTTCTAATTTTTTCTGTGGTTTTATAATTAATAAATTGTGATGATATTTCTTATAATTTGTTTTATAAAAAATACTGTAATGTGAGTAGTTATTTAAGTATTTTTTTATAACTTTTTAATTAATTAAGATTAATATAAATAATTTATCAGTTTAATATAATTCTCACATTCAGTACAATTTAAATGCTCTATGAATGATATTGCAGTGTGGAGCCAAATCAACATAATTTGAGTATACATATGTTCTTATATAAAATATTAGTTTTTCATCCTTGAAAACGATTTTTCTTGAGAAATATTAATGATTACCAGGGGCAAGTTTTAGTATGTGCGCACATAAATATACAAAAAATTTAATAATATTCATAAAAAACAAATATATGCATTTGCCATTTAAAATGCTAATTGTTTTCAAATTTAAAAAAACAAAAACAAAAACGAAAAAAAATTCGTCACAATTATTCACGATGTATTAAAAATACTAACTAAATAATTTATACAAATCAGATAATCAAACTACAAAAACTTATTAAAAATTACGTTTTGCTAACGAAACAAATTTATTCATTAATTTTTGGTAAAAATACTTATGATTTATGCAAAAGTTTATTTTTCAAGCAGAAATCTTAAAAAAAGTTGTATCACATATTTTCGTTACTTTTTCTCTAGTCTGTTATAAATTTAAATTTTATTTACTTTTCCCACCTTTTTCGCCAAAAAATTTTCCAAAAAATTATTTTCAAATAAAAATTGTAGTGGAGTGGTATGTAACATTCGGCGTAGCCGAATATAATATACCATAACATAACTAGTTATATTTTATTTATTATTTCTAAATAAAATGATCATATGTATTTTTAAACATATGTTTTATACGAGTAGATGGAAGTTGATGAAAGAAAAACATTAAGCAGCTTTCATCAAGTTCTCTATCAATGCATAGTGAGGCAGAATCGAAAATTTTTGGAAATAAATCTGTAACTTCTAATCACATAGGCGTAGCAGAGGAGTGTACAATTTCGAGTTTGGTAGAGGGTCCATTCAAGAGAGATCAAATTTTTGTATATATATCCCAGCATTTCCAACTAATTTTATTAGTTTTATTTCCCTAATTGAAAAACAAAAACGATTTTGAATTTAAAAATTTCAAAAATTACAATTTTTATTTTCACAAAGATGATTTTAAAATATAAAACAAATCTTATAACTCAAGCGGTCTGGGAACAATTTGACCTATTTTATATGAGTTTTAGAATTTTATTATCAGGGAAACTACAAATGTGCTCTAAAAAAGTGTTTTATGTGCAATATGCTTTAAAATGCAAGAATATACTATAAAAAACAAATTTTTTATTTTTTTTTTCAATTTTAAACAAAAAAAAAAAAAAAACTGTTTTTTTATTTAAGTAAAGTTCTTTGTTAATGTTTTAATCTGTATTGAAGAGTATTATTTTAACTTCGACATTTTTTATTATTCCATTTGCTTACTATAAATTATCTTCAAGATTTGTTGCTATAAGGGATAAAAAAATTATATTTAAAATACAAAATACGCTCTAAAAGAGTTGAATATGCCCTAAAAATAACAAAGTATACCACAAACACGCTCTAAAATTGCTATATGCAAAAACTTACCGTTAATGGTGAAATAAGCAAAAATATGCTTTTACAAACCGATGCCAAAATGCTTTATTTGTTCTGAAACGGACAAATATTTTATTGATAGCTTAATTCAACGTACAGGAAAAAAATATGTAATTGCATATTTGTGGTTTTCCTGGTGGTAATTACCACAAAATATTAGATACGCAAACACAGCTTCTATGTAATTTTTTTTTAAATGCTTTTTTACCATTCTATGTATGTATAAAAAGACGTTACAAAAATAAATAAATAAATAAATGGAATATTTTTATATAGCTACATATGTATTTCAAAAATAAGTATGTGAATATATGATCAGTTATTTTTAACCAAAATTGGTTATTTTATTTTCCAATGTCATCATCATCTGATTTTTTTCCACTTTTTTTTCTTTTTTTAAATCAGAATTTTATTTTTATTAGTTTTAAACATCCTATTACTCTTTTAATCTATCTAAAAAAAATAAAAAAACAATATAAACAGAGTGTGATGAAAAATCATAATAAATTTAAAAACTATAGGTTCCTATAACTTCTCATTCCAATTTTAACTCAAAATGAAAAAACAATTTAAATTAATAGAAAATATATAGATTTTCTAATATTTATCCAGAACCCAGAACAATTAATCTTAAAGCGATCCTTTTGAAACTGAATGCCATATTTTATTTAGGTATATACAATTTATTTTTTTATTTGTGCAGAATTCTCTATAAATACGCTTATATGTATTTAAGATATTTGAGCTTCAAAATATTACTCCAAGAGAACATTTATTTGGGGATTAGTGAAATAATGAACCAATTTCGACCAGTTAAGCAGATACTGAGTCGATTTGTATACTTTAGGGGGTTCCCCAATATGGTGCTGTACCTTGTTTAGATATTAAATCTATGCAAGACAACATAATTAAATAATAATACAAATTTAAAAAGGGCACCACATTATTTTACAAATAACTGCAATAAAAGTGTTCTATCAGTTCTGATGTATTTTCAATTGGAATGCTTTGGTGCATGAACGATTGATATTGAATCTGTTCGCCAAACCTCCCAATTAAATACCTTTTACTTTACCAAATAAGATTGGCTAAGTCCCTATAAAAAATAACTCTTATTTGCATTCTTTTTCTGTAAATACATAATTGTAAAAGATAATCTTATATTCTGTTATTTCTCAACCCAGCTGTTTTGCAATTCTAAATTTATTACAATCTGGTTTGCTTTCGACATCATATCATAAGGACGTGAGAATAATTAAATTTTTATTATTAAACTTTATATCCCAAAGCCCTACAAAATTGGATCAGGGACGACATTTTGACAAATATTGTTCAAGAGTTAAATTTTAAGTATTTTTTTTCTCCTAAAGACTAACTAAAGTTTATTCTTAATACGCAAAGTATTTAAAGCCTTAATTAATATGTTTGAATATATTAAGATTATATTAATTTTTATATAACTTTGAATGTTTAAAATTTGGTTAGTATTTTCTTAAATCATGTACAATGTAGCAACAATGTACATGATTTAGAGTCAGCATCTTGTAAATCAAAAAAATAAAAATAAAAAAAAATAAAAAGTTGTACTATACGTAACTATAGAATTAAAATTAAATTCTTGCCAACAGATTTCATTAATACTAACATATGTATTAATGCCCAAGGTAATATTCAGGGGAGATATTTGTGCAAAATCTTTGTTTACTATTGAAATATAAAAACTAAAAATATATTTTATATTAGGCTCTCTCTGTGGGGAGTATATTTTATTTGGAGTAGTACTATGAAATTTTCTAGGACGACTTTTTTATAAACTTAAGTAAGGAAACATTAATACATAATATATTTTACAAACAAAGCATCATATTACCATAAAAAGTCAAATTCGAAAAACCCTTTAAGAACAACGAAATCTTAAAAAATTGCCAAACGACATGTTTTGCTTTTTTCCTGAAAAAGTGAAAATTCACAATCAACTTTCTGATATTTATCATTAATATTTCCCTAATTTTGTATTACTTTTGAATTGTTTTTTTGACACTTATTTAAATAAGAAAGGAAAAAACTTCAACTCTTTAAACTTTAACAAGTGAGAATGTTTCATACAGCTTTTTAAAATTTCATCTGATATGGGAGGTTTTCGGTTAAGTAGGTGGATCACACCCATTTTTTCCGAGTTTACATTGGTCCTTGAACTATTTTTACATAATTTAGTTGATGGGCGGATCACGACCATTTTTGTTTCCGATTATATATCGATCTTCGAACTATGCTCTTCACATAAGGAGCATAAGCAAAACGTAAGATTGACAAGAGGTGTTGTATTTACTTATTTACAATACAATGACACATTTATTCTGAAGTCCAAAAAAGTCGCCATCTTTAACATTCGACATGTTTCTACATAGGTAAAATTTACAAACTTCCTCTTACATTTTCTAGTACTGAGGTGGCAATACATTTCTTGGTTGAACAAGTCTTAAGTTGTTTAATTTGAGAATAGGAGGACAATGCATTCAAATGTATGTACGTATGTATGTATGTATGTATGTATATAGGTATGTATGTATGTACGTATGTATTTATGTATGTATGACAAACGATTTTAAGCTAAGCATTCCAAAAATTGGAAAATTCGAGGAGATAGTATATGATAGCATTAATGCTAATATGAGATAAGACCAACATATTTTTTCAATAACGAAATATTAATTTAGTCATAAAACATAATGAAATTAATCAATTTTTTTACAAATTTTAAAATTAAAATTTTAATTTTTTATTTATTGTTACTCTAGATGCACTAAAGCAAGATTTCCCAAATGGGGGTCCGTAGCAACATTCCAGGGAGTCCGCGAGACAGATCAAAAATATGTGTCGAATTATTGTACATGATATATTTTTATTTTTCAGCATATATAATTATACCAAAGTGGGATTCTATGGGTGCCTGCCATTTGGATGGGGAAAAATCTATTGAAGTTTCGTACAATATATTTATCAATGCCAATAGCAAAAGCAAAAAAACCACATACAACTATTGAACTTTTAATAAAGCTTTATTTTGCTGTCGTTGGAAATATAATGTTAGATAAGCCAACAAAAGAAAAAGCCTAAGAATCCCTCTATCAAATAACTCTAAAAAAAAAGAATTGATGGCCTGCAGTGCAGTGAAGCGACTGATGTTTCTAATTTAAGCAAACTTTTATTTTATCGCAAAAAGTGAATTGAAGGAAAAATTATTGTTTACTAAATTTTTTTCTACGATTTCCATAGGTGTACAGATGGAGCCGCATCACTGATAGGATCGCGATCATGTTTTTTAGATCACTCAAATTTCACTGCGTAATCGACCGACCTTGCTGTGAAAACCTTACTTAATATATTTAAAAGTGCTCTTCACACTACTGCGGCAATTAATTTTTCAAATCCAATATAACTTAACTCATTATATGGACTTACTTAATCAGTTATTATAATTATTTTTAATAAGCTTCATTAACCATAGAAACTATAAACATATTTTCAAAAATTATTTATAAAAGCGAAAAATCAAATATTATAATTCAGAAATGACAAATCACTTCAAAACATTGATTAGTTTTTCTGACCTTTTTTAAAGTACAATTTAGTCTCTTTTTTCTGACCTCCTGGCAACACTGTTCCTCACAGCCACAGAATTTTTTTTAAGAAATCATAGATAAACATTTCTTCGACAATAATTTATTATTTTTTTTTTTAAATCTCACTTCGACTGTGATCGATTTCTCCAAAACATAATGATAATATTTTTTTAGGTTTTAAGTATAGAAAATGAATGTGTAAAAATTGTTGAAGGTGAAACGTCAAAATAAAAAACTCTTACAAAACTGCGTCGTGCATTCATCTAAAATTGGCGAGGTTTTCTAAGCTTTATGCTTTAATAGCAGTGGTTTCAAACATGGAGAACTTTCAAATATTTTAGTAGCTTTTTCAATTCAGTATTTTTTATTTCGGAAGCTAGTTTTTCTGGTATTTTAATGAACTATTAAGAGTTAATTATTTCGAACTGGGTGCAAAGCAATGTGATCATCTAACCGCATATTTGATTGATTACAGTCAATTAACTTTTTATATAATTTTTGATTTTTAAAAATGGTAAAAATGCATGCTTTTAGTAGTTTTCGTTTCCCGGGATTCCCGACAAAAAATCGCCAGGGTCGGAAAGGAAAAAATTCCTGGGAATTCTAGAGATAAAAACCCTGGTTTAATCCCATATATCGCGAATATAAGCGCTAACTTCGAAAAACGGCTGCCACTATTGAATTCAGCATTTTCTAATTAGCTTTACGAGGGGTCTGTCCATCTTGTTAAAATTTGCGACTAGCACAGTGTAATTATTACGAACAACGAAAAAAAATATATATTTATCATATACAACTATTACTGTTCAATAAATATTTTAAAAATCATTTTTAAACAGCAAAACTTTGCTTTCCTGGTAAGCTAGCAGGTATAATTGGAAACAAAAATAAACTACTTATCTTTTGCCTGAATAATTAGTTATTTTTATTCGACTTGTCCACAAATTCAGTTATTTTTTAACTCTAGGGATACTCAAAAATATGTACCTAATCGAAAACAAAAAAAAAAAAAAATTGCCGTCAGTGAGACTCGAACTTAGACATACACTAACCATTCGTTTTTACTGACTAACGTCTTGCTCAGTACACCATCTCGCACATAGCATCCTAAGCGACAAAAACTCTATTTAGTTTAAAATATCTTTTTAGACATTTTGTTATAAAAAACTAACAGCTTCAGAATGGGGTTGAACCAACAACCTTCTGGTTGTTAATCCGGCGCTCTAGCCAACTTATCCACGTGATTGCAGTATTACTGCGCTATTATACTATTGAGTACTTATTAATGTAATAAAGAGTAGGCAAATAATAATGACGCCTCATTATCAAGAAACTACTTTAATAAGTAGTTGTTATTACCGAAAACCAAAAAGGTTTTGCTGGGTATTTAAGTAAAAAATAATATAAACATTAAAAACTTTTAGTTATTATAAAAAATAAAAAATGTTGTCCTTAATGTTATTTAAATAAAACACAAAAAGTCGTCTTTTTTGCAATTTTCAAATTCAAAATCGTTTATTTTTGGACTCGGTAAAGATATCGACTTCTATGGTTCTTAAAGAAATGATTCTAGTGGGACCTGTTCTAAAATTGATTTATCAAAATTATCCTGTGTATTATTAAAATGTTTTTTTATCTGCTTATAACTTTTTTGTTTGTTAGTAAAGTTAATTAAAAAAAAAAAAAAAAAAAAAAAAAAAACAAAAAAAAATCCAAGAAAATATCTCTCTATCAAAAAAAAAAAAATAACTAAAATATCTCTATCGACTGTAAAGTTACGGAGTTTTGGCCGATGGAAAACTATTCTGAGCAACTGTGGGACATATAAAACCGTACCATATAGTTTAGTAAAATTGTAGAATTATATCTTATAAGCTTTTAAAATATTGTACATGCTTAATAAAATAAATCTGCTCGTTAGTCCAATTTGACTAGTAGCAGAATAAATAAAAAAAAAAAAAAATACCAATTAGTAAAACTCTAAAAACTTTAAAATGTGTGGTGTAAAATAAAATTGTATAGATGCGACCGATTTTTATATTTTCTTGTTATTGATCAACTTTTAAATATAAAGTGAATAATATCCTATTTTAAATTTTAATATAAATAAAGATAAGTTTAAATTAAACTTGTTTATGTTTAAATATTTAATTTATGTAATCTGTAAGATTAAATCTGTAGATGAAAAATAAAATAAATAAAAAAATAAGTAATATGAATTACAGCATTAAGCAAACGGATTAATTCCTCTTTTGCTAGATTCTATTCACCTATTTTTGGAAATTCATTATATCAGATCGAATTTTCGAAGATTTTAAATTATTAGATTCATTAAAATCCTCTACTCAATCCTCTCCCAAAAGACTAAAATCGGCTCGGAAAATTAACAAAGAAAAATTAGATGACTTTCCTGCTGATCCAATTGTTGCATCGCAAAACAATCTTGAGTTTCTACATCTTCCTTTGCTTATATTGTTTATAATTTCGGAATACCACTTCTACGAAATCTTAATATTTTAAAAACTGCAGCCACGTCATGTCAAAATACTACGTACAGCTCTGTCTCCGCTAACAAACAATCATTAAAAAACAACTTAAATTATGCCGAAGTCTAAAAAAACATATTTTTATATTCATTTTGCATTCGATACTACTGCAGAAGATACTAATTTTTATATTAAGATCAAACTAAATCAAAATACTGATATCATCATACACAAATTTAGTTATTCTCAACTTAGGAGTATAATGTCTTTCAAGATAACTGTTCCGTTCCACCATGTTGATTGCGTTGTCAACCTATCATTCTGACCAAATCATGTTTTACGTTAACTAACGTATATACAATATTGCACGTCTTCCGCCTCGTCAACCATTGGATTAGAAAAGCTAAATAAAAATGCTGAAAACCAAATTCTAATTATTTATCAAAATTTTCGTGAAAAAAGAAAAAAGTGCTCCAAACTATATCAGGACAGTTCGATTTCAACCATCATGTTATTTGTTTCACTGAGACTAGGCTTAATAAAACATTTTTAAACACTGAATTTTCAGAAACAATTTTAATGTTTTTCGTCGAGATAGAGTATCAATCACACCTGGAGGTGGAGTATTAATAGCAACTACACATCTCTATCCAATTTAGAAAATAATTTTTGACCTACACATCAATATTAAGTTTATTGCCGTTTTTATGAAAATAAACCATATCGAAATCTTATTAGTTATTTATAAACAGCACATTGTTACAATTAAGTTGGTCTCGTCAAAATATACTTGATTTTTGTTCTTGGTTACTTTAACTTACTTTATTTATCTTGGCAGTTCTCTGATGAATATGGTAACTACGTACCCTCAAGATCAAATAAATTCACTGATGATATAATCGATAACATCTTAAACTTATGCGTACATCAAATTAATGGAATCTGTAATAATTCTGAGAAACTTCTTGACCTAATATTTGTAAATGAACCAAATGAATGAACAATGAAACGAGTAGACCCAATTATACTGCCAGAAGATCGTTACTGTCCCATAGTTGAAATATGCTGCAACATACCAAACTTCTGTCAATATTGGCATAGAAAATGAGAAACAATTTTGTTACAAACGTGCAAATTACAGCGTATTAATCGAATAATTGGCTACAACTTTTATCCATCCCCAAAGGTATTCCAAATTTTATTGATAATATGGTTAATGCTTTTTACAGAACAATTTATCCGAAATCATTATCGTAATATAAATCAGGTCATTCCTGGAGCACCATATAAATATTCTTACTGAAGAATTTAAAAAAGTTCCACTTTTTATTATGCAAAATATTCAGTTCTTCGCGCAGAATCCAATATGCTAAATGCTAAATTGTACTGCTATTATTTGAACAATATCAAACGTAATTGTAAACATAATATGAGATCATTTTATAAGTTTGTGAACTCAAAAAGTATAATGGCTGGCACCCCAAAAGTCATGAATTATTTAAACACTGAGTACAGTAATAAGTCAGAGATTAGCAATTTATTTACAAATTTTTTCGCCTCTACCTATTCGGATGCTCAATATGATTATAATATTGCCTACTTCATCAAAGTTTCTTAGTCAAACAATATCGCTGCCTACGATCAACACTATCCATATTGTCAAATGCTTAAAAGGTTTAAAAACTTCATTCTCAAAAGAACAGGATGGCGTAACTAAATGCATCTTTCAGAATTGTGTACACGCTATTGCATTTCCGTTGTCTATAATATTTCACATGTCTTTAAATTTTTTTTAATTTTATGAAATTTGGAAACAGTCTTACATTATTCCGATTTTTAAATCTGGTAACAAGTCGTGTATAAACAATTATAGAGGTATAACTAAGCTAAGCGCAATATTAAAACTGTTTGAAAAATGCATTACAAAATTCTATTGTTCACCAAGTTTAGTTTTTACTAATACCTTTACAACATGGTTTTCGCAAAGGATAATCAGCTATGACTAATATTGTACAGCTAACATCGTAAATAAATAAAGCTTTTTTGAATAATCAACACACCGACGACATTTATACAGATTTCACAAAAGTTTTTAATAAGGTTAACCACAATCTTTTGCCTGTAAAATTATATGCGATATTTACATAAGCTGGACGAAGTCGTATCTTCAATACATAACACACTCTGTTTTGTTCAATAACACAATGTCGAGGAAATTTTTAGTAAAATCTGGTATACTTTGGACTTATTTTGTTCTTACTGTTTATTAATGATGATTTGCCTGAAGTAATCAAACATTCCAACATTCTGATGTTTCAGATTATGTGAAAATATTCTTAAGTTTTAATCATTCTTTGGAACATATATATCTCCAGAACGATTTGAAAAATTTTTATAATTTGTGTAATATTAATCTTGTGGAACTAAACTTAAAAAAATGCAAACATGCACTTCTCCGGAAGATGTGATACTATTGATTGCTATACATTTAATGACTATAAGTTGGAATTAGTGAATAATATAGTAGACCTTGGAATGGAATATTTTAGATATAAAATTAAACTTCGTTCAGATATAACAATATCTGTTAATAAAGACCGTGGAGTCCTAGCATTTTTTAAACTTTGGACAAAAGATTTTAATGACCCATTCATCACCAACCAATTATTTACTACGTTAATCAGACCGATTTTAGAATACGGCTCAGTTATTTGGCATCCATTATATAAAGTCCAAAAACAATTTTAACTCTTTTGCTTTAGAAACGTATATCGAGATTATTCTTCACTGCCATCATTTTCATCCATCCTTGCTAAGATTAATTTGCTCAATGTTAAATTTCTTGTGAACCTGATAAATGGAGATATCTGTCGCCCAACGTCATCTACGCTCCTATAACCCAATAGATATAAAAACGTTTCGAACTAACTTTGGCAATGCTGACCCATTTGCAAAATTATGCCGCTTGATGTCAAGATCACGCAACATAATCTCACATTTATTTAATTATATATTTTGTAAATTTTAATTTAAGTGTAACATATCTTTAATTAGTCTCTAAGGATTTAGTCCATACACTTCATGTTGTATAACATTTGAAAAATTTATTTAACATTTTCGTTTGTCAAATATATTGTGCGGATCGGATCATAAATAATGAAGATATTAGAGATTATATATATCTTACCTTTAAAGCTGTACAATTTCTAAGGTAAAAGTAACCATACGCAATATTTTAAATAAATTTTTTTAAAACGAAATATAAATATCTTCCATTTTAATGAATTCCCAAAATATTCTCCCGGAAACTAAAAATGTTTGGAAGTAAAAAACCGTAACTGTAGAAAATTTTTTAGTTTAAGTAAAAGAATAAAAAATAAATAAAAGTAAATATTGTTCTAAATTTTCGCATGTTTTTACAACTTCAACATTTTCATAAATCGTCAAATAAATTTGTTTACAAATAAAATGCTGAAAAAAAGGGACAAACACATATTTTTATATATTTAGCTGTCTTAGATAATTATCCTAATTTAATATAATTTTTTTAAATGTTTAAAAGCAAATTTTTATTTTTATCTTTATGTTAAAGGGTGGAGAATACGTACATGAGAAATTTAAATCTTAAATTGCCTTTTTTAGCGAAAATATAGATTTTTTCAGTTTTTATTTTTTTTTTTTTTGTCATTTTAAAACAATATAAACTCATTTTGCACTTTTTTATGTTAAAAAGAAGAAAATATTAAAAAAGAACAATTAAACAATTAAAAAAGAACAATTAAATTTAACAGCTTATGTTAAACGTAATTGCTCAATTTTGTATTTAGGCATTTATTGAGAAATAAATTGCGCAATAGATTTCTTTCTGGTCCACACGTAACATTTTAAAAAGAGAGATAGAATTTGACAATTGCCAACATAAAAATGACTACGTGTAGACTAGGAGTAAAAACGGCTGATTCCTGTCTATGTAGTCTGCGCTTTTTTGTGCATATTTTACGCCCAATTTTTAAAACTCGCAAACTGCTGAACCGATTTGCATAAAATTTTAATACTGTGTGTCCCTAAATTTATATAATATTATATTTTTCGATAGGAGCAGAGCAAGTACCCCAATATAAAGCAAATATTCATTATGGCATATCTAAGGAACTTTTATATTAAGAGCCTTCAAACATTTTGGGGGAACAACTATCTTATCATATTTCATTAATGAAACGAAAATAGGATTGATAGATCCTTGCATATCTAAAAGAGTATTACAGTGAACATTGTTGTGAGTTTAGCCTTTTTAAGGCTAAACCTAGCATTTTTATTTTGCTTTTAGCCTTAAAATTTTCGTTCTAGCTTCAATCTTTTTTTCTAGCCTTCTCTGATTCTTAAAATTGCCTTAGAAACTCTAAAATATTAATCCAACAACGAAGAAAATAATTTCTTATCTGCTATTACAAATTTTATTTTTACAGTATCATTTATTCGCACAAGAAATCGAGATTATTTATATTTAACAAAAATAATCACCAGGGGCGCTTCATTCTCTAAATCAAAAATAACTAATTTTATCGACTTACTAAATCAATTATTATAATTATTTTTTAATAGAATTTATTAGCAATGGAAACTATTTATAAATATAAATTTGAAAATATCACTTCAAAAGTTTTTAAATTAAAAGCAAAATTTAACTTTTTTTTGTCCTTGTTTTTTGAAATTTTTTAAGTTCAATTTAGCCTCTTTTTTCTCACCTCCTGGCAACACTTAAAGAGTTGTATAAATAATTTTCATATCAAGTTTCGATTAGAGCGGATAGGTGCAGGGGGAGTAGTAGCCCCTATATAAAGTAAACATTTGTTTTCACATCAGCTCACCGGGAAATTCTAGTATTGATATAAAAGCAAAAAATATTATCAGGGAATATAAAAAACTTAAGTAATTTTTTACAAAAAATGTTTTTGTGCTTCTGCGATTAAACTCTATTTGCTATATAGGCTAAATAACTTAAATTGAGTCTTTTAAAAACTAAAAAATATTATTTTACTTGTTATTTGCATAATTCTATTAGAATCATGGAGCTCCTTGAAGGAAATAAATCTGCAATTTATTACATCGTTTAAGAATTTACACTCAATGAACACTTTCGGTACATTAATTTGAAATATTCTTTAATTTGTTTTGTATTTTTTACATTCACTATTAATGTTACTTATTCCTTTTAATAGTATTTTTGAAATTTTCGTAAATATTTTAATTTAAACGCATAAATCTTACTAAAGAAAGAATTTTGATAAATATGAGCCAAGCTTTTAAACGGGTAGGGTTTCTACAATTGGGGTCAAATTTAATTTTGGGCTGATATCAAACCTTTAATTTTTGTTAACATGGACGAAGGGTTCAGGATTGGTGTATCAGATCACAACTTTGGCTACACATCATTCAGGAACTGCTATATGAGGAATTCTGAAAATTTTCGAAACTCTATGAAACCGACTTTATGTGTCTTGTATATCTAAATATTGTTTTAAAAACAGAAAACCTGTTGATGTATTTTGATAGACCTAACAAAATAAATATGAAATTCAAAATTTCAGATAATTCATCTAAAGTCTCAAGGAAATGAGTTGAAACTTTTGAAGATTTTTTTGATTTATTTCAGCTTTGCACTGACAATTTACATCTTTTAGATTAAAACTATTAACAGTCGAGAGAAAACACTTAAAAAATCCATATGTTTTATAACTAGTAACTGGTTTACTATCTGGTGAAAAGTTATGCGGTGATAAAAATTAAACCAAAAATTGATTTTTTTTTTAATTTCCCTGTTTTTTTATAGAATTTTAAAGACGAAGTGATTCTCTAAGTTTGAGATGTCTTCCGTTGGTGTCAGGAAACCAGGCTTGAGATACCACCATCAAAAGCTTCCATATAATTGTCGTAAATATTTGTAAAATACTACTTTTACAGAAATTAACCAATATATTGCGTGAACAGAATCTTTTAATAAACGACACTTCCCAGACAAATTTTAAAATGAACAAATTTTATGCACTTTTTAAAATTTTCACCAAAATTTTAAATTTTGTTCCGCATTTTTTTAACACTAGATATGATTTTAGACCATCGAAAAGTATCTGAAAAGAATAACCTTATGGTTAAAATTGATAATTTTTATTTGCTTAGTACCAAAATTAAGGACACAATTGAATGGACCAAAAAAATTTTCTTAAACTCAAAAATTATCCCCACATATTTCGCATTATATTTGAATTCTAAAATAATAAAAACAATTTTCGATGTAAAACATATCACCAAATAAGATACATGTTAAAATTTTACGAAAATTCACTTTTTAAGAAAATTAACATCGCACTTTTTGTTTAAACGACTATATTTTTCAAACCAGCAACGATATTCATTTAATTTTTTCAGCAAAATATCCCAAATTACCCGATATTTTTAGAGATTTGTAACCACTATGCTATTTACAAAATTGTTCAAAAAGAAAAAAAAAATATATAATTAAAAATTTTCCTTTTCAGTGTATTTCAATAAATATTAAAGGTGCAGTAATAGTGTTGAAGTGTGCTGTGCTGAAATATTTATTTTGATTGTGATAAAACAATACCTCTATTTTTAACATTGGTGTCTATTCTTGAAAACGCGTCGAAGAAGTGAAATTTTCCATTAAAACAAAAACAAAGTTTAAAAAATTGTTTTTGCTTACCATATATTTTTAAAATATAATAAACGTGAGAACTTTAACGTGTTTCTCTCTCTTTTAAAAACGGTACGAGTAAATTCTATTTTAGAAATTTTGTATATAAATACATTAAACTGCAATTGTAATTGTAATATATTTTTAGCCACATGAAGGCTTTTGTTATTACAGAATTGAAATAAATAAATAAATAAAAATAAATTCTGTTAGTAGACAAAGCCAAAAATCGTCACCTAAAATGCAAAAGGCCGTAACCACACCTTTTAACTTTTTACAGCAGAAGCAAAAAAGATTATGAAATTGCAAAAGGCCGTAACAAAAATTTTTAATTTTTTGCTTTAGAATTAAGTAATTCAGTAATATTTTTAAATCGTTCATTTAAAGAAAAAATAGGTAAAGCATAAAATACCCTTCAAACCATATTTTTCTTAAATGGAATAAATTTTACGACTGTTTCGTTAATGAAGTTGGTGTTATAGCCTTTTGACTTTTGGTAATATTGATGTCAATGAATGAAGATATGAATATGAAATTTTTTTGTGTAAATGTAGTTTGGGTCAATACATTATAATCCAGTACAAAAACCAACATTTGATTTTTCAGTGGTTACGGCCTTTTACATTTTAGATGACGAAATGCTCCCACTAAAAATGGATGAATAGAATCACTGCCACTTCCATACTAAAAAAGCCTTTCGTATGAAAATCGGAGATATTTTAACACATTTTATTAAAAAAAGGAATAATTTAAAGTTAAGCATGACAGGATGTAAGCACACCTATCTAATTGTACCATTTGCATTAAAATTCTTTAGCCATTATCTTAAAAATTTTAATTAATCTTTATCAAACTGCTAATATGAGGTACCGTAATTTTTTTTTTTTTTTTTTTTGTGATATTTTAAAAGATCGTAAAAAGTCGCAGTCAGATATAATTTTACGGACGTTTTTTATATATCAATCGTGTACTTAAATTGGAACTCTACAGAACTTTTTAGTTCTAGTCCATT
Source organism: Protocalliphora azurea (assembly GCA_932274085.1). Taxonomy (NCBI): domain Eukaryota; kingdom Metazoa; phylum Arthropoda; class Insecta; order Diptera; family Calliphoridae; genus Protocalliphora; species Protocalliphora azurea. The sequence goes on along the minus strand of OW026521.1, from coordinate 52,700,711 downwards.
AAAAATAAAATTTCCAAAATATAAATATTTTTTAATATAAAAAAAAAAATAGTTTCCATATTGAATGTATACCTATTTTATAATAAAATAATTTGGACACATTCATTATTGTATACCAAAAACATCATATAAATAAGTATTTACCGTGATATATACAGGTAAAGTTAAGGTACTTTTTCACAAAAATAAATTTAAAAAAAATTAAAATTAAATATTTTTAGAAGAAGCGATTTTGAATATCATTAATTCGCGTTATGTTGATGATGTAAAGCTGTTCCATAGCTTTAACTATTCCTATCATAGTTCCTTTCTCCAGTCAGATCTAGACAATCTTTATGATTGGTGTATGATGAATATAATGGATATGAATTTAAGAAAGTGTAAACATGTAATGTTCTACAGAAGAAGTTCAGTACTCTGTAGATATACAATAAATGAATATCAACTTGATCTAGTCGAATAATTTCTTGATCTGGTATATTGTTTGATTGTAAAAATATCCTTTAATTCCCACGTTTCACAAATCACTGATAAGGCAAAAGGAGTTCTAGATTTTCTCATGCAATGGGGAAGTAAATTTAATGATCATTAAATTTCCAAGCAATTATTCACATCTCTTGTAAGACCTATCCTGGAACATGCTTCCGTGGTCTGGGAGCCTCAATACGAAGCTAATATAAAGAAAATTGAATTGGTCAAGAAACAATTTCTCTTATTTTGTATAGTATTAATTTGCCATCATATGAAAGTCGATTATGACTTATTAATCTCCCTACTCTTGAAAGTAGGAGAAAATATATGAATATTTTATTTGAAATTAATCTCAAATCGTCCAACTAGAATTTATACTCCTTTAAAAACCAGATACTTTCAAACCAATTATGCCAACTTTGATCCCATGAGACGTATATACTCAATAAATAAAATCCGCATTAAAAGAAGTATTTTTAACTTAGTTAAATAATAAGACTTTATTATTAAATGATTATGAAAAACATTTTACTGTAAATAGCTTTAAGAATAATATGTGTGCTAGCCTGTAAGAAATTGTAATTTTATTTGTTATTAAATAAATAAAAAATAAATAAGCAAAAATATTAAACTTTAGATTCACCATCCTGTAAATCAAAAGAATTTGTACTATATATAACTTTAGAATTAAAATTATTCAACATTTCGGATTAAACATATGTGGCCAAGGCAATATCAAGGAAAGATATTTGTGCACTATTGTTTATATTTCATGTATAAAAATGAAAAATTATTGAAAAAATTCATTACGCACTCTTTGTGGGGAGAGGAAGATTTTTTTCAAAAACAAGTACGGAACCAATTATATATCATATATTTTACAAGTAAAGCATCATTTCACCAAAAAAGTCAAGGTGAAAGGAACATCGAGAAAAACGAAATCTTAAGAAATTTACAAATGACATGCTGTTTCCTGAAGAAGTGAAAATTAAAATTCAAATTTTCTGATATTTACTCGTATCATTAATATCTCCCAATTTTGTATTACTTTTAAATCGCTTTTTGTCACTTATTTATATAAGGAACAAAAAAAGTGCAACTTTCTAAACATTAACGAGAAAGAAAGATATAGTCGGTCAAGACCGTGTACGAGCATAAAAATTCGGGAAGGGGATTTATATTGCACCTGTGGCCAATTTTACTAACAGTAAAATAAAATGTACAAATAGGGAATAATGCTTTAATACTAACATCTAGATGATTTTATGCATGGTAAATTATGGACCAATTCTCATAAAATTTGGCAGTGTTGTTTCTACTTACATAAAACATATTTTTGTCGAATGTTAACTTCATATGGGATTTATACAAGTTAAAGTGATTTTCGGAAGAGGGGTTTATGTGGGAGCTATGGTCAATTGTGGACTGATCTTCATAAAATTTGGTGCAAAGATTGATACTTATACAGAACTTTTTTACACCGAATTTCATTAAAATATTCTTATTTTTAAGGCATTTTTGAGTGTTTAAATTCTATTCCGCGGGGACATTTGTATGGAGGTAGGTGAAATAATGGGCCGATCACAACCATTTTCAACATCATAAAAGCCCTACGTGCCAAATTTTATTGAATTATCTTTAAAATTGCTACACGTACTTTGCGCAAAAGTCATACATGGACAGCCAACCAGTCAGCTGTCCGTTTAGCCATCCATCCAGCCAGCCATCCAGCTAGCCTAGTGATTCTCGGTCGTATACTCGGTATACTTTAAGGTGAATGTTGGTTAACTTTTCCTACGCGTTACAAACATCGGCGCAAACGCTTAATACCCTAACTACCTATGGTGGTGTAGGGTATAAAAATTACAGTCGAAATTTCAGTTGTGCTCTATAAGGTACGATAATATAATAAATCAAAATAATAATAAGTCAAAATGCCTCATGAACTTCATATTGCATGATATCTTGAAGTTTGGTTTTTGTTAAACTTATAACCGAAAATATGCATTCTACACGTGCTTTGCTTGTAGGGACCGTTAGCATAATAAGGACTGCTTGTACAAGTTCTTTATAATGACATGTAAATGTAGCACCTTTTGTCCAAAATTCTAATTTTATTAACTAAAAAAAGATAAAATTTTTACACAATTTCTCCGAAAAAGCCCCAAAATATTTTAGATATCCCCAACAAATTCCCCTAACCAAAATTTTTATACTTTTCTGAAATAAAAATTCCACAAATTTGGGGTTAAAACACCAATTCTGGCAGCCCTGTTCCTTCCTATGTAGTAAAAAAGCATCACATACGGTATTTCTTCAGATATTTCATTTTCAAATCAATATAACCTTTTGCACGAGAAACTAATTAAAACACCAGCTTCACCAAAAATGTTACCTTTCAAATACGTGTTCGTTTGATACAATCGAATTAGTGCTCCACAACATATTGACATCAAGCCCTTCTAGTGATAAAAAAATGCGGATACTTTTTATATCGCCCAATATATTTCATTTTTTTTTTACTTACTACAAACCGCAATATAAATTAGGCTATTACATAAAAGTTTAATATTTTTAATAAACTTTTAAAAAGTAGACAAATAATTTTTTTTATAACCATCACCAAAAATGAATGGTGTTTGTCGTTCCGTGTGTAACATGTAAGAATATTCCTCTAAGATCATATAAAGAATATATATTATGGGTCCTCGTAAGATTTCGAGTCGGTCTAAATATGACTGTCCGTCTGTCTGTTAAAAGCAGCATAGGCTAAGGGCTGACCACCTAGGCGGACGAAATTTGCCTCAAATATGAGTTTTGTTTGGTATTGATAATGGGCAAAATCGATTAATAAACAAAATAGTTATGGGTCCAATACTAGAAAAAACTTTGCATAACTCCAGTTGACACTTTTACACCAATATCTGTTAAACAAAAGCATGTACGACAACGAAATTTTGTACAAATAGATTAAAGGTCGTTGTAAGTTCGAATTTTAAATTTTAAATTAGGGTGGCACAAAAAGTTGCAGATGGTGGGAATAATAGATTCGGCTAAGCCGAATATAACATTCTTGCTTGTTTAAAAACCTTTCGACAATTCAAATGTCGTTTAAATCTTTAAAATCTACTTCTTCGCAGAGATATTGCCATTTAAAGTTACGTTTTATTTTATTTTTTAGGTTGTTTCAATTTCGTGAAACTTAAAACTGAAATCGATAAAGGGATCTATAAAAATTTTATGAAAACCCAAAGACATTTACTAACTTTTTGGCCGTCCTTTCATGAAATTGTTGATATTTAAAAATATGTTAATTGATTTTGGCCAATACGCTAGGTTTTCATTAAGTGTATGAATAAAAAAATATTATCATCATAAATCATGTTTTTCTGCTTGTCCGAATTGATTTTGAAACAGGTATTCTATAATCAGGACAAAGCTGACTAGTATTAAGGTGGCACGATGTTGTTTTGAGGTCCAAAAAATGTTATTACCCTAATATACTTGCACAAACCAACGGTAACGGTTAGTAATCGAGTTGTTACAACTTTAATTAGATTTGGTAAAAGTCCAAAATGTAGAATGTGGTTTATTAACGTACTAACATATTTTCAAGATTAAAGAACAAAGTCATACCAGGACATGTGGTCTTATATTATAAAAGTAATTAAATAAAAACCCAACAATTCCATGAAAGAACGCCAGAAAAAGGTCTTTTTTTACCTGTTGTCTTTCAATTTTCATAAAAATGTGTATACACAAACTCAATTCAACTATTTACCAATTTCAGTTTTCAGTACCACGAAATTACGAAAACTCTAGATTTTATTTCGCTTTTTCACTTTCTCAAAAACCAAAAAAAAAAAAAAAATCTAAAGTATGTAACTTAAAATTGCAATAACTCTGGGAAGGCTTTGTGAATTTTAATGTTTTAAACGACTTTTAAATTTTACTTATGTCAACTTTAATACGAACATTTCAAAAATAAGAAAGATTAAAAAAAAAAATGTTTTTTAGTGCAATTGCATTTTTTAAATGAAAAAATTTTTAGCATATTTCAAAAGTATGGAATCTATACATTAAAATAAAAATCAAAAAGTTTTAGGACGCTCGAATTTACTATACACATTATTTATATTGTAGCTGATGTAATCACAATTCCAACGCCGTTTAGATCACTGAATTCCATAAAGTTATTTAACCCAGAAATATTAATATTTTAAATTTATATATATTTGAGATTTTAGAAGGTGAAATAGCGAATTTCGGGATTATGCAAAATGGAAAATTCCCTCATAATTTGATGACCGCAATTACTGATCATATGAAGATCTGACCGTTTTTGAGCAAATATAGAGCAAAAAGTCTTTGAAATAATATAATTTCATAGAAATGGTAAGGAATATAGATATATTAGAACCATCATTAATTTTATATGGCTTAAATATAATTTGCCAGAAAATTTCGACCTCATGGTGAATCTATTTATATATGTTCAGAGATTTACATAAACAAGTCGATGGTTAGAAACTTTTCTGTTGAAAATATTTGCCTAAAATATTTCATCGTGTTTTTCCGTAATTTTTGCGACTAATACAGAGTTGATTTTTTGTTCACATTACGTTCATTTTTTAGAAGTTTTTTGTTTGATGAAACAACTATCAAATATCGTAAAATACGATAAGAGGAGACGTATTTTAAGCCTGTTCAGATTAGATGCAAATTATTTTTTCTATGGGTTACAAACATCGGCACAAACGCTGAATACCCTAACCATCTAAAAATAAAAATTATTTGATTAAACACACAACTACCATAAATTTATTTGACATCAATTATTAAATAAATTTATAGGCAAATCTTATTTTTTATTTTGTTTTAATCAATTTAGAAAAATTTTCTGAGAGAATTTCGGAATATGTGGATATCAAGGTAATGTTCGTAGTGTATTTATTTAATGTAATTGTATATATTTTAAATGCAAACATTTATAAAATTTACAAAGTAAAATATTTTTATAGTAAATGAAATACGAATTATTATCAATCGATTAATTGCAAGATTTAATACGCACATTAATAAAAATTAGTTTAAAGTTATATATTTAATATTTTTTATAAGTAATTTGAGTTTATACACAAGAACTACCCTGATTACTTTTCTCCTCATTTACAAAACAGCCCTGTCTCCACAAAACAACATTCTTTTCTTTGCACGTCACTTTCAGCTGTAAAAAAAAAAAAAAATAACAAGTATTATTATTGTTAAATAATAAAAGATATTAATATACTTAAAGAGTTATTTAAAAAACTATATTTTAATAGATAAAATATGAATTGATCACTTCTTTTTTGTCAATTTAAATTTTATGTACATAAAAACAAAAATTTTCCACCTCAAGCCATCTACCGCATCAGCTGTTTACATTTATTTTGTAAGATCAAACAAAAATTTGCTCCAAATAATCCCAAATATCTTAATTATTTTAAACCTTGTTCCAACAATGTTCACATTAGCAACATTTTTAGTTAAGAGCAAATAGTTTTGTTTGTCCAAAATCAGATGATAACTTGTTTGAATCGTAAAAATGTTTTGTTATCACATTGCGCAAAGCAAATAATTACAAAAATCATCAAATATTAGCGTACTTAGTGAATTTAGTTTAATAATTGTTGCCTCTAGCACTATCTACAATGATCTGCCTACAGCATTTCATACCGACTGCCAAATGCAGTTCTCAAAAGAACTGCTGCGCTGTATCCTCTTTACGTAATTGCTATTAATATAAAATTATTTAATAATATTTAATAAATTATTTAATAATTTTTTCTTTTTTATACCCCATACCACCATAGGTGGTTGGGGTATTATATGTTTGTGCTGATGTTTGTAAAGAACAGAAAAAATCATCCAACACCCACCTTATAGTATACTAATCGACTCAGAATCACTTCTTAAATCGATCTAATGATATCCGTCCGTCTGGCTGGCTGAACGGCTGGCTGGCTTACATGTAAACCTTGTGCACAAAGTACTGGTCGCAATTTTTAAGCTAATTCACATAGGTGCCAACTTTCATTGAACTGTCATTGAAAGTCGTATGAATTTCATGATACAAGGACAAAGCCTATTGAAATTAGTGATGATCGGTCCATTATTTCACCTAGCCCCCATACAAATGTCCTCCCGGAATAGGGGTTTAACGATCATAAATGCATTAAATATAGCAATATTTTAATGAAATTTTGTTAGGAAGTCTTGTATAAGTTTTAATCTTTCTGCCAAATTTCATGAAGATCGGTCCATAATTGACCATAGCTCCCTCTTTCGAAAATCACTTTAACGTGCATAAATCACATACACGTGTTAGTACCAGGTTTATATTCGACACAAATAAGTTTTATATAAGTAGAAATCGTAGTGACGAATTTTATGAGGATCGCTCCGTAATTTGCCATAGCTCCCATATAAGCCCACTTTCGGGAATCACCCTAAAGTGCATAAATTCATATAAATGTTAGTATTAACGTAATATTCTGTATTCATATATTTTATTTTACACTTAGAAAAAGTATCGGTTCACAATTCTCCATATGTCTAATATAAGACCCCTCCACGAAATATAAGACGGCCAATGGTGTGCGGTATCATATGGTAGGGCTTACTTGTTTTTTTTTTATTGCATTTTCTTAATTTTCAATAAAAATAATTAAAAAGAAATGTCGAAAACTTTAAAATGGATTTACAATAGTCATACGTGAAATATTTATGCGTACTATATTCGTTCGGTTATGGCAAACGAATTATGTATGAGACAGTTGTTGGAACTGTCTAAATTCGATTGGTAAAAAATTCGGTTATGAGAACAAAACTGTTTTCTCTGTGTACTAATTGTTCGAGTATTAATTAAAATTTTAAAATTTCGGTTAATTGAATTTTACAACAAAATTTGCCACTGCGATAATACTCGCTTATAAATGGTAAGGTTTTATTACCAAAATAACAAAATATTTATAAATTTTGTTCATCCTATTAATTCCTATCTGCAAATATAAATGAATGTTCGCAACCATGTTATGGTTTGTATTTAGATAAATAAAATTGTGATCATAGTATTATAAGTGGTTCCAGTGAAATTGTATATATCAAACATTAAGAGTCCAAAATAAGTTAAATGTTCTTAAATATTTTGGAAATATCAGTATTACGATCCAATTTAACAACTAAGTACGCTTGCCATATTTTCTTAAATATTTTCGTATAGATAAATTACACTCTGTAACAGTAAAAAATTACATAGCGTACATTATAGGCCTTCTTGAGGACATCATAAGCCTGTTAAACATTTCCAATATACTCTCAAAATCCTGAGTTTGATCTGACTCCAAACTGCTTTTGTTGAGTTTTTTTCTTCTGTTGAGTTTTTTCTTTTCAAACATTCTTGGGAAGTATTAGAATTCGTCTTTGCAACAGTAAACATTTGCTCATGATTCAATCAAATATTAAATTCTAATTTTTAAACAAAATGAAAAAATTCTCTACAATTTTTAAAGTATTGCTATGTAATTTATTATATCAGTTTTTAATAAAACCTATACAAAGATGAACAAATTTTAACACTTTTTGTTGTAAAAAATCTTAACTAAACTTTAAATTCACTTTTTATTTTTGCCTCTAAAAGTATGGATCAAAAAGAACATAAAATAAAATACTTTTTGTACAACGATAAGAAAATAAAAATTAATTGCAAATAATTGAACAATTTTATCAAAATCAAAGATAAATGCAATGATTTTATTATAAATAACGTAACTATAATTTTTTACATCGCAGTTATTGATAATGTTGAAATATTAACAAAATACAGCTGATTTATAAATGCACAATTAAACAGCGCAAGTTTGCGAGACTAAATAGACGTGAAAACTTATAAGACTTGTGTAAATGATTTTCCATACAATTTTTGACAGTTCATTTGCGAGTGTGCACATTGCAGTTTGTGAGTGTTTGCGCGTTTCCATGAGGACCGTTACTATGTCTTAAAAATATGAACGAACAACTTTAGAAAATGTTCAATAACTTTTTAGTTTTTAAGCGATTTTAAACACAAAATGGCATATAAAACATGAATAAGTCCTTACTGCTTTTCCAAGCAATCTAAAATTAAAATTTGGAGGATTTTTCGAAATTTTTGAAAATTATTTTGGATGTTCTAAAGATGATCCCACATTAATTGAAAATAAAAAGTGTTATTTTGTAGTACAGTGTTATTATAATTTTTATATTAAAAAAGTTCTTAATAATTTCTAGAATATTATTATTTTCAGAAAATAGGTATAAAGATATATTTGATATTGTGTATATTAGTACATTTCAAAATGTTTCTTAATAATAATTACTTTAATTCATGTTTACGTGCGTCCATAGATATGTAATTGAGAAAACCAAACTTATATTTGCTGTCAGAAACCTATATTTATTATCATTGCTTCCTTATTCCCATCTAAAAGTATATTTTCCATGCTGTTAAATTTTTTCCTTTTGCCCTTACAATTATTATTGAATATTTAAATATTTATTTCCGAAAAATAATTAACAATTTAAATGGCAAAATTTTAAGTATTCCATTGATTGTAAATAGAATAAAAATACACTGGTTATCGTACTTTTAAGTTTTCTTAAAGGAAGTGAAATAAGCACACAAAATTTGAAATGAATTACACGTGTAACAACATAAGCAGTAACAAAAACATAAGGGAAAATTTTGACCTACAATTCAAAAATTGTTTTCTTACAAACCTAAATACCCATTAAAGACGAACACACACATGCACATATGTACGAGTATGTATAAGTGTGTGAGTGTGAATTTAGTTAGCAACAACTGTGCTACTATTAATGTACTGACTTATCAGCATCATTACTAAAACAAGGAAAATAAAAGGACTCGAAAGTTGTTTGCTTTTTTCTTTGGCTAGTTTTTTTAGCTTTTTGCTGGCCATACTTTTGGTTAAGTGAGATTGTTTATCGTAGTACAAATATACAGGTTAATACTTAGATTTCATACGAGGATATCTGACTGTAACTAGCTAGGTATGTACATATATTTGTAAATGTATATGTATCTACGTGTATACATATGAGTGCTTTGTTGTTTTTGTAGGTGTTTTTAAGTCGTTTTGTTGTCGAGAAATTTGGTTGTGTGTCTTATCGTAAATGTACTTTTAATTTGTAATTGTAAGTTGGCTTAAATTGAAATTAACATTTATTTTCTTGTAGTATTTAAATGTTCACTTTCTCTTTTTTTTATTTTATTTCCAATTTTTTCCGCTCGTTTATTTGTTTGTTTATTTTTTCAATGAAGGTTTGCACATTGCTTGATTTTAATGTTGTTGTATCGAGAAAGTTAAAATACAGATAAAAAGAAAGAGACTGTAGATAGAATAGCAATAGAATTATAAGTTGTAGCAACGAAGTAAACTCAAACTCAACATTAGAATATTAAAGGCCAAAAAGAAAGAAAAGCATACTTAAATACATGTGTAAGTACTTTTTGTTTAATTATGTCAAAAAAAAAAAAATGTGGTGAGGCTATTTAAAATCAGTTACATATTTAAAAAAATATGTATTCTTTAATAAAAATTATTTCCGTAATCTTTTAAAGTATCCATGGTAGCAAACTTCTTGGGAAACGGCAAATATGTTGATATGCATCAGCCCCACTCTGGCGTAAAGAACAATCAACGTTAAAAAAATTTAAGCTGGTTCAGCATAGTTTTAAATGTTACTAGCTTTTCCCGGTGTAATTCGCTATCCCTTTTAATGCGATAACTAATATTTAATTTTTATGGGCGCTACTATATCTTTGGACCTATTCACCCTATTCAATATTTGCTATGAAAATTATTTCTACAATTTTTTAAGACTTTCACTGTAATACTTCTTTAGATATGTAAAAATTAATATTTGATTAGTGTGAGGGCTACCTTCCCCCTGGCCCTATCCCTCCTATTTTTGCTTTATCAATGCAATATGATAACAAAGTAGTTTCCACAAAATTTGAGTGCTCTTACTATAAGAAAAATACAATATCATATTTGTATTGAAGGACATACAGGATGATACTGTGAAAATTTTAAGCAAATCGACACTGTTTAGAAAAATGTAATACCAAAGGCGAAAAAACCCGCAAAAGTTAACTATGACTCCTAAATTCCGTAAGAACAGTTATAACATTGGTATCTTCAGAAAATGAATAACATACATCTTAATCGCACCTTCTAATGACTACAATTTCATTTATATTTAAATAGAGAATATCCAAGAAGTGGGATATCGTAGAACTTCGTAGCCCTTTATGAGTTCATTTTTAAATGACACAGGGTACTTAAAATCCATCAAAGTATATACATATATCAAGTAATTAAAAATCAGATTGTGTTTTACCAATTTATTTATTGCTTTTTGACGTCCTAATGATTATTTTGTGTAAAATAATAATGTGTTAAAAGGAAAAATTCAAAAATATTCCATTGTTACATATTCCATAAGAATTTTTAAGAAAATAAAGACAAAAAAATTAAAAAAATTATTTTGGTAAAGAAAAAATAAAAATAAAATAAAAAAAGTTCGTACATAAATATAAGAATTTACTTTCATTGATTTCAATTCATAATATTTAAGCATAATTTCTTAAGCATTAAAACTTTTTTTATATTTTTTTCGAATGAATCAAAAGTCAAGAAGACAGAAAAAGTTTTTTTAATTTTGATTTATATTTTCAATTTGTAAAATAATATTTGAAATATTCTTTGGAAAATTTTAAGTTTTAAATGATTTTTACCTACATTTATGGAACAGAACAGAAGCGCTTTTTATCAAAATGATGTGCTGCAGAATGCAAGCACAATTATGCAAATTTCTAAACATTAGTTTTTAGCAGATTTTTCTTGGAATTTTTATTAATAATAAATATTAATTAATTATTAATATTTATAAAAAATTTTCAAATATATGCATTTTTCTCTGTGAAAAATTAAAATGAATATTTTTTATTTAGTAAAACTAAAATTCCATTTTATAAGAAAATGAAATAGTAGCGCCAGAGCTAAATGAACGAAAATCTCTGATCACCAGTGTTGCAAGTTTAGTCTTTTTAAGGCTAAATCTGGACCTTTTATTTTACTTTTAGCCTCAAAATTTTCGTTTTTGCTTCTAGATTTTTTCCTAGCCCTTTTTTGATTTTTAAAATTGCCTTGAAAATCTTAAATATTAGTATCTGAACAGCGAAGAAAGTAATTCGTTATTTGATATTACTAATTTTATTTTTATAGAATCATCCATTTAAGCATTTTTTGTATGCATTCGCACAGAAAATGGAGAAAATTACTCAAAATTTGGAAATACACCACACAAACGGAATTGCAGCTCAAAAATTAAGAAAAATCAAAGCAATTAGTTTTTCATATGAAGTAAAACCCAAACTTGTATAGGAACAATCTGGCCCATTTTCATTGGTAAATTTATTAAAGTATCTGTAAAAAATCAAGAGTTAGTGAAAACGAGAATTTTTTTAATATATGATACCCTGCACCGTTCTGATTGTACTTCAAAGTTCGGAGATGTTTCTTATATATGGTCAATTGTTGGCCGATACTTGTATTAAGAGTATTGTGTATTTCTATGAAACTTATATATGCTTTATATTATGTTATTTATGCGTTTTAGGGTGACTCCCGGTTTGTATGGGAGCTATGGTCAATTATAGACTGATCTTCATAAAATTTGGCATATAGATGTTTACCTATATAAAACCTATATATTAAAAATTTCATTTAAATATTGCTATAATTAAGATATTTAGGATCATTAAACCCTTATTCAGGGTAGACATTTATATGGGGGCTAGGTAAAATAATGGGTTAATCATAACCAATTTTAATAGGCTTCGTCTCTGGACTATAAAAGACATATGTGCAAATTATTTTTAAATTATTTTAAAAATTGCGACATGTAGTTTGATTACGAAGTTTACATGGATGGACGGACAGACCACCGGACAAACGGTCCGATTGGTATACATTCAAGTGGGTCGCAGGCCAACACTTTTGAGTGTTACAAACATCAGAAAAAATTTATACACAAAGTAGGCCGATTGTGCTTCACTATGCAATAACTTATTTTTATAATAAGTTGTGGATTATTATGGATATTAAATCGACGATCTAACGAAGCGATTAGGGAGCAGTTCCTCTGATATTCAAAAAACTAAGTAAGCAAACTAAAACAAACTACTATCTTATAACCGGTGTTCCTAGGAGGTAGGATAAAAAAAAGCTAGCTTGAACTTTAAAAAGGTCAATAACGGCTAAACTTTTTGGGATGTTTAAGGCCAGAAAAAATTAAAATTTCTAGATAATGATTAGTTTTAATTTTTTTAAAGACTTCGTAATAAATTATCATTAGTTTTCGATATTTTTTAATATATTGTAGAGTTAAGTCATATAGAAACAGAACGAAAACTTATACTAATCCAAACTAAGATTCATGCAAAATTTCAGATAATTTTATCAAGTGATTCACGAAATATAGCAATTTGAATGTGTAATATGTATGAAATAATGTTTTTATATTGAATTTGAATTGTTAATAATTAAATTTCGCGGTTGCGTATCTCAAAAAATAGAACATATTTTCAAATTCGTGAAAAACATATATGAAGTCCTTATGTCTACATAAACGAAACAATACAAATTGAAATAATTATTTGGTATTTATTATCATATTTTTTGTAATTATTCATAAACTATTCTGAGTCCCAGAATGGTAGTTACCAAAGGTATAGCAAATATTTTCTCCATAATTATATGTATTATTTTTGAAGAGGCCATTATTTGTGATATTTACCCACGAATTATAAATCGCGAGATATGGACCATTTTAATGTTAAGAAAAGGTCTTTAATTAATGTGTCACCTTTAATACTTTGAGAGATATTTGTAATTTTACGTATAAAACTTTATAATTTTTTTTAGCTGTATTTCGCGAACAACTTTAAAAAAATATCTGAAATTTTGTGTCTTCGTGCTGCTCGTTCTCACGAGTGGCTGCGTGTTGTTCGTTCTCACGAGTGATTTCGGTTGCTCGTTCTCACGAGTGGCCTCGTGCTGCCCTTAGATGGAATATTAACATGCATGGTAACAGTAGCTTGAGAAGTAGCTAGATACTAGCTTTAAGAAACCATTGTACGCATTGTAGAAAAATATATTATGTTCGATCCTCGAAGCTGCCACCTGAGCCAGAAGCCGATCCCGCCGTAATCCCGAACCAGTTTGACAGCCGAGTGTGTCCAAGCTGATTCTACTACTGAATCGAGCCTACTATAAGCCGAGCAACTGAACCGAGCATACTATAAGCCGTATAATTAAGCCGAGCCTATTACAAACCTAATATAAAACGAAGAACCGAAATAAGCCTGGTTGAAGAAAAAACAATTGAAGATGATACTTATTAAGCCGATGGTATCCGAATTGAAGTTATCAAAATTATTCTCTTGTAATATCTATATATTTTGTATTTGAAATATTTTTGAAGTATTCAATAAAGAAAATATTATTTTAATCCCTCAGAAAGGGTAAATCAAACGTTTTATTACTTAAGGTTTGTAGATCCGTAAGTAGACCCTCAGTTACCTCAGCCGACGACAAAACCACGTTATAGCTATTTTTCGAAATTTTTGAATTTTTTGTTTTAGCTATTTTTGAACTATAATTCCTTTTTGATTAATCATATCCAAATTTATAAAATTAGTAATTTTTGTTTTCAATGAAACCGTTTAAATCCAGGCCAGAATCCTACCCAACCAAACTTAGAGCTATTTTCATTCTGAATATATCTGATTTTGACAGTAAATTTTATCATTTAAAGTATTAGTTTTCATACCAGAAAGTGTACAATTTTTGGATAGATATAAATAATCTGGATTTTTTGACACACAAAAATGCTTAAATGGATGATTCTTTAAAAATAAAATTAGTAATAGCAAATAGGAAATTTTTTTCTTCGTTGTTGAAATACTAACATTTTAGCCTTTTTAGGGCAATCAAAAAAAAAAAAAAAAAAAAAAAAAAAAAAAACAGAAAAAAGCTAGAATATAAAATTAAAATTTTGTGGCCTAAGGCAGAATAAAAGGGCTAGATATAGCCTTCAAAAGGCTAAAATGGCAACACTGCTTATGACTATAAAGAGTTCTCCTCCGCGTAATTTATTATTATATGTATAAGTTACCCCAACCGGATATAAATTTAACATTTACTGTCAAAATATATTATATTCTGCCCAGCAGTGCTTTCAAAAATGTTACAAAATTATATTTAAAGGATTTCACACTAATTTTTAATGAAATGTTTAAAATTGACGATGCTTTTTAAGTATAGTAATTTAAATTAATCAAAATATACTACAAAAAAGAATTTTCAACACATTTAAAATTTATTAATTCTAAACGCAGAAACAAAAAAAAAAAAAACAATAATAAATTAGAAATTATAAAGTACCATAAATATGTATATATACCTTCTCTTCATTGTGCTAAAGAAAACTTAAAGAATTGTCAAAACCATTTCATATTATGAAATTTACCCCAGCAACATTGTTTGTATTTATTTCTACATGTTATCAGATAAACTTTTAATAATACATCTACATATTTTTCTCTATCAATGTGTATATACATCAAACCACACTGGCAGTATTTGGAAGAGAGTTTTTTCATCCACTCACTAAAACGTGTCTTTTTTAACACCCCTGAATGTTCGGTAGTAAAAACAACACAAATTTGTAACAACAAAACACGTTAGTATCGAATTTTGATCTAAAAAACTTGACCTGGGCGACTGATTACATTTCAGAGCAAAGAAAAAGAACAACCACAACATAATATCGCTCAGAAAATTTATAAATTTTGAAGTGATCAATAAAAATTACTTATTTTTAATTAGTGCTTTTTGCCTTTAAATATTTCATATTTAATTTAAAATTATAGTGAATTATTATAATGTGTTTTTATATAAGGTAAACATTTAGCTCAATTATAACTAAAAATATTTACTAGAAATATTTCAATGTTTATTATATAAAAGCGATTATATTTCTGTACTTTCTTGATGTACTTTTTTAAACTACTAAATTTGGCACCCAAAGAATAGTGTCATCTAAAAAATGTTAGATCGGTTACCCTTCTTCGATAAAAAAAATTACATCATATTCGAGGTGTCACTTTAGTTCCAATTTCGATAGCAAGTGTAAGCAGACAACATTCATATTGAAGCGAACACACACGCACTCCATACCCAAATTATAACATGTTGTTGTTTATGTTCTGCTTAAATAAAGTTTTGTACAAGTATTAATCTTTGTACCAAATTTTATGAAGATCGGTCCACAATTGGCCATAGCTCCCATATAAACATCTCTTCCGAAAATTACTTTAACGTATATAATTCCCATACGAATATTAGTATCAAGTTAATATTCGACACAAATAAGTTTTCTGTAAGTATAAACAACATTGCCAAATTTTATGAGAATCGCTCCATGATTTACCATAACTCCTATATGTAAACCTACTTAAAGAAATCGCCCTACAATGCATAAAATAATCTAGATGTTAGTATTAACGCATTATTCTGTATTTGTATATTTTATTTTACATTTAGTAAATATTAATACACAATGATATTAATATACAATATTATACACTATATAGTCGGTCTTGACCGACTATATCTTTCTTTCTCGTTTTTTATTGAAAAATTGTGACATTTGATTTAGTTTTAGGGATTGATCCAGATATGGTTCCACAATTTTGTTTCTTTTTGGCTGACTTGCATTCCCAAGCTGCTCCTGGCGACAAGAAACCTGAGTAACTTTTATTCGAATAGGTCAAGTAGTTTGGACGTGAGCGCCTTTTCAACAGACGGACATAGCTAAATCGAATTTGATATGGAGCAAGAATATATATATATATATATATACGGTTTCCGTCTAGGAAACCGTTTTAATCCAGACCAAAATCCTACCCAAGCCAAACTTAGAGCTATTTTCATTCTGAATATATCTGATTTTGACCAGAAATTTTATCATATAAAGTATTAGTTTTCATACTAGAAAGTGTCAAAATGGACCTGGGATAAGAGCGATTTTTCGCAAATATTTAGGTATTTTCTCGCCTTTTTTGGGAAAAATTGCCATTTTTACTTTTTGGATGATTTTTTTTTTTATTTGCTTTCGGTCTAGCAGCCTCTTTTGGTTTAGATGATAGAATACCAGTATTTTACATCCAAAAACTACCAGTTTCAAAAATTAACAAGTTTTTAGTAGAGACGAATGTGACTAACAGGGCTTGTGAATTCTCACCCACATAGAAACATATGCATAATCCGCTAAAATTAACTGAACAAAAGTTACTACTTAATTCATTTGGATATAACGCAACTTTTCATTAGTTTCCGAGAAAAATATTGTTAATATAAAACGGACACCATTTAACTTAATAACAGAAATATAGTTTTCATATTCACAACATAAAATTAATAAGAATATTAAATAAACTCAAAAGTGTAGAATTTGCGCGACAAAACTAATTGAACAAACTGTTTTAATATTCTGTGACAATCCCTTTGCTTTTGACCACTTTAGAGAATCTTATAGGCTTATATTAGTAATTAAACAAATACATTATTGCTGTCCAAAGAATAGTGCTAGGATTGCACAATGGAATCTCTATGGGCCTCCCCCTACAACTTCTCCCTTGCACTTCTGACTTACTATTCCATAAGTTTTAAATAGTTTTAAGATCATGGAACTGTCTAGACTTTTCCATGACGATTACCACTTGCTGTGTGACCAATTTTTCACTAACTTTTAGGTTTACTTTTGGTCTTTATTTTGTTTGAATTTCAAAAAATTACAGTTTTAAAAATTTTATATCTTCGATTTTTTTAATTATTTTGGAAATTTTTTGCATGAAAAATTTGCAATTTCAATTACTAAAACTTTATTATGATTTAGCCAACACAAAACTTTTAAAAAATATATTTCTAGTCGAATTGTTGAGCAAAAAACTTAATATTTTACATCAATCTTTTATTTTTTTAAATACAAAAATAAAATAAAATTATGCTTTTTAAAAGAAATATTTCTGGAAATATTGAATAGATTTTAATGGTTTAAATTGCGTTATTATCATTTTACCGTTATTCGCTTAAGAATTTTAAATTAAATTAATTTTAAAAAATCCATGACTTCTTTAATATTTAAAATACTTGATTTAGAATTTAAAGCTAGTCAGATAAAGGGAATCTGTTCTAAAAATGGATTCAAAATTATAAAAAATATACAACTTTTTTGAAATTTTTGAAAAAATTCAGATTTGCAGTTTGAAATTTGTAAAATTCATAGAAAACTTATTAAATAAATTAAGTTACTTTTATTGATTTTAGTTAAAAATATTTAAACATAATTTTCGAAATATGTAACAAAGTTAACAGTAACAGCTATTTAAACTTTGTTACATACCTATAGTACTTATATTTATTATTATATTCTTTTATATATCTGCACACCAGTAACATTTCACTCCTTTGCTTGTCTGTAACTACACTTGTTTACACCAATACATTAACGTATTTACTTTAGCTACCAACCTCATATGTTAGAGGGAATTAATAATTCTCATTTAGTTTGTTTCAATTTTCACATAAGTATTCTAAGGTTGGTTGAAGTAGTTGCGATTCGAGCGCTCTAGAATTTGCCACAAACTAAGACAGCTGATCTTACGATATAATCTACCTTGTTCCCAAGACATCTGATATTGTGAAATCAGTCACTGTTTCTCTGATACTCGGAGCAATTCCGAGGACGTCAGGGCAATACCTTGCACAGCGACTTCGGTTGACTGTTTCGGTCACAGTGGCTTCGGCTGACTGTTTTGGCACAGCGACTGTAGTTGTCGGGTTCGGCACAGCAACTTCGGTTAACTGTTTCGGCACGACAACCTCGGTTGACTGTTTTGGCACAGCGGCTTCGGCTGACTGTTTTGGCACAGCGGCTTCGGCTGACTGTTTTGGCATAGCGGCTTCGGCTGACTGTTTTGGCACAGCGGCTTCGGCTGACTGTTTTGGCACAGCGGCTTCGGCTGACTGTTTTGGCACAGTGGCTTCGGCTGACTGTTTTGGCACAGCGGCTTCGGCTGACTGTTTTGGCACAGCGGCTTCGGCTGACTGTTTTGGCACAGCGGCTTCGGCTGACTCTTTTGGCACAGAGGCTTCGGCTGACTGTTTTGGCACAGCTGCTTCGGCTGACTGTTTTGACACAGCGGCTTCGGCTGACTGTTTTGGCACAGCGGCTTCGGCTGACTGTTTCTCTTAGATTAAGTCTGAATTTGTAACCTAGATTTAAGGAATTGTATTATTTAAATTAGTATTCGTAAGATAGCTTTAAGTATCATATACGATCCGGCGTGCTGCGTAATACCCGAGGGAACCGAATCTTCGATCCAGCATCTACCAGTAATAGAACCCGATTTACCTGCGAAGTACCCGACTAAATCCCTGCGTATCATCGTACTGCCGAAACTTCGATCCAGCATCTACTAATAATAGAGCCCGATTCACCTGCGAAGTACCCGGCGTGCTGCATAATACTCGAGGGAGCCGAATCTTCGATCCAGCATCTACCAGTTATAGAGCCGATTTACCTGCGAAGTACCCGACTAAATCCCTGCGTATCATCGTACTGCCAAATCTTCGATCCAGCATCTACCAGTAATAGAGCCCGATTTACCTGCGAAGTACCCGACTAAATCCCTGCGTATCATCGTACTGCCGAATCTTCGATCCAGCATCTACTAGTAATAGAGCCCGATTCACCTGCGAAGTACCCGGCGTGCTGCATAATACTCGAGGGAGCCGAATCTCCGATCCAGCATCTACCAGTTATAAACCCGATTCACCTGAGAAGTACCCGACTGAATTCCTGCGTATCATCGTGCTGCTAGTAATTTATCTAACACAAAATATTTATAAATACTACCGATAACCGAAACATTGAATTATTAAATAAAGATATACTGTATATTCGAACCCCGGAAAGGATAAACAAATTGTGTTCTCACTTAAGGTTCGTGGATCCCGTAAGTCGACCCTGGACACAACTGAACTACCTCAGCCGACGACAAAACCACGTTACAAATGGCGCCCGAGCAGGGACCCGATTCTAAATCGCAACGCGAGAAAAAGGAAACCGTCGCCAACGAAGAAGGATCGGCCCAAAATTACGAAAGCAGCAAACACGATCATCCGACAGCAAGTCAAAATCTAAATAAGGATTCAGTCGGATGGATATACCTATTACGCAAGGAGCAACTGATCGAACAGTGTAATAACGCAGGAATACCAACCGCTGGCTTCACAGTCGAGCACCTTCGCAAACAACTAGCAGAGAATCTTCGTGCAAAACGATTAAGGGCTTCGGCTGAAAACCTATTGCTGGAATTAGAGAAAGAGTTAAAGACAGCGGAGAAGAGTATAATATCCGAAGGAGAAATATCATTACCTGTACCCCGATTAGTTACGGAACAAAAATTTTCGGATTTTGACATCAGGAACATCGTACAACGGTGGGACCTTAAGTTTTCGGGAGAGACTGACTTAATGGAATTTTTAGAACGCCTAGAAGAGCTAGCCGATTGCCACCGAATAGGCCTCGATCGTCTCCTCCCATGTATGATATGTATGCTTAGCGGAAATGCACTCAAATGGTTTAGGGTAAAAAGGGAAACTATCAATACCTGGCAGTCTTTCCGACAAGAGCTCGAGAGATTTTTCCTTCCGACTCGTTACCTAGCAAATTTAGAGCGGAACTTTTACAGCCGCAAACAAAACAACAGAGAACGGGCGAAGGATTATATTTTGTCTATGCTTACCCTGTGCAGACGGCACCCTACTCTGCGGAAAATTAATCATCTAGCCGAAGAGCTAGCCCGAAAGAAACATAGTGGATGGATAGCGTTAAATACCGCCAGTAAACCCGACGCGTACCCCCTTCTCAGCTCCGCGAGACAAAATTAATTAGTTCTCTGGACTTAAAACATGGGTATTGGCAACCACCTCTCAAGGAACCTCCCAAGCCTTATACAGCGCTCACTGTTCCAGGTAGAGGTTTATTCCAATGGAGAGTTACGCCCTTCATGTTACATTCTGCACCAGCTACTTTTCAACGCAAGCCCAACAATAAAATAACTTATTTCATTCGTTCCCCAAAGAAGGGTGGAAATGTAACAAAGTTAACAGTAACAGCTATTTAAACTTTGTTACATACCTATAGTACTTATATTTATTATTGTATTCTTTTATATATCTGCACCCCATTAACATTTCACTCCTTTGCTTGTCTGTAACTACATTTGTTTACACCATTACATTAACGTATTTACTTTAGCTACCAACCTCATATGTTAGAGGGAATTAATAATTCTCATTTAGTTTGTTTCAATTTTCACATAAGTATTCTAAGGTTGGTTGAAGTAGTTGCGATTCGAGCGCTCTAGAATTTGCCACAAACTAAGACAGCTGATCTTACGATATAATCTGCCTTGTTCCCAAGACATCTGATATTGTGAAATCAGTCACTGTTTCTCTGATACTCGGAGCAATTCCGAGGGCGTCAGGGCGATACCTTGCACAGCGACTTCGGTTGACTGTTTTGGCACAGCGACTGCAGTTGTCGGGTTCGGCACAGCAACTTCGGTTAACTGTTTCGGCACGACAACCTCGGATGACTGTTTTGGCACAGCGGCTTCGGCTGACTGTTTTGGCACAGCGGCTTCGGCTGACTGTTTTGGCACAGCGGCTTCGGCTGACTGTTTTGGCACAGCGGCTTCGGCTGACTGTTTTGGCACAGCGGCTTCGGCTGACTGTTTTGGCACAGCGGCTTCGGCTGACTCTTTTGGCACAGAGGCTTCGGCTGACTGTTTTGGCACAGCGGCTTCGGCTGACTGTTTTGGCACAGCGGCTTCGGCTGACTGTTTTGGCACAGCGGCTTCGGCTGACTGTTTCTCTTAGATTAAGTCTGAATTTGTAACCTAGATTTAAGAAATTGTATTATTTAAATTAGTATTCGTAAGATAGCTTTAAGTATCATATACGATCCGGCGTGCTGCGTAATACCCGAGGGAACCGAATCTTCGATCCAGCATCTACCAGTAATAGAACCCGATTTACCTGCGAAGTACCCGACTAAATCCCTGCGTATCATCGTACTGCCGAAACTTCGATCCAGCATCTACTAGTAATAGAGCCCGATTCACCTGCGAAGTACCCGGCGTGCTGCATAATACTCGAGGGAGCCGAATCTTCGATCCAGCATCTACCAGTTATAGAGCCGATTTACCTGCGAAGTACCCGACTAAATCCCTGCGTATCATCGTACTGCCAAATCTTCGATCCAGCATCTACCAGTAATAGAACCCGATTTACCTGCGAAGTACCCGACTAAATCCCTGCGTATCATCGTACTGCCGAAACTTCGATCCAGCATCTACTAGTAATAGAGCCCGATTCACCTGCGAAGTACCCGGCGTGCTGCATAATACTCGAGGGAGCCGAATCTTTGATCCAGCATCTACCAGTTATAGAGCCGATTTACCTGCGAAGTACCCGACTAAATCCCTGCGTATCATCGTACTGCCAAATCTTCGATCCAGCATCTACCAGTAATAGAGCCCGATTTACCTGCGAAGTACCCGACTAAATCCCTGCGTATCATCGTACTGCCGAATCTTCGATCCAGCATCTACTAGTAATAGAGCCCGATTCACCTGCGAAGTACCCGGCGTGCTGCATAATACTCGAGGGAGCCAAATCTCCGATCCAGCATCTACCAGTAATAAACCCGATTCACCTGAGAAGTACCCGACTGAATTCCTGCGTATCATCGTGCTGCTAGTAATTTATCTAACACAAAATATTTATAAATACTACCGATAACCGAAACATTGAATTATTAAATAAAGATATACTGTATATTCGAACCCCGGAAAGAGTAAACAAATTGTGTTCTCACTTAAGGTTCGTGGATCCCGTAAGTCGACCCTGGACACAACTGAACTACCTTAGCCGACGACAAAACCACGTTACAAATAAATATTTCATATTTTTTCACAAATTAAATAAAATCATGAAATCAAGGCTTGAATAAAATTATTTAAATATTTCGCTGTACAGACGAAAAGTCTTACGTGTTTTTCAACATGGTAAAACGCAATTTATATTTTGTATGAAAGCTGTACAAAAGTATAAGTATAAGTATTAATCCTTTTGATTACTTCGGAACTAATCTAGACTTTTGAAAATATATTAAAAAAGAAAATGGATGCGCAACAAGTATATAGTCAGAAAAATTACTCTTCAAGTTCTAAAGCAATGTTTAAAATTTTCTTAGGAATATATTTTTTAATAGGGACAGAACAATAATTTTTAAGTGATGAAATATATGCTGTAGAATTTTTGAAATACAACTAGACCCACCCAAGTTATTTTATGAGCAGATCAAATGAACACTTTCTAAAATTTGTAATTTCTAATCGACTAGTCAGATTTACATACAAATTTATACAATAGTAGCATTTTTTTAGCATTTTATATGTGATAAAGCTTTTCTGGCTTAAAGTATTCCAAAAATTATTATTTCTCAAATTTGGAATTGCTTATTTTTACACTCAGAATAGTTTATGACGTGAGCCTTTTTTTCTACATAATTTGGAGGAAATCGAGTTGGATGCAGGTTTTATTAAAATTCGAAATTTTAATTTTCTGATACGAATAACGCGATAATTATAAAAGTTAAATAATATTCACAAGCCATAATGTGAAAAAATATGCTAAGAAAAATATATAAAAATGTATAAAAATTGGCGGAAAAACTACGTTTATCAAACATGTATTGTGTCCAGTTACTAGAGTTTTTAAGCTCAAAACGGTTTTCATGAGATCCTGCGAAAAAGTTTTTGCTTATGTTTATTTTTATTTTATTTATCTTTAACGATTTTAAACGTTTATCTTCTTATTTTACCAGTATCTGTCAAGTTAAGGGTCTTACTAACATATTTTCTAACAATTTCTCATTATCAGAAAAATTTTAAATTACACTAAAAAATTTTATTATTACTTAAACACTTTAGCTTCATAAAAAAAATATTTTTTTTAAATAAAAATTTTTAATATACTTTTTATTTTAATTTAGTAATTTTACTCCCTGTTTCTCTATGTCGAAAGAAAAATTTTCTTCGAAAATTTTTATGAAAAACAACAATAAAATGTTAAATTTATTTGTTGTTTCATTAAGTAAATCTCAATTGTTAAAACCCTTCCCCCACCCCGTGGATCCGCGTCTGATGGGATTAAATGATATAGCAGTTCATCTGTAACAGTTTGTAATATTTTATTAAATTTAGTATCAAAACAAATAGTAAAAAATAACGAGAAAGAAAGATATAGTTGGTCAAGACTACACCCTACACCATTGTGTACAAGCGTAAAAATTCGCGAAGGGGACTTATATTACACCTGTGGCCAATTTTACTAACTGTAAAATAAAATGTACAAATAGGGAATAATGCTTTAATACTAACATCTAGATGATCTTATGCACTTTATGGCGATTCCTGGAAGTGGGTTTATATAGGAGCTTTGGTAAATTATGGACTGATTCTCATAAAATTTGGCAGTGTTGATTCTACTTACTTAATACTAATAATTATAAAATTTAAATAATATTTACAAGCCATTCGTATGGGATTTATGCACGTTAAAATGATTTTCGGAAGAGATCTTTATATGGGAGCTATGGTCAATTATGGATCGATCTTCATAAAATTTGGTACAGAGATTGATACTTGTAAAATATCTTTATTAATAAAGCATTTTTGAGTACTTAAACCCTATTCCGTGGGGACATTTGTATGGGGGCTAACTGAAATAATGGACCGATCACAACTAGTTTCAATAAGCTTCGTCGTTGAATCATGAAAGTCCCACGTACCGAATTTCATTAAATTTCCTTTAAAATTTCGACCTGTGCTTTATACATCAAACTCTAGTCATAACACTTCGGAAATCTCTAATGTGGTAATTTTTTATTTATTCGCAGTGTTTTGATTTAACCTTTTAATTTTCATCACTTAAACTTTTAAAAATTTACAAAAATTCTTTAATTTACCTTTCGTTAAAATTATATATATTTTTTGCACTATATTAGATAAGGCAAAATTATTTATAAAATTTCTTCATAAAACAACATCAACTACGATATCTTCTATTTAATATTTTTGCAGAATGGTCATTTTTCTTTTATATTTTGTCAGTTTGTTTTGTTCCGCTTTATTAAAAGTTGCGTTAACACTTAATTCAATTTTATATTATACAGAGAATATAATTAAACTAAATTAATTATAAAATATAAATTATTAATACTTTTTTAATTAGAGCAGAAAACAAATATGGCAGCAAATATTTCTGTAATACGTAATATTATTCCGTTCATACAAAGACAATCTTCTAAATATAGAAATTTTTTGTTTGTTGTGTCTTTAATTTCTAGGTTAATTATGACAAAAAGTTCCAAATGTACTATTGGATGAACGAAAAAATACCACAAAATCTACCTTAAGGATGCCCATTCACTTAGGATCATATATTGAAGTATATGTTTATGGGGTCAGCGTTATAGAACATTTTGTTTTTTTTTTTTAATGGCACATTCGAATCTATTTGTATAAATATAAAGTGACTCGAATGGATGTAGAATTAGTTCGCATCAATTATTTCGTTCAGGGGGCGCGAATATCATATAGGTTTTAAATTGAACACATAAAAATTTCTAATAACTAGAAGTTTATGTATAATTCTGGTAAAAATTATGCTCAATATCAAAACCTACTAAGTTATTCAAATAAAATGTATGATACGAGGGCGTGTCAATAAGTCCGTGACTTTTCGAACTTTCCTCGTAGTTATATGAAATGCAACACTATTCCCATCAAGCTATCCCCACCTGTTAATAGACTACTGTCGAATTTTGAGCAAGTGTCGTCATTTATTTTGCGTTTAACAGCTGTTCAAAACATACAACCTCGTGTATTTTTCTAAAAATGGAAAAAAGTGAATTTCGAGTGCTCATTAAACATTATTTTTGCGAAAAAAAAACTGTCAATCAAACCAAGGAATAGCTCGATAAATACAATGAGAACTCTGCACCATCGATTTCAATGGTAAAAAAGTGGTTTACTAACTTTCGTTGTGGTAGCACAAGTACAAATGATGCTGAACGTTCTGGACGGCCAATTGAGGTCAGTACACCGAAAAAATCCACAATATGGTGTTGGTCGACCGAAGAGTAAAAGTGCGTGAGATTGTTGATGCCATAGGCATTTCATATGGCAGTGTGGTTTTGATTTTAAATGATCAGCTGGGTTTAAGAAAGTTGTCTGCAAGATGGGTGCCGCGTTTGCTCTTAATTGACCATAAACGTAAACGTGTGACAACTTCAAATGATTGTTTCGAGTTGTTTAACCGCAATCCGAATGAGTTTTTGTGGCGTTTTGTAACTTTGGATGAAACTTGGATCCATTATTGGGTTTCTCCGGGTGAACCTGCTCCGAAGAAGGCCAAGGTAAGTTTGTCGGCCAATAAGGTGATGGCAAAAGTTTTTTTGGGATGCATGCGTGATAAACCAAAAAGGGAAAAACAATAAACGGCGAATATTATGCTAACTTATTAGACCGATTTAAAGAGGATTTAAAAAGAAAACGACCCCATATGGCCAAGAAAAAGTTCGTTTTCATCAAGATAATGCACGAGTGCACACGTGTGCAGTTTCAATGGCAAAACTCTATGAATTGGGCTACGAATTGGTACCTCATTCAAAATATTCTCCGAATTTAACCCCTAGTGACTACTTCCTATTTCCAAACCTAAAGAAATGGCTCGGTGTAAAGAGATTCAGCTCCAACGATGAAATTATTGACCAAACAGATGCCTATTTTTTTACGCAAAGTGAATGACTACACTTGCTCAAAATTAGTCTATTAACAGTCTACTAACAGGTGGTACTTGATGGGAATAGTGTTGCATTTCATATAAGTACGAGGGAAGTTCGAAAAGTAACGGACTTATTGATTTGCCCTCGTATTTCTAATGTTTGATGGTATTATTCACGATTCGAAGTTATTTCTCCATAATAAATTTTATACGAAAATTTATGATTGGGTTTGTAACTTTTACAAATAGTTCACGGACAAATGTTAACTAAGAAACCATAAATTGGCTTGGTCCTCCCACTTTACCGCCCTCCTTTCATATAAGGTGAAATTTTAAAAAGTTCTAGATAGTGGGTATATAGATTCGTCCAAGCCGAATGTAACATTCTCATTTCTGTTAAGCATTACAAAATGCGATGCGCCTAAGCAAAATATGTTTTGACAAAAGTATCCTGTTTTCAACTATCAACAATATTTGACTTAAATTTATGGCCCCGAGCAATTATATTTATCGCCGTTCGTTCTTCTTTCTATATATCAATTCCAAAAAATCCACACAATTTTTTTATTCCATTTATTTTTAATGCTCCTTCGATTTTATTGTGCAATATAACAAAAAATTAAGTTCATGCAGTAATTCATACTATTCCATATGAAACTATGAATGTGCGTCGCGAAAAACAGATTTTTTAAAAAAATTTCATTTTTGACTATTTAGGACACATCAACGAGATATAAAGTAAAATAAGCATAATTACAACAAGCATCAATCCCCATTTTACAATTTTTTCTTCGTTGAGGATTATTAAATCAAAAAATGTAAAGTTTTGTCATCAATTTCGGCAACTCTATACTTAACAGTTGAAAGTCAACACAATAACAAAGAGCGTGTATAATTTATCCACAAAGTTCGTTTATTTAAGATCGAATAACATCAAAAAATGTAAACGCGTGAGGAAAAGTATATAAAAATACGAAAAATTTAAGTAACTTTTAACCCCTTTTCTAAATTTTTGAACTTTGAAAAATAATCATGCTTATAAAATGAAACCTATGGTGCAAAAATTTTGAACTCTATTAGTTGCAAGAAAGTTCAAGAGAACGAAAAAGTACCAGGTCTCTTCACATAGGATCTTATTCACTCAGAATTATTTATAATTAGTTCCATGCTTCTACGTTGAATATTATAGAAAATTAAAAAAGTACCATTAGAAGAACGAAAAAGTACTACAAAGTCCCCTCTAGCGAATTCTCATTCACTTAGGACTACATACATCTATTTAAGTTCATGTTTCTAAGTTTAATATTATAGAAGATTTAAAAAGTACCATTAGGATAAGAGAAAGTACCACATAGTCCTTTTTTATGGATTCTCATTTACCTAGGACCATATATCTTTAATTTCATTTTTCTATATTCAATATTATAAAAAATTCAAAAAGTGCCATTAGAAAAACAAAAAAAAGTCCTTCCCTTTGTATTCTTACCCTCATAGGGTCATGTATTTTTAATTCCATATTCCTAGATTCAATATTTTAGAAAATTAAAAAGTACCACTCGAAGAACAAAAAAATTACAACAAAGTCTCCCCTTGTGAATTCTTTTCCACATAGGACCATGTATCTTTAATTTCATGCTCACATATAAATTATTGTAAAAAAATAATAATAATAAAAAGTACCATTAGAATAACGAAAAATACGACAAACTCCCCCTTTGTGAATTCCCACTCAATTAAGACTACATACGAGTATGTTTAATTTCATGTTTCTAGGATTGATATTATAGAAAATTCATCACTGAATTTAAATAAAATGTATTTCTCGCTTTTACTCTCTTTTTGTTCCCTTTTTTTTCTTCAATGGATGTACCAGAAAAAATGGGTTACCATATTAAAATGCTTATATGTATATGTCAATAAATAAAAAAATGCTTTATGAAAAAATTCCAAAAATAAGTACCATTTTTACTCCTTAAACTTTCAAATTTCCAGAAAGTACCAAATTTTTATTTGTAACTTTTCAATAAGTTACGAATATGATGTAAATTTTATTTGTATGTTTACTGGTTTAGAGGATACGTATGGTGCCAAAAAATTACCAAAATAAAGCTTTTTTAGTCATGTACTCTATAAAATGGCGGGTTTTTGAAAAAGTACTGTACACCTGTCGACCTATTTTTTAAATGAATGACGATTGATATTAAATTATTTTTGTATCTATATTGGTTAAGGAGATATAAACTTATCAACTTCACTCTTTTTCACCCCCAAACATTCGAATTTCCAAAAATTATATCTTAGTGGATATTATTTGGTAGGAGACCAACTACGGTCTAAATTTCATCTATCTAGCTTCAAGTGTTTGTGCTGTAGAAAAGGATAAAGATTATTCATTGATATCACATTGGCGTTTTTAATACTAGAAATCTCATTTTTTAGACTAATGACCCCTTTTAATTTTTTCAGCATTTTGTATACAACTTTAGCATTTTTATATGGTTTTGGATATTTTACACTCTAAAGGAGTTGTGGCAACACTGGCGTTTTTTAGAAATACATTCGTATTTTGGCATTATTACCATATTAAATTTCTGTTTCCATTAAAAATTAATTTAGTATTTAAAAGTATTTTTAAATTTTTCTGTTGATTCCTTTTGGTATACTTAATTCTGTTCAATATTTTTTACACCCAGTACAGTGATTCGTTTTTTATGAAATATTAAAAACATAACAATTTTAAAAATAATTACGTATTTTTTCTTAAAGCAAGAAAAATCTTTATAAATTAATTTTTAGTAGCCAAGAATATACTTATATAATTTTGTAATTCACTTTCGTCCTCATCTGATGTAAGACCTTATAGGTAGGAAAAATCGAACTAATAGGTCTGCCTTCTTAGACTTTTTGAAAGCCTTCGATGACTGAAGGACATGTCTTATATATCAATATACCGGGTAAACTTCTATTGAAAATTACAATACCTCAATTGAAATTCAAAAATGTCGGATATCTAACAATTAAGTCTTAAGTATGAAAGTTTTACATACTTTTCGAGTTTTTGAAGCTGATATAACTACAGACTGGCAAAATTCTGCGTCTGACGAAATTCTTGACTGCTGATTGTAAAAAGGACGGCGTAGCACAATGAGTTGGAATCAAAATGATTTGGAAATAAATCCGTAATTTCCAATCGGTTGGATTGAGTTCATACAATCGCTGCAAAGGAACATTCGTGTTTAAGTTTTGCCGGCCGCTCAAACAAAGTTCTCAGGAGCTCCTCTGATATGCAAATTCATAATTAGGTTGTTCTCTTCTCTAAAATTATTTCCGTAAAATGTAAATATGATTTTAAAGCAATTTTTATTTAAGATATATATATATATATATATATATATATATATATATACATAATAAAAAAAATTAAAAACAAATCTGTAATTTAAATACTAATCATTGTGCGTGCAAACGTATCAATTTTAATAAAATTCTTCTCGTTCATGACTGTTTTTTTTTGTTTTTTTTTTTTTTTTTTTTTTTGTTTTTACTTCTAAACAAAATTATATGCAAAAGGTGAATGTTAATATTGAAAATATGGCGGAAAAGGGTTGATAAATACACAAATTTAACATAATTAAATTGATTAAAAGTGTGCCTAAAACAATAAAAAAAAAATAAAATAAGGTAATGTGTAGAGGAAGAAAAATCCCCATTATTTTTGTCTATACAAAGTTAAATTTCCACATTATTAAAAATAGAACCATATTTCTTCAATTTAGCAATACACAAAATATTTTAACATTTTCCAGCAAAACAGAAGCAAAAAATATAAAACAAAATACCTTTAATCTGGTAACCCAACGAAATTTTAAATTAATAATTTCTAGATCTTTAACTATAACAAAAAATAATAATAGTAATCCTTTATCTAAGAGAAGGTTTGTTTGGTTTGTTTATTTTAATATTTACCTGTACAAGAAGCAAACAATCTAAATGTCGCCTTGGGCAAATAAACGCCTTTCAATGTAAAAATACTTCTGTATCCGATAAAAGGAGGAAAAAATAAAAAAGCACAAAATGCAGACTACAACTTGTTAAATTTGGAAAAAATAAGAAAAAAAAACTCAACAGAGAAAAACAGTAATTATCTGCGATTGTTGTAGTATAACTCGTACAATTTGCTGTGTGCAACTATAAAAAATTCGTATACGTCGAATACGGTTGTAACGAACTCGAAAGGACTTTAGGTAATTTTTCATATTTCATTCCGGTAGTAATATATGTGAATAAATCATTTTTTTTAACACCAGGAAATTAACTTCTTTCCCATTCATCATGCATGTGACAATGACAGACTCCGAATAATTATTACTTTATTATCGGGATTTTGAAATTGAGACAAGAATAGTTTATCTAAACAAGTATTGGTTCGTTATAAATGTGGTTTTTCCTATGAAATATTGTTATTACTTTTTTGTGGACATATAAATTATAAAAAAATCGCTGTAAATATATTTTTTATGAAAATTTGGCACCAAAGGAAAGTTTTTGCTGCAGACATACATAGTTCGTTATAACCAAGCTCAACTATATTAGAAAAACATTTTTCGTTCATTAGTTTCATTTCCACATATTTTGTTATTAAATTCTTGTTGAAAATATGTATGTGTATATGAGTAATATAAACGCTTTGTGCTAATATCAATTATTTCTGGATGTACTTCTCTTTTGTTCATAATAGCGTTTGTTTAGGAAAACTTTAATGAACATAAAATTGTAAATTCAAACAAACTTCTAAAATATATTCCACCATTACTCCATTAATAATTACAACCTCACCTATTGTACAAATACATAATTCATAGAATATTGTGAAAATCAAAATTCTTCATTACAATGTAATGCTTTAACCTAAATAGTTAAATTTTTATTTAAAGTTGTAACCTGAAATTTTTCGACCAAAGATTTATATTAAGCAATATTATGGTCAATGCTGTAATGATATTATAAGATATTATCTTTAAGTCATTTAGCGCTAAAAAGCATATTTAGCATATTCTAAAACATCCCACAAAAAAAAATATATATATATATATAACAAACGTGTTCGTTTTATTCTTTGACAACAAAACAATTTCCACAAAATTTGGTACACAGTTATTTCGCTCCCCTGAAGGAACTTTAGGCTTTATTTAGTCACGATCTTCAGAAATAACATAGACTTGTAAGACCTATTTTTTAATACCGCAGAACTTTTTACGTCCACTTTTTGCAACAAGAAATCATTTAAAAAATTTATAATTTGCACTGAAAGAATTAACTTAGTAGATTTTCATATATTTTGTAAAAAAAATCGTGTTTTACATATTAAGTTGAAAACTAATTTATGTTTTTTTCTATGCTGCAAAATTGTAAGAATTGTTGAGTGTCCTTTTTGCATTTTAGTTGCCAACATATTCATTGGAAATGGGGCTACAAATGGTGGCCACAATAACTCGTCTCTGCGATGCAATTCTTGTTGCACCCGAGCAAAGGGGGCGGCATATTGAGCCCCTAATTATGGACAAGGACGACGACGATTTGTTGGACGTCGACAAAGGAGAAAATTTACTTTTTTCTTAATGAGGCGAATGAGTTGTATTGAGGCTGTAATAAGACAGAAGGGTAAGGAAGAACAATGAGAATATAAATTAATTAGATCCAGTCTGTAGCATTGAGATATTTAATAATGTCACTGAGTCTAGTGTCAGATATCTCACAGAGGTTGTCTAATTGATACCTTCCCAGAAATTTATGTCTGATTGCGTTCAAGGCTGGGAATTCACATAGAAGATGATATACTGTTTCCTCCTTCCCGCGATTGCCACAGCTACGACAGTATTCACTGTAAGGAGACCAAGTCTGCTTGCATGTTTCCCGATCGTCCAGTGACCTGTAAACAATGCTACTAGTCTCGAGATGTCTTTACGTTTGTAGCCAATGAGTTGCATTGAGCTTTTTTCGTTGTAGGTAGGCCACGTTTCTTTCGCGACTCTTCATTTGTCCAGATTTCGCCATCTGGTTTTTGCTTTTTCCAGATAGTATTTTTGGATTCTGCTTTTGACTGTTCCTAACGGCAGAAACCGATAAGGAGGCATTCATAGCAGAGCCTGCCCGGGCTAATTCGTCTTTCTGTTCATTACCATAGTAATCCCTATGCGCAGGAACCCAGACTATAGCAATGTCATAAAGTCGACTTAGTCCTAGCAGTTCCTCTTTAAACTGTGTGATTAGAATAGAGGTAGTTTTGGGTGATTTGAGCGATAGTAACCGCAGTTCATCTCTGAGCCGTCAGTGTATATCTTAGTTCCATATTGTTCAAGAAGATTTCCCCTTCTCCATTCACTCCTGGTGGGGAATAGGACTTTAATATTATTTCCGAAGTCCATCTGGGGAATCATATAGTCGGTAGATTGATTGAATTGCGAGGGTATTAAACTTAATATACTCGAGTGCCCATACGTTCTTGAGATCCAGCTTTCCGTTGCAGATAATCATAATTAATTATCGCACTACTGACTGATGACTCAATAATGTGTAGGTCTAAAGGAGTTAGGTGCAATATAGTGTTCAGAGCTTCTGATGAACTAGTACGTAGTGTACCTGCAATGCCAATGGAAGCGGATCTTTGTATCCTGTAAAGATGATCCACCACTTATCTCTTACTAGTAGCGGTCCACCACACAAGAGATCCATATACAAGAATGGGCCGTACTATTGCAGTGTATAGCCATTTTGTCAATTTTGGACTCAAACCCCATTTCACACTGAACAATTTCTACAGGTGTAGTATGCTACCGTAGCCTTACTAACCCTATGTTGAATGTTCAGCTTCATTGAAAGCTTGGAGGCCAAAATAATGCCCAAGTACTTTGCATTGTCCGACAAGGTGAGTTCACAGTTTTCTAACCGTGGTAAACTGAAGCTCGGAATCTTGGTCTTTGTGGTGAAAAGTACCAACTCTGTCTTGCCCGGATTCACTCCTAGACCACATTCTTTGGCCCAGTCGCTGAATGTAGTCAGAGCAGTTGACTTGATATCGCTTATCACGTTCAGAAACAGTCCTGACACTAGTATCACCACATCGTCCACATAAACCACGACTTTCACTCCCTTGTCTTCCAATTCGCACAGGATGGTATTAATCACAGCGGAGAAATCACACCTCCTTGTGGAGTTCCACGCATAACTTGTTTGGTCTTATTGCCTAAATTCGCAATGACGATTATTGTCTCTAGCATTGAGACTAGCCAGTTGGTGATATAATCCTAAACTCCTATTTCGTACAGAGCTCTCTGTATCGCCATAGTCGTGACATTGTTAAAGGCGCCTTCTATGTGCAGAAAGGCTGCCATTGCGTATTGTTTAAATTCAGTGGATTGCTCGATGACCCTTTCGACCTCTGTGGAGCGACCTTTAATGTAGGCTTTAATGTTGACTTCCTGAGAGTCGAGTTGTACCCTCTAGACGCTGCCTTATATGTAAATCAATGAGTCTCTCCAGGGTTTTCAGCTGAAAAGATGAGAGATCGGACGGAAGTCCTTTGCATTTTCATGACTTATTTCTTCCGTTTTTGGTTCCGGGGAACATAGTTGAGGGTTAGGCAGAGTTTAAAGATTCTATGTAACCAGGGTATGATGTATACCTTTGCACTTTGTAGCATCCTTGGTATAATACCATCAGGCCCGCAGATTTCTACGGAGAGAAGCTATCCATTGCCCATGAAATTTTCTCAACGGATATCATGTCATCCTCGATTCCTTGTGAGGATTTAGTACGCCCCATCTCCTCGTAGGTAACATCTGTACAGCCAGGAAAATAAGTATTAAGTAAAATGTCCAAAGACTCCGCCGACGATTCTGACCATGAGCCATCCATCCTTTTAATATAGGATGGATAATTATGACCATTTGCCAAAACCTTACTGAGTGCAGATTCTTTGGTATTGTTGATAGATTCGCAGAAGCCTTTCTATGAATCTCTTTTTCCGATTTTTATTGCTTTCTTATATTCTCTGCGCTTATCGTGATAAATCTGCCACGATTTTGTCCTGTAGCTAATATTGAAAGCATTTCGTGCCTCCTTGCGTAGCATCGAGAGTTGCTTGTTCCACCAGGGAGGGAAACTCTTTTTAACTTTCGTCATTGGACAGGATATGTTAAAAACTTTAACAATTTCCTTGCTAATGTGCTCTCAATTTGATCAAGACCATCAGTCGTTGTTTCGACTGGAGATATTCTTTTCAATTTGTGCCTGAGACTCCCATTGAACTTAGTCCAATTTGTTCGTCTTGGGTTTCTGAAAGTTGACACTGTTCTATTTGGATACTCTCCACATATCAACTGATAAATTAGATCTGTCTTTCGTAAGCGTATTATCTAGCACCTCTTCCCATCCATTACGCTTCACCGAGCTCGGAAAAACGAATATGGGGTCGTTGCCAGAGTTGCATATGGTCAAGTGGTTTATATTAATGAAATCAAATAGACACTCACCTCTGTCGTTGGTTTCAGTGCTACCCCATATTGTATGCCTTGAGTTTGCATCACAGCCAAGAATAATGCCGTCTTAAGCCTCTAGAGAGGCTAGAAACGTCTTCAATTCGTCTGGCGGGGCTGGATTGTCATATGCAATATAGCTGGAGGCGATCAGGAAACTCCTGTTTCGCTGAGCTATACTGTGAGCAGAGAAATATATTTATGTGTTTTTTTTAGCAATAAAACAAAATCTTTTACATATAGTGTTTTATATGCTGAAGTCTGGAACCCTTTGACTTGGGAGTTTGAAACTCAAGGTTCCTGGACTATAGCAATATCGAGATCCTTTTCTGCTAAAAGAAGCTTCAGTTTGTCTGTAGCACATTTTGAATGGTGCAGATTAATTTTCACGATTTTCATCGTTGGTTGTGGGGTTTTGTGCAGGTTCATTTAGCTGCATGCCTGTCAGCAGATTATTGGCTACCTCCAATTCGTCTACCTCGCCAGCTCCTGGACCTGTGGGACGGAACACCCTAACCTTGGCGTCCCTAACCCCAAAGTACAGTTTTAGCCCCTCCGTCTCTATCTCAACTGCGCTATTTTCTAAGATGGCGAAGATAATGCTCTTGTTGTTGTCCCCATGATATTCTGTACTGATGACTGTCCAGTCACCCATGGGGATACTGCGGTTTTGCAGCTTCAGACACTCCTGTATTTTATGGTTATCGCAGCTTAACTTTTGCTAACCAAACCTTTGCCCGCGGTCTCATAGGGATTTCCCCCGCTGGGATGAGCTTAAGGCTTAAGCCTTCCCATGCATCGCTAATCTTTGCGATGCATTTGCTGAGAAAATCTTTAGAGAACACGTAAACGCATTTGATTATCCTGTAGCCCCGGTGTATCTCATCAGAGTCAAAACGAGGAACTGTAGATTCTTTATTGGTGAGTATGTGTTCCACCACTAGTTTGACTAATTTAGAATCTATAGCACCCCATTCTGTTACCACAGGAGTTAGATAGTAGTTTTGTGGTTGGCCAGTGCCATCAGCAAGTGATCTTCAACCACCTAGTTAAACGACCTTCTTGCTGACGTTATTGTAGTGGAAGGAGCCAGAGCGGTCGATTTATCTTGGACCTTACTCCTCTTCGGCGAATTGCTAACCTCAGCTTGAGAGCGATTTCGCTTGGCTCTTTCCTGCGCTGCCTGGGATGTGGATCATTGGGTGTCATTAAACTTAAGATACTCGTAACCACCGCATGGTATTTGACACGATCTTCCTTATCGCGCTCATGTGGAGTGTCACTTGCCTCATTCTTGGCAATTTTGTCCAGTATAAAGAAAGCTTTGACATAGCGTTGTCAGTATCCTGTAGGATACTGAGTAATCAAGGTCTAGACTCTAAAGGCCTATATGGCCAAAGGTTATCCATCCCCTATCCTCTTTCCCCAATTACCCTCTTTTCTTCCTCTTATTCCACATCCTCTTTTCCCCAATTATAAGATTAAAGTGGATGGTAGCAGTGCTGAGAACCTGAATGGCTGGTCAGTGGTAAAAGAATACTAGTCGCTAACATCTCCCCTCCCTCTGGCAGCAGGGCAGGGGCCAGTTGTAAATTTTCTTTATCTAGTCCATGTACGCCGTCCCTGCATGGATGGTCCATCCCCTTACGTGCCTGCTCGTGGGAACTAAATGGAAAAACTTCCAGGAGGACAACTGAGGCTTCAAGAAAGAGACCACAGCCTACATTTAAGCCACCACATCGCGTCAAGATTGTTATCCAGGTGGGGTTGAATTGTTGTAATTATGCTTATTTTGCGCTATATCTCGTTGATGTGTCTGAAATAGTCAAAGCAACTTTGGAAAACAAGGGCAAAAATTTTTTTAAAAAGTTAGCTTTTCGTGAGCCACATTCACAGTTTCTTATGGAGTAGCATGGATTACTACGAGAACTAAGTTTTTTTTGTTATTTTAAACAATAAAATCGAAGGAGCTTTGAAAATAAATTTAATAAAAAAATTGTATGGACTCTTTGAAAATTACGCAGAAATTGCACTTTTCGTTTATACATCGAGTCACTTTATATTAAGACAGATAGATTTTAATGTGCCATCAATTTATTTATTATTATTTTTTTTTTTTTTTTTTTGAAAGCCTAAAAATTTTTGATAATGACCCATATATTTGATATAGATAGACCTTTATCATAAAAGTCGGAAGATTACTTTTTCACTTTTTATTTTCTGATTGATGACCTTTTCTCGAGCTGAAAAAAAGTAGCTTTATGATTTTTATTTATTTATAAATAAGTAGAATGGAAGTTATTTTTGATTTTTTGTAGAAAAATCGCCAACAAGTGAAAAAGCAAGTTTTTGTTTTCGTATTTAATCATTATCTTGATGTTGGCTATTTTCATGAGTTTTGACGAATTTTGGGCAGTTTTTTTTGTAGAAAAACTGGGATATATTATATCTTTAATTTGGCAAAAAATATTAAAAAAATGTTTGAAAGATATATATATTTTCTTTCTACTAACATTTTTATTAGATTTTTAATAAGCGGATTTAATATTTTGGAAAATATTGTTTATTTACATTAATTTTTTTTATTTCACCTCAGGTATAATATATTTATCATTATTATTTTCAACTTTATTCAACTCTGAAATAGTTAAAAAATTGTATAATGAAATAAATGAAAAATACAAATTAGTTGAATGTCGTTGAATAGGTACAAGGGTGGAGTTGAGTATACGCAAGTATGAAAATATGTTAAATACACGAAAATAAAATCGATACTTTGAACATTTGAATAATTTTAAGAAATTTATTGCTTAACCTTTTATATTTTTTATACACCTAACACAAATAGTACATGTTTGTACGTTTAAATAAATTTGTGTAAATAGATGTATTATATATGAATACTTATTTGTTTGAATTTACCCGTTTACTTTTTGTATTTTTTTCTTTTTATTTCGAACTTTAAGCATCAAATCATTATCCTTTTAACTCACACATTTACACAATTAAACATTCAGTATACTATTTGTGGGTATGTGTGTTGACTGCTGGTGAATTCCTTTGTTATCATAAACTTATGTGTAAGTTAGATCTACATGGCGTGCAATGTGTCTTGTTTTTGCTAAACTCACAAAAAAAAAAACATAATTTTTATTAAAAATGTTTAATTTATGAGCTTTTCTTTGTTTTTAATTTTTTACTAGAGAAAAATCATTTCATATTTGTTTGGTATGATGGAGTATGTTGAGGTTTAGTAGGGATTATTGTTTTTATTTTTATATTGTGGTGATGCACTATAAAAAGGAACCCTTCTTCGAACAGTGTTTTGAAAAGTAATTTGTGTAACCACATTTACAAATAACTTTACTTAATTCTTCTGTAGAGAAAAAGCTTTTGATTCTTCTACGGTAAAAGTTGGCCAATATTTATCTCTCCACTACTACTTACTACTTAAAGTATAGCAAATTGACTCAGAATCGCTTTCTAAGCTAGCCAGATGTCTACGTAAACCTTGTGTGCAAAGTACAAGTCACAGTTCTTAAGATAATTTTATGAAATTTGAAATATATGGTTTTTTTTTGATATAAGGACCAGGCCTATTGAAATGGGTTTCGTTAGGTCCATT
The DNA here is from genome assembly GCA_932274085.1 of Protocalliphora azurea. Classification (NCBI taxonomy): domain Eukaryota; kingdom Metazoa; phylum Arthropoda; class Insecta; order Diptera; family Calliphoridae; genus Protocalliphora; species Protocalliphora azurea. The sequence goes on along the minus strand of OW026521.1, from coordinate 52,661,985 downwards.
ATATCACCTAGCCCGACTTCACGGAACAGAGGTTTAACGATCATATGTAAATGCTTTAAATATAACAATATTTTAACTAAATTCAGGACAAATAAGTTTTATTTCATAGTTCGGTCCAAAATTGACCATAGGTTAGGTTAGGTTTATTTAGCAGCCGCCCGAAGCATAGCATAGGTCCAAGGTGTTTTCAAATTATGTTTATGAAGGATTTACATCATATTGACTTTCTGATAAACTGCGAAATTTCAAGAGCATTAAAATAAAAGTTAAATATTTATAAGCAAAAAGAAATTTTAAAATTTGAATTTCGGTTAAAAATGACAAACAGTAACCTTGAAAAAGAGGTTATTTTATGGAATATAAAGATTTTCTTTGGTGACAGGTTTTGTCGTTTAATTTTCGTTGACCAAATAAGTCACATCTTAAATCTTTGAATACTGGACAGTGTGGACTCTTCTTCTTCCTCGTCATTGGAACTCTTACCTATCTTTCTTTTGCTTCATTGTAGAGTTTGTATGATATTAGCTGCTTACATGTTGTAAGGAATGCACCAATAATTCATAATGGTTCAGTATGATTCAGGGTGGTTCCTACAATTGCAATCATGTGTTCTTTATAGAGATTAATGTCTCGCTATCTCTTCCAGAGACGCACGGTATTCTTAAACAATTTTTAATGTGGTTTATACATTCTCTAGCGAACTTATGGCCGCTTTAGTGTCAGTAAGTAAGTAAGGTATTCCTGTATAATATCTAATTGAAACTGAATTCAATCAGCGACTGTTTTTATGACCATGATCTCAGCCTGTACTACTGTAGTCAGAGGGTCAGTCTCCATACAAAAAAAAAAAATCCAAAAATCCAAAAAATTATTCTTTTACTACGCCCAAAAAATACAACCCTTTTTGTTCTTTGTGCATTTTTTTTTTTTTTTTTTTGCCATTTTAAGTCCGATTGTAGAATGTAGTATGTCGTTGTTAATGGTTTGACAACCGCTTAAATTTTTTCTTTGGTGATTCTTGAATCCGACATCAAATTTTCGATGCAATTCTTGAAACTCGGATATATTCCCCTTAATGTCAAATTATTTTCATATGTTATAAAAGCTATTTTTTAACCTATTTTATTTCGTTTTTAAAGTATTTAACTTTATGCCCTAATAATAAAATTGATTAAGTTCAAAAACCTGTTTAAGTTTAAAACAATTTCATTTAACAAAATTCAAAACATACTACGTTAAATGGTATAAAAATATTTTTATATATTTATTTATTTTCTTCTTCATTCTATGACTTTTACAATTATTAGCCAAACTTAAGGCATAACCGTAAATAAATATTTTTCATATAAAAGAATTTCATGCATCCGAGATACCAGAAGTGACATATAGAATTTGATGTCGGATTCAAAAATCACCAAAGAGAAAATTTTAGCTGTTGTCAAATCATAAACAACGATATACCACATTCTACAATCGCACTTAAAATAGCGACACTATACACAAGCAACAAAAAGGGCGGTATTTTGGGGAGTGGAAAAAGAATAATTTTTGCATTTTTGAAATCCTCATTAACTATTCTTTCCTTCTAGGGCGTGAATGGTACAACTATGTTTTCGACAAACCCTACTGTAGTATGGTAGCTTGAGGGATAGTCTTAGGTTCAACTGTTCCGAGTGGATGCCGCAGCCGCTACTTTCGGGTACTTTTGACGTGTCGGTGGATATATCAGTGGTATTTTCTGAGAGTTCGAGACCGTTGGCATAATGTGTTCTATCTGATATTCCTATTTGAAATCCCGGATCGAAAGTTGGTTTAAGTGTGAGATAGTCATCTTCTTTATCTCAGTTGACTTCACCTAGAATTTTAGCATGCGCCTAATTGTAATTATTTCATGCTCTATTGACTTTTAATCTTATAGCTGTTGGTGCAACTATTTTCTTTGCCAGGATGTCTGGTGGTGACCAGTTCAAGATTGTTAACAGCGCGTGGTTCTAAAAGCGCCTATGATCACGATCGCCATTGTTCTCATAATACGTTCGAATTTCTTTTGATGATTTTTCTTTTCCATAGCCAACCACCAAACCACCGACCCGTAAAACAAAATTGCTTGACGATACATTCGCATAACCAGTGTGCATTTTTAGGGTTAATTTCCTAGTTTAGGCGAATTGCCTTTTTACAATAACATAAAGCTGTTGCCGCTTTTGTATTCCTTGAAATTGTGTTCAGATTCTAGTTAAGTTTACTATCTAGTATTAGTCCAAGATATTTTACATAATCGGATAGTGTTAGAATGACTTCATTTAATTTTGAGGTTACAAATATTAGAATTTTATATTTCCTTGTGAACAGTACCAGTGCTGCTTTAGTTGAGTTTACTCCCAGTCCACATCCCTTGTACCATTAGGAGGCCCAGTGCAGATTCAGTTACTTTCAAAAGAAGTTTCGGATCTTTGACTGTGGTCATTACTGCCACGTCATTTGTGTATGCAATTTTCCTATAACACGATTTTTCCATCGCTTTAAGTAAGGTGTTTATATTGAGATCCTGCTCCGTGTGCTCTTCAGTCGATGGACAATTTTATAGGCAGAACGAATGGTAGTGAAGTCCCGTTTAAAGGGATTTTTGTTCCTAGGGGGTTCATTGCTGGATGCCGTTGAGGCCGAGGGAGGTGCTACAGTGGACATCGAATCATTTTTCGTCTGTCCATATTGTACAATTTGATGGTTTAGTTTTTGACTGAATCAAGTCCGCTTGCCATCACCTAAAACAGGGGTTTTGACTGAAATTATTTCCATCCGGACCTGAGAAGCCTTAGAGGTACCTGATTTCGCAGAACCACTTTGTACCAAGCTCGATGTATGACCGTCTGAAGGCTTAATCGTTTTAGTTTGTTGTTTAAATTTCTAGTGACAGATCGACCAGTAAAGCCCGGCGCAAATCTACTAGAGGAAGCCTCAGTAGCAGATAACATACTACATCCTGAAACCGACTCTGCAGTAGTTGGGTCTCCGGAGATTATTAAGCCCTTTACGGGATGCACAGGGCATGATTTCTTTTCAGATATCTTGAACGAATTTGGATCTTACATTTTTTGACTACTGCCAGGCTTAGAGGGACTGCTGCTCGCCTCATAAAGGTCGTCGGACCGACCTATTTCATATAAATAAGTTGATTTCCTAAATTCCACAAAATTAATCATATTAAATAAAAGAAAAAAGTACATTATTTAATTTAAAACAATATTTTTATGTATTCACTATGGCCGGATACGCAACGTTCAGCACCCCGTTTCATTATCCGGGTTAGGGTTCCTACGAGGGAAAAAATTTCCGAGAATTTTCGGAAATAAAATCTCCTGGGTTTTACAAAAAATATTTCCCGGGAATTTTATTATGTTTCCGTTTTAGAATTTTCACAAGACTTTGAAGTTTAAGATTATACGCTTCAAAATATAAAAATTACTAAAGTTTATATTCAAAAGCATCATCTTATGTCCTGTTCACAACGTTTATAGCAAGTGAAAGCCAATTTATGAGAACAGAACATGAATGGAAAATTCATAAAAATTTTTTATTTCCGATAAATAAAAATTGTTCGTATTTATTTTTGTTTTTTTTTTTTTTTATTAAAGAATTTATCTTAAGAATATTGTTTTCGTATTGAGTTTTGCAAATGTCTTTAAGGTTTAATACGAGTATGTATGTAGAGGTAAAATGCAAAAAATTATGTTTATATTTATATGTAATATTTTGTTTTTGCTCGTTCAGTTTAAATTTTATTATTTTATTTTTATTATTATTGGAATACCAATATTTATTTTTCATTTCCCGGGAACAGAAAAAATCCGGGAAATTAAAAACTATAGTCGAGGTGTATATCTTAAAAAATAGATTTTAAGAAGTACAAACATTTTATCATACATACATACATAGAGAGATGTCATGTTCAATTCGTTAGTTTAGCAGGGGTAAAGTCCAAGATATTCTTTAAAGCTCTTAAAGGATTCTAATTCTCAGAAATGTACCCTCTAAAAGATTCTTTTTTTTTGGATACAAAATTAGTGTAGTTCAAAGTACTGTGTAAAAAAATTAAATGGAAACTATTCTATATAAAACAACTATAAAACGCATACTGTTCAATTTTACAGAAAATGTACTCTTATATGTTTTATTTCCGTTTTTTTTTTTTTTTTTTTTGCAACAATTTCAGTTGTTTCTATTCCATACGTAATTCGGTAAGTGAAATATGAAAGAACAGAAAGAAATCTTTCAGTCATTCTGACCGATAACGAACGATTCGCTAAAAAGAAATATTATTCCCAAGTCTAGTTGCCATACCGATTTGAATGAGCTTGATTGTTAAGATATTTTAGCCAAGAACAAAATTATTATTTATTTTTTAGTTTTATTTTTTGCCCAACTTTGAATGATTATTTTTAGTTTTATTTTTTTGCTCAACTTGTAATGATTATTTTGTGATTTTTATTTTATTACTCAAAAAAAAAAACTTATTTTTACTAGAAATCAAAATTGTTACTAAAATTTTAAATTTTTAATAAAAATCAATATTTTTTCTAAAAATTGTTTCTTTTTCACTAAAAATACGATTTTTTACTAAAAGTCGAAATTCTTACCAAAATTGAAATTTTATCACAGAAAAAGTATATTTTTTTTTTTTGCAAAAAAAAAAAAAAATATTTTCTGTAAAAAATTGATTTTTTCTAAAGAAGATACTTTTTTTTTAATTTAGTGAAAAATCATAATTTTAGTGAAAAAACCCGATTTAAAAATAAATTAGATTTTGCTTTTTTAGAAAAAAATTTTTAGTAAAAATTTTTATCTTTTTCTTTTAGTAAAAAAAAAAACAAAAATTAGATTTTTAGCCACAATTTTAATATAAATAAATAAAAACTCAAAAAAAAAAAACATAGGTCAACAAAATCGCATACAAAATTTATATTCTGCAAAATTATTATTTTTTAGGCTTTTAGGCTTTTCCATTACTGAAAAATATTAATCCATTGACGAAAATATGCTTCTCTGTGGAGTTTTCAGGTTTTATAATTTTTAGGTAATAGGTAGAGCAAATAAATCATTCATGTTTTATAGACAAGAAATGATGCAACAAAAATGTAATACAAGTAGGATTTGGGATTTCACGCAATATTCTTTTTCCGGGAAACGGGAACGAAAAATCAATTTCACGGGAATTCCCGGGATTCCTTTAGTTATAAGAAAAAAGGGCATGATTTCTTATGAAGAAAATATTTTTATTAAATAAAACAAACTGAATTAACCAGAAATGAAATAATATAAAAGTATAACGCCATTTATGAGATTTGTACGCTTCATAATTTATGGTAAAAACAGTGTCTCAGATTTTTACGTTATTGTGTTTTTGATGCTAAAGCTTTTTAAAAATATACAGTAATCTATTGGATAAATTATATTATAAATAGCTGTCTGTTTATTTGCACTTTATTTCTCTAACTTACATTTTTTTGTTTTCATTAATTCTTACTAAATTAAACATAAATCTGGAAAATACTAAAATATGTTTTTCGGATTAATCATAGTATTCAGAAATCTGATAAAAATAATCTCATATACGTATGAATACGACATGAGATTAGTTTTTTTTTTATAAGTATTTTGACGTTATAACATTTACATCTAACATTTACATATACATTGCTTGGATAAAAGATACAGTTTCAAAAGAAAATGTTGTGTTAGAATGAAAAACCAAGTAATTTTTTTCAATATTTACTTATTTAATATTCATTTCAACAAATCTGTAATAAAATTAAAGTCTCTAAAATTTGAACATGACAAAAATGGTGTTGATTTAAAATTTCATACAAAGATATCTAATAAAAAAAACCCCTAGTCAAAAAATAGTCACAAACCTAATTCACGCAATATTAAAGTTCCTCTCAGATAACGTTGTAGTTGTATTATATGCTTTAAACTCTTGTATTTCCATATTTAGAGAAAAATCAATTTTTCATTGATATAAGGTTTTAAAAATAGCAAAATGTTTGCTATGGAATTTTAAAACTACGACAATATTTAATTTCCCGTTTCCCCGGAAAAATTAAAATAATTCTCGGGAACTCCCGAGAGTATTTTGACGGGAAATGCCAGGATTTTCCACCCGGTAATTCCTGAACTTCAAACCCTAAGTACAAGTCTTTAAAGTTGTAAAAATCAATAATTTCTCAACTAACTTTCACAAATCCATGGGAAAATTACATGTAATGGATTGGTGTGGAGGGGAAATTTGTATTTGTTATAAAAAGCATATGACCAAAAATGGTAAAATTTTTATAATCTCACTGACAGAAAATGCGTAGACACAAAGAGTTTGAAAAAATATAAATCCATATTAAATAAAAAGGCCAACAAAAATTATAAAAAAAATACATCGTGAATAATATCGATTTATTCTTACTCCTTGTGTCAGCTAGGCAACAGAATTTATTAAAAAAAAAACGAGTTCGTACTTTTTCCGATTTTTGGAATTAAAATAAATTTTTTTTTTAAATTAGTTTTTGGATAAACTATAAATGTAACAAAATATTTGTGAGTTAATATATCTTAATGAAATTTCCAGTGATTTTAGACTTTACCATTATTCATTTATTTATTTATGTAAAAAAATTTTAAACATAATTAATAATGAATACAAGGTCTTGAATAAGGTACTGACAACAGAGGTTTTAGACTCGTAGACTCATTTACTCGTAGAATGATAAAATGTAAAAAAAATCCCCCAATTCCCAAGAAAACTGCGAAAATTTGGAATTTGGAACTTTTTGCAATTCTGCCCATAAAGTCCACATTTGTTGCATGTTCCATCATGAATCACTCTCGCAAACTTTTTAGAATACTTCGAAGATTCCGAAACTGCATTCTTTTTGTAGATTCAAGCTTTGAGATTTTAAAACATATAGGTATAATTATAATTTCGACACAAAATAGGTAAATTTCGGGAGAAGTTTTACTTAGCCCTATACAGTGATTGGGTTTTTAAATCTAGAATCATCTACGTGAAGATGCCTTTCGTAAAAGTGTAAAATTATTATAGGGAGAAAACAAAAATTTTCGAACACAAAAACACAACCTTTGACCTCAATACTTCCGATTTTGATAAAATACGTTCTTAAAGAAAATTTTACTTATTGAAAAAAGAGTGTAGGCACTTTTTCGGCAAAAAACAACACACTCACACAAAATCATAATTTTTGCAATTTTAAATTTCAAAATCGTTTATTTTTGGACTCTGAAAAGATGTCGACTTCAAATTTGTTATATCCGAAATATAATTTAGTTCTTTAACTAACTGTAAATTTGTAAAATCGGATTATAATAAAAAGTAATTTATTAAATTGTACACAAATCTTTATAATTAAAAATGGAAAAGTGTTTAACGGTTGGATAAACCTAAAGAAAACATTTTTGAAATAATTATGTTTATATGAAACACTGTGCCCATCTCCATTAAGAATCAAATTTTTTTAATATGGGATATAAGAAATAAATGGATAAAAAAACAAGCTTATTGTTGACTTTTATATGAATTTATATTTTATTTAAAACAAAATATTGCATATTACAATTTTTTGCGTTTCCTTTTATTTTTCTCTGAATTTTTCATATGATTGAATTTCAAAGATTGTAAGTTTTATTATAAAATATTTTGTGGCAAATGTGTATTTGTTTTTCGAAACAGAAATAAATATCTATCTAATATAGAAGAATAATGAAATATAACTGAATTTACTAAGAAGAAATTGAAAAAGGTATTTTAAATAAATAATGAAAAATTTTGTTATTAAATTTTCTTAAGAAAAATATTACAATAAAGCAAAAAGTTATACAAAAAGAAACCCTGCGTTCTAAAATCGAGATAATTTTTCGCAGAAATCGTACTTAAAAATTTAAGTGCTGTTTAGAACATGTATAAAAATAGATTGATTTAAAAATAAGGAATGAAATAATTACATAATTATATAAATTACAATTCCAATACTAGGTACAAATTGTACTTACATCAAGAAGAGAAATTGTATATTTTTCCTCTATTTGCCTATATATATATATATATATATATATATATATATAATTTTTAAAAACCTGTTAAACCCTAACCCTATTAACCGACAATTTAACAAATGTTTAATTTGAAGCTTAGTGAAAATAATTTTTGAATAAAAAAGTGTATTTTTAAAGACAAAGTCAAATTATCGAAATTTTAAAGCATCTCAACAAAAAAGAAACGTTAGAGCTAAGACAATGTTTTTTTTTTATTATTTTTATAAAAAAAAATAATAAATTAATACAAATACTTGTATAAAATTTAAAAAATAATTGACCTTTATTCTGCTAAAACGATATATATTTTTACTTTTTTAGAAGTATTATTAATTGTTTAAAAGTATATTTTTTTCACTTCTATAGTTCTACTTTTGAGGAGGTAAACATTTTATATTCTAGAATTTAATCTTCCTATATAAAATTTCCTATCCTATATAAAATCTTATTTTTCTCTTAAGCTATACATTAGTAGGTACTTAACATTATTTTTCTTCTTTTGGAAAATTTCTATCGCATAAAAGTAAAGGTTCTTGTAATTTTAGTCCTTAATTATGTATCTGAATTTATTACAAATATAGTTTTAAAATGTATTGAACTCCAAACATGTAAATATTTATATCACCTTAGTTCTTCCAAAAAGTTTTCTGATAATTTAAATTCGGAAAAAAGTAATAAAAGGAAGAAATTTAGTGATATTTTTAGTAAATTTTTACAACCGGTTAACCTACATAAAAAGCCAGATAAACCGGTTAACCGAATTGAAAATTTCAAGTTAACCCGTTTGCAGAAAATCGAAATTAGAAGAAAAATCCGATTTTTCGGTTAAGCGGTTTATAAACACTAGTGTTAACAGAAGGGAGAACGGTAAAGCAAATTTAATTCTGCTCTCTTTCAGATTTTTTTCGCATTGTATGTTTTGTTATGTATTTGTTAATATATGTATGTACATACATATATGAATAAATATGTAAATAGGAATTGCGCTTGAATCAAGACAAAATAATAAGAGAAAAAGTTGAAAATTAAAACATTTGTAAAAATGCTAAAGGTAAATCTGTCCGATTATAATAAATTGTATTCGTTTCAATTTCTTAATCTCACAGTTTGGAAACGATGAGGATACCACTTCGATTGACTCCAAAATTGAAAATTGGTTAAAGGACGGTTAGCAAGGACAACATGTTTTGAATAAGGTGCATATATGTATAAATTAAATTCAATATAATTTTTTTATGTTAAATGAACGAAAAGATACATTTAGAATTTTTTATTTATTATATTTTTTCAGGAATACTATTTCATTTAGAGATGCAACTAGGGAAACCCAATAGCAATGTTATACTCCAAGTACAAAAACTGCTAAAGCCTCCGATTTGGTGAGGTTTTAAAAATTAATATTTAATGAAAACAATAATAAAAAAAATAAATAAATAAATAAATATATTTCAATTTGTGTTTAGATATAAAGTAAGTATGAAAATTCCAAAAACAAGCGTTCCATGGATCAATTTAAGTATGAACTCGAGCTTAAACCAAGCTTAAAAAAAGTTTTAAGTTTTTGAAACAATCGCAAATCGGATTGATTCAAGATCTATATTTCTTAAATCAAATGCATTTTGGGAATATTTGCGATCCCATTATCCTATTTATTAAGTATAGACTTAAGCGAAATTCAAGCTAAGATTTCAAAGAATAATTGAGAATTTTGCGCCACTCTTAAATCAAGTATTTCACATTTGTTTCAAGAAAATCCGTAATTACCGTGCTTTTGACACCGCTCCGAATTGATTTAAGTACAGATTACTCAATTCATTTTTTGAGTGATGTGATATGTACTTCATAATTAAGTATATAACATTTATTTATTGAATACTGATTAAACCATTCAATAAAATTAGAGTGAAAAAATATAGCTTTTTTGTTTTTTGTGTATAGCGTCGCCATTTTGAGTAATCTGACATAAAATTCACGATGTCACTTCTGGTATCTCGCATCCTTCCACCATAGTTTTCAATTATTTTCATATGTACGGAAAACGCATTGTGAATCTATTACCTTTATTATTTAAAGTATTTTATTTTATGCATAAATAATAAAAACTAAGAATTTGATTCCAAAAACTTAGAATTTCAGTGGTACACTATCATTTTGCATTGGGGTTATTGATACATTTTCAATGCTGTTGGAACCTTAAACTGTGAATTAGCTCGGTTTGTACGAATGTAAAAAATGAATGAAAAAAGTAAGAATATTATATTTGGCTTGGCCGAATTTATTATACCCACCATCTACAACTTTCTTAGCAGATGGGCGTAAGAGATTTCCAAGCTTGCATCGATCCTTGAACTATTTGTACAAAATTTCGATGGTTTAAGAGACATCGGCGAAAAAGTATGAAAGGGAGTTACGACAAACACTAATATCTTCTAATTTTTGGCCCCTAACTTTTTTGTTTAATAACCGATTTGCTCATTTTCAATACCAAACAAACCTTATATAATAGATATTTGAGCATAATTACATCCCCCTAGGTGGTTCGCCCTGGGCGCTATCCTTCTTTCAACATACACACACAGACGTAGGAGCAGATTGTCTTAGATTTTCACGAGCACATAGAATATGCATATATACTTTATACACCCCATATGCTTTCAATTCCTCTTTTAACGTACAAGCGTCTAATTTATTTTTAAATAAAGTTTCAAGGACTTAAATGTCCAAAATTAACATGAACAACAATATATAAAATTAGAAAATTTTGTCGGGTTAACACAACCATTTCGTACTTTACTTGCGACATTCGAATCGAAAATAAGGGCACAATTATTTGTAACAATCAAAATGTAATTTTAAGTTCATTACCTTAGAAATTTAAAGGTATGTATGTGTGATAATACTTTTTTGGTGTTGCAAGCATCACCACAAACACATAACGCCCTTCTCATTCAAATATATCTAATAATATACTAACAAAACGTAAACATTTTGTTAAGAGGGGCTTTTGTAGCCGCCAAATAAAGTGAATGTGCATTATATACGTTTTTCTGTGTTATGTTTATATGAATGTACAAATGCATTAATCTAATAAGATACTTGTAAATATTACATTATACTTATGTTTCTGTTTCTGAAACTTTTTGTAGTATTTTCTCGCTTGCCTGCTTGGCCATTTATATCTACGACATGTTAAGGGAAATGCAAAAATCTTGTTATTACTCGTAATGCATCACTGACTGCATCATCACCGAAATGGAGCGCAACATAAAAAAAATTTACAACGAAGACATTTTTTATTGTGTCTCATTTTATTTTTCTAGTTCTCCGTATGTTTACATTGTACAAATAAAACCAGCAAACATTTCATATTACAGTGTTCACTACGAAATGTTATATATATATATATATATATATATATATATATATATATATATATATATATATATATATATATATATATGATATATATATATTATTCATCATTATGAAAATATTTTCCAAATTTCAACTTCCTATGATTATAGAAACAAGATGACAAGATTTGCGTCGATGATGATAGAACAAACCTCAACATTTTATTCTCACCAATATTAATGATTTATAAAATAATGATTTAAAAAATAAATATACCCATATTTTTTAATTTTTAAAAAATAGCTAAACGGAAGAATAATATGGTCTTTTTAATAAAAATAACTCATATCATAAAATTATGTCCAAATAATAATAATATAAAAAGTCCTTTTTTTGTTCATATTAACTTTTTTGGGAAAAATACAAAATATGGTAATATTTTATTTTTATTCGCTATCTTTTGATGTATAAATCATTAATATTGGTAAGAAATTTTATTTAAAGATTTGTTCTGAAATCGTCAATTTAAATGGCCGTGTAGCATCCTGTTCCAATCTTCTAGGAAGTTGAAATTTAGCAAATATTTTCTAGAAAAAAATAATGTGCGAAACACTTTGATTTTTTTCATACTATGTTGGACCACCCTAACATGCATATATGTATACACATATACGCGAAAAGAAAAAATTAAATAAGTTACATAAACTATTTATAGTTTTTCTACTGGCTTCGTCATTCGTTGTTAATTCACTTTAAACAATTTTTTTTTTTATTAATTTAAAATCAATTTACATTCCATTCAAGACTCTTCAAAAAACCAAAACTCCAAAAAATGTGAAAGGAAAGTAAATTTTTATATAAGGAATTTGCTGGAATAGAATAGAACATGCAGTTGTCCTTAAAGAAAAGCTTTTTTATGATTCTTATTCATGTCTTCTGAAATTATGCCCTTAAGATTTTTATTCTTATTTACTTTTCGGGTGTGAAATTTATTTATAATTTTAAAAATGAAATATTGATTATATTAAATTATATTGCTCAGAATAAATAATTTTCCCATTCTCTGAATAACTTCCTACGTGAAAAATAGTCGATAGTGTTATGGTTGAAGGACAAAATTATATATAGTCAAATTATTGTTGTAAATAAATATATTAAAAGATTACAAAATAAAATCCTAGCAAAAAAGAGTATTGTCATTGGAAGAATTTCAACGACACTCTTTTCCCTGCAATGATGTATTGTTATCGCAAACATCTTTATTATTGAATAAACTATATTTAATCATCAACTTGGTCACTGCAATAACATTTTTGTATAATTTTGCATAATGACATGGTTAGCACAATATGTTTGCAATGTGTTTGGTTAAGGAACATTTTATTGTTCTTTAAATTATAGCAACAATAAAGCAATTTTCATTAGCCAAAATATTATTATGCTTATTACTATTAATGTATATTAAACATATTTAATTATATTATTTTCAGGTTTATCGACAACCATACACGTTTGTAGTATTTTAATATTACACTGTTTTTGCATCAGTTATTTGTGTTCAATACATTGAATCGGTCACCTGCCGGCGTGTAGAAATTATATTGCATAAATATGCTATACGTATATTATTAAAAATTTATATAATTTTTAAAATTGATTGATTGAATTATACATAAACGTTTACATTCATACTTTATAACAAGATATGTGCATATTATTACAACTTTTATGAAGATTTTTTAGTTAATAATTGTTATTTGATGTTAATAAAAATATATTTTATTTTTACAAAAAATAATTATGAATGATAAAAATAAATATTTTTCATTATTAATATTTTTAATTTATAATTAAAAATAGTTTCTTTAATAGTTATAAGCGAAGGTAAAACAAGTTATTTATAATTATTATTTTATAATTATTGATTTTTATTTTTTAAGAAATAAAAAAATGTATTTACTTATGTTTCTTTTAATTAATTAAAACAATATTGATATAATTTTACAAACATTGTTCGATTTATCAGAACGATTGTATCTCTGGTGTTCTAAGACTAAAAACAGGAACTGCGTGAACAAGATATGCCATTTTTTTAAGAATGGTAATTAAATATTAAAATTAAATATTTTCTTGACACTAAAGAAGACTTCCTCCAACTTTGGGCCAAATATCTTTAATTTTCGGCGAACGACATTCTTGGTGTTTTGTGAAGAGGAAAAAGTTTTAATTTTAGTATCCCATTGTGCATACTTCATATTAAGTTATGATTTTAAAAAATACTAGCAATTTAAAAATAGTTCAAATTTAGCGAACTAATACTTGTACTTTTTATTCCATAAATTCCTTTTAAAGATTTTTGATTTCTTCTTTCAATTGTCTTGCCTTCTTTAATTTCTTATATTTTTAAGCTTTTATATATTTATTACATGCCAGTTAAATTTTTATTACATGCCAGTTGATCTATTATATAAGAGTATGATTACAATCAAAATTATTTAATAACGCAAAAATGTATCCTACTTACAATTAAGTACTATATATTACAACGGACTTATTTATAAAAATGCATTATTATAAATTACAAGTTATGAGGCAATTTCAATAAAAAAAATTAAGGTCATTTTAGTTAGAAAACTTCATATATAAATGACTAAAAACGTTTAAAACTCTCGTATTTGAAACATTGTTTGAAGCATATAGTGTATAATTATTAATGTATAATTACTAATTTTAAAATATGATAATTTTCAACTCTATTTCCCTACTTTTACACTAAATTTTTAGTTCAAATTACACTAATTTAGTTAAAATTATTTTACATATTTTATTTTAAAACGTAATTTTTTGTTTAAACAAATTGATTTTTAGTGGACTAATTTAAGAGAAATGCTATTGTATGGTGTAATATAACACGATATAAAAAAATTTGAAATCTTTTTAAAATTTAAAATAATTTTATTCGATTTTGTAGTTTTATTTATTTTTGTTTATTTTGAATAAATATTTGCATACTTAGGAAAAACTTAAGGGATGGAATAAGAATACTTTAGTTTTCAATCATAAAATAATTTGAAGAACTTAAAACCACTAAGTGAGCGGTATAATACTGGGCCTAAATATTTATTGAATTAAATTTAATTTTGTGAGAAATTATAGAAAATATTTATAACAGTAAATAACATTTAGAAAGGCGTTTTTGTGGTTTCAGTTAGTTAGAAATAAATCGTAACAGTAATAACACCTACCGTCCCTAAATTTAAATTAAATTAAAACTAAATTTTATATTAGTCTTTCCACACCATTAAATATACGACCTGCGGAGTTAAAGTTTTCTTTATTTTTTGTTAAAATTTCCAAAAATTCAAGAAAAAAAATTTTAGATAATGTTCTTCGAGTAAGGTGAGTAATATATCAGGAGACGTGGCATATTCTTTTGTCCTTTTCAATTTCTCTAGCTTTCAGTTCTAGTTCATGTTTTCTTATTTCTATATCCACCTTAATTTTTCTCTTCTAATTCAATTTTCTTTTTATTAAATTCTGTTTCCTTCTGGTGTTTATTTTTTTCCAATTAGAACTTTAATTTAAATAGAGGTTTTCTCTCAGCTTAAAAGGCTGCAAGGTAAGAAGCCAATTATTTTGGTGCACTTCTTATTTTTCTCCGCCAAATCTTTAGCCTTTTGAGGAATTTTTGTCGTTGAACACTTTGCAGAGCAACATCACTTTCTTTGGTATAGACTGAATCTATATCCGAATAGATAGCCTCAAAAGTCTAATAACTTGTTTCTTCATCATAACATATTGTGCCAAATGTGTCGTCAATTGTGGTAGTGAAGAATTATTTGTAAAATTTTAGCTGACATTAAAAATTTGTTTACACAATTTTAAAAAAGACAAACGACAAATGTTCACCTTCCACACTTGATGCTCCCACAATTGTAAAACAAAATGTTGTGAAAAATTAATTTCATTTGTTAAAAAAACATACCCTATATTTGGTGCCTCCTGTTTGGTTGGTTGGTTTACGTAAGACTACGGGCTACCACGTAATTAGACTCGTTAGAATCCGTTTTGATGGAACCACACTACTCGCCAGGTGAATTAGTTGTATTGAGTCTGTAATGAGATAGAAATGTAGGGAAGAAACAATGAGAACATAAATTAATTAGATCCATCCTGTATCATTGAGATATTTAATGATGTCCCTGAGTCTAGTGTCAGATATCTCACAGAAGTTGTCTAATTGGTGCCCTCCCAGAAATTTATGTCTGTTTGCGTTCAAGGCTGGGCATTCACATAAAAGATGAAAAACTGTCTCCTCCTTCCCGCGATTGCCACAACTACGACAATATTCATTGTAAGGGAGACTAAGTCTACTCGCATGTTTTCCGATCGTCCAGTGACCTGTAAACAGTGCTATTAGTCTCGAGATGTCTTTGCGCTTGTAGCCAATGAGTTGCATTGAGCGTTTCTCGTTGTACGTAGGCCACGTTTCTTTCGCGACTCTACATTTGTCCAGATTTCGCCACCTATTTTCCGCCTTTTCTAGAAAGTGTTTTTGGATTCTGCTTTTGACTGTTCCTAACGGGATTACGACAGAAACCGATAAGGAGGCATTCATAGCAGAGCCTACCCGGGCTAATTCGTCTGCCAGTTCATTACCATAGTAGTCCCTATGCGCAGGAACCCAGATTATAGTAATGTCATACAGTCGACTTAGTCCAAGCAGTTCCTCATTACACTGTCTGACTAGAATAGAGGTAGCTTTCGGTGATTTGAGCGATAGTATTGTCGCTTGACTGTCGACAAATAAACCAATATTCCCTTGAATATTTCTATCGCGAATTAGTTTACACGCTTCCCTGACCGCTAGTATTTCCGCTTGGAATACGCTTGCCTCGTCAGGGAGTCTACATGAGTGTCTAATTCCAAGATCATCAAAGAAGACACCAGAGCCGACACCGCAGTTAATCTTTGAGCCGTCAGTGTATATCCTAGTTCCATATTGTTCAAAAAGATTACCCATTCTCCATTCACTCCTGGTGGGGAGTAGGACTTTAATAGTATTTCCGAAGTCCATGTGGGGAATCATATAGTCGGTAAATTGATTGAGTTGCGGGGGTATTAAATTTAATATCCTCGCGTGCCCATACGTTCTTGATCTCCAGCTTTTCGTTGCAGATCGCACTATTAACTGATGATTCAATTATGTATAGGTCTATAGGTGTTAAGTGCAATATAGTGTTCAGAGCTTCTGATGGACTGGTACGTAATGCACCTGCAATGCCAATGGAAGCGGATCTTTGTATCTTGTAAAGCTGATCCACCACATATCTCTTACTAGTAGCGGTCCACCACACAAGAGATCCATATACAAGAATGGGCCGTACTATTGCAGTGTATAGCCATTTTGTCAATTTTGGACTCAGACCCCATTTCACACTGAACATATTTCTACAGGTGTAGTATTCTACCGTAGCCTTACTAACCCTATGTTGAATGTTCAGTTTCCATGAAAGCTTGGAGGCCAAAATAATGCCCAAGTATTTTGCATTATTCGACAAGGTGAGTTCACAGTTTTCTAACCGTGGTAGTCTGAAGCTCGGAATCTTGGTCTTTGTGGTGAAAAGTACCAGCTCTGTCTTGCCCGGATTCACTCCTAGTCCACATTCTTTCAGTCACTGAGTGTAGTCAGAGCAGTTGACATGATATCACTTATCACGTTCAGAAACAGTCCTGATACTAGTATCACCACATCGTCCGCGTAAGCCTACGACTTTCACTCCCTTGTCTTCCAATTCACACAGGATGGTATTAATGACAATAAGCCACAATAGCGGAGAAATCACACCACCTTGTGGAGTTCCACGCATAACTTGTTTGGTCTTAACACTGTTGCCTAAATTCGCAATGACGATTCTTGTCTCTAGCATTGACACCAGTCAGTTGGTGATGTAATCATCAACTCCTAGTTCGTACAGAGCTTTCTGTATCGCCAAAGTCGTGACATTATTAAAGGCGCCTTCTATATCCAGAAAGGTAGCCATAGCGTATTGTTTAAATTCAATGGATCGCTCGATGACCCTTACGACCTCATGAAGAGCCGTCTCCGTGGAGCGACCTTTAATGTAGGCATGTTGACTTTCTGAGAGTCGAGTTGTACCCTCTAGACGCTGCCTTATATGTAAATCAATGAGTCTCTCCAGAGTTTTCAGCTGAAAAGAAGAGAGACTAATCGGACGGAAGTCCTTTGCATTCTCATGACTTCTTTTTCCGATTTTTGGAATGAACACTACCTTTACCCTCCTCCAGTTCCGGGAAACATAGTTTAGGGTTAGGCAGAGTTTCTGGTGCCTCCTACAAATAATCGGGAATAATTTGAATTTCTTCCGGCGATCAGTTCTTGCAAGATTTATCTATTTTTAACTTCTTTTCGGCGGTTGCTGGCTGCATTGTTTTAATTTCACTTGTTTTTTGTTTACAATTGTCAGCTGTTTGTGCGTCAGAAATACAAACTCAATACCCACAAAAAAAAGCTTGCTATTCTCGTTATATATTAATGATCTACTTGATGAAATAAAAACTTGCCAAATTCATATGTAAGCTAATGGCATTCAACTATATACTTTTTGTAAAAAAGAAGACATTAACAGTTAGATTTTAGACATAAATTTAGATTTAAAAATGTTTATGATTGGGCATCGTGGAATGATTTAATTCTTAACCCTAAAATATCTCAATGTTTAGTTATAAATTAAAAGACTTTCGATACAAGATTTCTTTTACCAATTCATATTAATGATGCTAACATAGATTATGTTAAAAATGCAAAGAATCTTGGAATAATATTCAATGAAATTTTATTATGGAATGAACATATAAATAAAACATGTGGTAAAGTTTTTGGAATCGTACGTCGCTTTTGGCGTTATTTTACATAACAACATATTCGACTCTTGCCTGCCAAATTTTATATATTGCCAATACTCCTTCATGGGTGTGAAATGTTCAGTAGCTGAGAGCTTGAGAGCTTTCGACATAATCGTAAGATATGTATTTGGGCTAAGAAAATATGATCGCATATTTATGTATATATGTATACTAAACAAATCTATTGAATCTCTTTTGAAGACTACCTAAAATTTAGAACTTTATTAATGATACATAAAATTATTTTTACCAAAGAACCAGACTACATCTATAAAAGGATAACTTTTACAAGATCAGCGCGTAACAACTTAATTGTGCCAAGTCCAATACTAAACTACTATCTTGTAGACATTTTTACATTAACGCGACAGGACTTTGGAACTCCTTGCCATATTATTATCACTTTATATCAAATGCAACATCTTTTAACAATAAACTTTTTAATTACTTTCAAACATAATTGTATTATATATTGTTTATAATTAATTTATAATTTAAATGTCTTGTTAATCAAATCTAATTCTTCATTTATAATAACTAGTGTCGTATCTATAAGATTTTATATCTTGTAACATTAGAATTATCGATAAAATAAATAAATAAATAAATGAATAAAGCTATGCTATATTTAGTATTCCATAAAGGCAACAATATGAAAAATGCAATTTTGTTTATCAATTAAACTTCTCCAACCCTCACTATTCTTCGAATCTCTATTAACTAAATCACCGAAGGAATTCAAATCCGTCCTTCTGGAGTTTCTATAGGGCATTCCCTTGATTTTATAAAGCCAAGACTAAAGGATATCATGCTATGATCCGAAAAGGATTAATCCATAGCTCAAATAACAAATACACCCCCTTGGTTCGCTAGTGTTAAGTCTATAATTTTTTCATTATCTTACGTTCTGAATGCAAGATCATTACCCCTATTACAGATGTAAAGATTATAACTAGTTATAAATTCAAATACTAACTTGATATCCCTGCTTGCCCATTGGTAGTAGTGAACATTCGTATCACATCCCCAGACCATGTACACTCCTCTCCTCCTGTTATGCTCTGCCAAATGCTGCAGAGCAATGCACGGTGTATCGGCCGACTCCTATGCCAGTATGAGCCAACTACCTGCAGTAACTTCTCATAAGGTCCCCGCTATTAAATATTGAAGAAGATTAATTTTCAAATCATTCCTAGCCAGCATATATGATCCTACCTTATTCAGTGTGGGCGGCATTAAACCATATACCCTGGTGTTTTTAATCCCGGATAAGGGCCACTTCCACTTTGGATTCAATAACGTGCTTTGTCAATTCGACTGATGCTGCTTAACAATGATACAAATTAAGTTGCACCACTGATAGCCTCCTTGGGTTTATCAGATTTGGAGTATCTGTCTTGGAATATCTATCCATCTTGTCTCTGGATAAAGAGTATCGCACTTAGCAATTGTGTTCATGAGAAATTCGAAAGATTTTTTTATTTCCGCAGTTGATAGTTTTGACACCCTACATCCAGTCCGCGTCTTTGAAGGAATTATCTATTTCGTCCCACGAGTATGCCAGTAATAAAGGGACTATCTCGCGCAGTGACGGCGCGCAGGACTAGGCTAGAAGTTACAACCAACCCATGCCATAGGTGTTGAAGGAAAGCTATTAGTTTGTTTAAGCACCAATTGACCATTCAGGTCCTCAGCATTGCAGCCAACCACTTTGAAATTATAGTGCGCTGTATTTATTTGGTCCGCGAGAGATTCTATCTCCTATTATCTCCGATCGTAGAGTTCGATCGGAGATAATATACATAATCTGAACACTCATATTATGGTCCAGTACGCACCATATAACAAACTGTTCAGGTCATGCGCCTTACACCCAACCCCCACATCCGACAAATGGGGACGCGTCCGATAGGAGTATATGCAACAAAAGACTCCACATGCTCATGTATATAGAGCTTCATGTTTCATTAATATGCCAGTTGAAAATTTTTTAAGACATAATAACATTACCATTTATGACGTATCAGAATTATTGCTGACATTTTTTCCTTGTTTCCATATAAAAACAAAAACATCATTATACGTTATGACATTTTCGTATATTTTTCCAATATTCTTCAATACAAATTTCTCAGATTTTCATTAGTATTGATGAAATTATGACTTATCTTTAAAATGTCTACATGACTTAATGAAATGTCATTAAGTCGTCCGATGTAATTTGCCATCACCTAATGACTTGTACTTCAAGTAGCACCTGTGAAATTGTCGTTATAACATAATTTTCAGGTGAATGGCATCTTATGCGCACTCGTGCAAAAGTATTCGCTTTAGAGCAACGGTTCTCAAATGAGGGTTTGCGACCCACAAGGTTTCCGTATAAACATTTTAGAGGGGTCGCGGAGACCATTTATTTAAACGCAAAATTTAAAGTTTTTTTATTTCTTCTTTCTATGTTCTCATAAAAAGTCTTAAAATTCAGTAATTCATATATGAACTGGTCGAAAGTAAACAGAATTGTAATTATATCCATTTTATATAATATAAAAATATTAAAATGTTCCGTTTTTTATGTTATCTTAAAAAGTGTGTCCTATTCATAGTTACAAATGGAAATAAAACAGGGCAGGGGGACCGACAATACTTTAGTCACAATTTTTATATTTTATGTTTTTTTTTTTTTAAATTGAGGATGATATTAAACTTCTTCTCAAATGTCAAAGGTTTTATAATTAAACAAAAACGACATAAACAAAGAAGTTTTATAAATGTATTCATTACACAATAAAACCTTTTTTTTGAGTTCTCAATCAATTTGAATACAAGAGATCGTGCAGTTATGAGCCTATAAAGCACTTTTTTGAATTGACTCTAGTTTTCGAGATAAACCGTTATATAGAAAATTAATGAAAAAGAAAAACATTTAAATTTTCAACAAAAATTTGTTAATATTTCCGAAACTATGTAGTAGATTAAAAAAATATATAGAAATGACTTAGAATTTTGGTATTTTATTAAACCATATTTGACAATTTGTTCTCGAGATATGTTGCAATATGTAATGCAACTTTACGTGTATTCAAATTGACTTTGAAATCTCACGCCGTCCATGCTATCAAAGTTGTTTCAAACATAATTCTTAAATATAATCCAAATATTTATCTCAAAATATAGATTTATAGGTTTAAGAATGATTTAAAAATAACTTTTGATATCAAATGCAAAAAAATAAAATGTTATATGCGTTTTTTACCCCTTTATTTTAAAAATTTTCCATACAAATTTTTTAAAAGCAAAACAATTTATATGAAAAATTTTTCAAAGTGAGAGGAGGTGTCTTACAAAATTAGGCCCTTAATTTCAGAATGATTTGAACTTAACATTTAATATCAAAATGAAAAATTATCATTTATTTAAGTCCTCTTCACAAATGAGCCGCAATTAGAACTCGAATTTAAATTTTAAAAACTTTGGTCTATGTTTAAGCATTGTTTGCATAACATGCTTGAAAATCATATTTCAAACTTTTGGATTGGTGTTTAATTAGTACACAAACCATGGGGGTCGTTATCGAGTTGTAGTGTCTCAAGGAGGTCGTGAAGCTGATGCCTGCTTTATAGTGTTCCGATTAAATGTTTCTTTTTTTCTTCACGATATAACTTAAAATTCTTTCATTTGGAATTAGTTTCGAAAGTTTGAAAAATGTTTCAGTTTTATTTAAATAAAAAACAGATAAACTAAAATTTTGCAACAAAATGTATTTAAGACTTCGAGAAACATATTAGGAAAATAAAATATTTTAAAATTAGGTCAACATTTCATTATGTATGAAAACGTTTCATTATGTATGAAAAAGTATGAAATTTTATTATTTTGCAAAAATACTGCAATTTTTTCCATAACCAGCTCAAAATTAAGAGAGTTTGAAATCAACCTTTAGAAAGAATGTGAAACATTTTTGCCAAATATACAAGACTCATGACTTTTAATCGTTAAGAAAATTAACACAATTTTTGGCATTTTTGGATTGTTTTTCGAAAAGACAGCAATCATTTTTTTAACGGCACAATTTAAATAAAATACATTGATGTAAATAGTTCAAAAAAAAAAAAAAACTTCACTCACTAAAATAACATGGTATTTTGAGACCTCTTGGCTTAGTAGTTGTAATAAAATAAGAATAAATAGCAGATGTCGACTTTAGGATTCATAGAAAAATCGAATTTGCCTGTAGTCGGCAGTCTATACCGAATATAAGAAATAGGAATATAGGAAATTATGAAACTTTTTAGTTCCTAAAGTCCGCAACCACTGAAATAAGAATACTATTTCACTACACCGTCCACATTAAAAATATTGTTTGAACAGATATCTACCATTATTGCCAATTATTATGGTCAATTTCTGTTTTCAAATTTGCCTATACAAAAAATTTTTCATTGAAAACAAACTAACCAACACATTTTGAAACAGAATGAGGAAAAATGGTAGAAAAGTATTCACCTTAGCGTAACTTAATCATTATAACTAGAAAGAAGAATATATTTTCAATGCAAAATTGATCTTATGTTAATATTAGATAGTCGCTATTTTTATTTATGTTTAAATTAAAAATTGCTGACTACTGGTACATGACGAACTTAGATACACTTACTCTATAACACTAAAAAAAAAAATCGTTAATACCATCTATTCGGTTTATTCGCTATTCGAAAATTAAAAATTTTTGATTGTTCAAACAGTCAATCGATCAATATTAATCGGATCATCGAAAGATAGGTAATCGAATTACCCAGTACTAATATAAAATTCAATACAAATATGTTTAATAAAGGCAGAAATGACAACACTAAATTCTGTATACCTACATTACTCATAGTATTCTTATAAAATCGACCTGCCGAAAATTAGATATACATGTTATACTATAACATAGCATGATTTCAAAAATATTTATATATTTGCTAACAAACATAAAAACTTATTTTATTATATTATTTAGAAAATGACTATTATCTCAACAATCTTCTGGGTCTTAATTCGGCGCTCTAGCCAACTGATCCACGCGAACGCAACATTTTATTTAGTGTAGAAAAGGAATAAAATCGTGATACTTCAATTGCAAATAACTAATAAGTAGTTGCCATTATGAAAACGGAAAATTTTGAATTCTCTTTAGATTTTCATCTAGAAGTAGCAACTGCGTTTATTTTTAACGATATAATATAATATTATGTGTTTTCCAAAAGTTTCATGTGCTAAGTTTAACTGTATTTCTCATAGTATGTGTATACATGTCTTTGTGTACTCATACATACACATTTAGATACTTGTTACAAAATAATTTATTTTCTATGTTAAAGACCAGGTCAGTTTATAAAATCCAAATAAAATAAGAAAAATTAAATCTTACATCGTGCGTTCATTTCTCCAAGTAACTATACAAACAATCATACAAACTTGCAAAACCCATACAATGAACGAATGAATTAAAGAGTACTATGTACTATAGTTGTTAGTTTCGAAGACTTTGAAACTTGGCCTGAGTATTATTTTGGTATTTATTTCTTGTATTCACATTTTATTTTGCCGGGAGTCTTCAGAAAGGAGAGAAAGAGAAAAGCAAAATATAATTAACCTCATATTTTGTAGCTCAATTTCTATTATTATTCGTTTAAGCACGAACTCTATTATACAATGCACGCCAAATAAAAGAAAATACTTACAATAAAAAAGTAGCAGAAGCCGAACGAATGTTTGTATCATTGTCTAAAATGTCATGAATGCAACGGAACAAGGATAAAAAAAAACAAACAAACCAACTCTATGCCAAAGGATTCTCATTCAATTCATCAACACACTTTTTAATAAAGGCACTCATAGATACACTAATACAAACGAATACGGAGAAAATCTTCGCGTTTAGTTATTTTATGTTTTTATTGCACTTTGTTTGCTTTTGTGGCATTAGATTGTGCTTTTTGCATAAAAAAAGCAAACAAACAAAATGCATAAACATAAATCCTTTTAAGTCGTACTCCATTTTATTGTGCGAACATAACCAACATTCAAAAATTATTTATTTCATAAATTTTACGAAGCTGTATAAATTTATTACATTCTTTATGTTGCCACCATCAAAATAGAACAAATAGAAAAACTATAAGGAAGCCTTATTATTTCTATATCACATTGAACCTACGAGTGACCACATTATTAAAGTGACCAGTTTGTTATACACATTACATTAATAAGTTATTTAATATTTTATTCTATTCTTTAGCAACCATAATACTTTATTAATTGATTCGTAAAACCCTAACCCAGTAGAGTGCTAGTTTTCTTTCAGTGGAATTGTGTACGCTCCTTGAAGCAATAAATTAAGTGATTCTATATTCGATAATCTTATAAACTAGGAGCAAATAACACTCTGCTGCAGTGGAAAAACACTTGAGAAATGACATAGCGTACGTTATAAGCGTTCTTGATTAAACATTTCTAATACATCCTCAAAATTTTGATTTAAGCTAAAAACCGTATAAATGTATACCTAATCCTGGCATTAGATCCATTCTTTTACTTTTTACTGAGTAAATTTAAGATTTTGCTCTCAAAAATACCTATAAATAAAATAGTACGTAAACGGAAAATTTATAAAATGCATAAAAATAAACACGACAGTTGGTTGAAAACAAATAAATATTAAACACAAACAAAATATGCACTTTAGTGAATTTTTATTTCATTTTTCTTTTAGTTATAAATGTAGTTAAAATTTTTAAATAAAATTTAAACGTAAAAACATTTTCGAACATTTTCCTTTCATTGTCTACATTTGTTTCTTTTTGTTTTGTTTACTTTATGCAATCATATGTATGATCACACTAAATTTTCAAGCAAGAATAAAACTACGAGTAGTAAAATTTTTAAATACTCAGTTTATAAATTGTCATTTTCCTATCTTAACTTTTTTTTACTGGACAGTACAAATTTTTGGGTAAACGAACGCAATTATTTTTTCGTTGCTTGTTTCATTTTAAACTTTTTTTGGGAAAAAGAAGAATCAGTGTTTTCAGCCGTAGTTATATGAAGATTTGCTTATTAGTTGGTCAAATATTAAAAACAAATTTTTAAACAACATTGAAATGTCAAATTGTTTTTCGAGTTTAACTGCATTTTTGTTGTAAACATAAGAATATTAAGTTTTTAAAAATCAGAGAAAAAAAAACTGTAGCTTATTCGATTTTATCCGAAATTATTTAAATTTTCTATACATTTGTCTTTCTTTGCCCCAAAATGTGTGCAATAAATCAAACGTCAAATAAAATACTTTGACTTCAAATTAAAGGAAGAAATTCTTGGTAAGGCTTAGAAAAAAAACTTCGTGAGTTTTTAAGCGATTTTGAACAATGATATCTCGTTTTATTATAAAAGAGATATCAAATAACATTAAAAAGTTTGTGTATAAATATGTTTAGTATTAAAAAAATTAAAACTTTGCGTCAAAACGAAATTTTTTAAAACAAATGGAAAATAAATTCAAAAATGTCGAATTAGTCATTACAAGACCAACCAAAAATATGCAAAATCATATTTTTTCCTGGGCTTCATATGAACCAAACTGTTAGTTATTTATGCGTTTCAGACAATTTTAAAAATGTTCATAGAAAACCTTCAGAACATGTTTTAACAATTTAACTGGCTAATTTAGCATATTTTATACTTATAAGCATACCTTACACTTAAAAAAAAATTTGCATATTTTGCACCCAATAGAAGTTTTTACGTAATATGCCATTAGCT
The DNA here is from genome assembly GCA_932274085.1 of Protocalliphora azurea. Taxonomy (NCBI): domain Eukaryota; kingdom Metazoa; phylum Arthropoda; class Insecta; order Diptera; family Calliphoridae; genus Protocalliphora; species Protocalliphora azurea. Next base: position 52,635,801 of record OW026521.1, on the reverse strand, counting down.
AAATTTTCTTTTTACGTTTTCAATTATTTTAATCAGATAAATTGATATAAATTTTATAATTTCCTGGTACAGTGCATTATCCTTGAATGTTTTTAAGTGCGAGCAGAAAATTTCTTTTAGTATTTGCTGATAAAAATCAAGTTGTTTTTATTTTGTGTAAATTTAGCGAAGAAAAAATAATACTTTTTATTTATTCTAAGTATATTTTCCGATTTCAGGAGTACTTTTTATGCTCATAAAACACTCATTTTTATTATCCCTGGTCACATAAAAAAAAAAAAATAAAAATATTTACGAAAAAATTTCAATTAAATTATTAATTAGAATTTTAAAATGATTTCAAATATTTTTATAATTAAACAAATTAATTATAGTCGTAGTATTCTATCAAACTTAATTCAAATTTAAGATATAAAAATCTAAAATCCAGTTTCAACTACACACGACAAATATTGAATTATTTTATTAATTGAAATTCAACCTCTTAAAAAAATGTTGTATTCAATTATTTAGATGATCAAATTTTAATTTATTTTTGATTCACAAATTAATTAATACAATTAGAAAAATAATTGAAAGCTAAATGGCTTTATTCTTAAACAGATATATAAGAAAATTTTAAATTTGATCACAACAATAATTGATACAATTAAAAGGTTTATTTAAACAAATAAAATTTTTGACAAATCGTTTAATTGACCTATTATATCTGTGTATATATTTGGAGTACATATACATGATTTTCATATAGTGATTTCATCTTTCTTTGTCAGTTAGAAAATCTAAAACTGACTTAAAAAATTGGAGAACTATGAGACCTTTAGTGGAGCAACTACTCTCAATTTTTTTTTTTTTTTTGTTATAGAAGCATTTTGTGAGAAGCTAAAACGTCAAATGAAATTGATTTAAACGTCAGCCATAATTTATGTTAAGTCCATAGTTGCCCGATAAAATTGGTGCAAAATCGTCAAATTTTGTGAAAAAAGTCGTAATCATAATCGTCATAATCGTCAAATTAGTTATCTAAAATCATCAATATTAAAAATTTGGTTTTTATATGATAATGAACAATTTTCAAGCTTAAATTTAAAAGAGATTATGTACATTAATTTCATATTATCGGCCTATTATGAGAGTCTAGGAATATGTAATATGTCCGAAGATATGCTTATCAAAATGATGAATATGTAGATCTGTATTACTTAAAAAATAAATTAAACTATTTACTAAGGCCTGTATACGAAAAAGTTGGACCTTTGCAATTTTTTATAAAATGAGAACCCACATTTAAATCTCAACTCAAACTTTATTTAATTAAATTATAATATGCATTAAGGGAAAAAATTATATTATTTTAATTTGCCTTCATAAAATTTTAGGACCATTTTCATATCATCATTCATTAGTTTTTGTGCAGTACTTTTGTCAACATTAGATCAGGGTCTTCGTCACTTATTCTGAAAATCTTTTTACCTTTGTGCTATCTATTTGGTCTTCTTTAATGATCTTTTCATCAAGGCCCAATATCTATCTTCTTTAGAAACAAAATTTGTATTATTTACTTTGCATAATTCGATTGTGTTTTTGTATATTGAGTAATGGCTAAATTTGGGATAAATAGCACAGGATCATTGTGCTGTCGAATAAAAGTATTTATAGACCTTTTTTTAAGTCCTTTAAAAACCATCTCTCTGTGCCTCATACAGTACAGCTACTAACAGACAGCTAAATTTCCCAAGAAATGGATAATTTTAGGGAAATTCATGTATCGAAATGTAATCCATTTAACCTTTAAATCCCGAGGTACTTTACGATATCTTGAGTGTAGATTTTCAGGTATCAAATTTTCCATGGATAGGACCTATGTTGTTTGAAAAGTTGTTAAAAAAATTAGATCCTTTTATAAGCGCATCGACGATATGTATACAAAACTTACTTTGAACAAGAATGTCTGAATTTGTTGTAAGTTATACTTAGGGTGATCGATGCGGTTTTCCCACCAGTTTTAAATCCGTTTTTTCGGTTTATGTACTGTCGGTTTTTGCAAAATGTTAATTTTTCGAATGTCGAATAAACACATAAAACCGTTTTTAAAAATAACATTTGATTTGGAAAAACATATGTACTAAATATTGATATTTGAATGGAAATTTACAAAAAATTTATTAACTGATTAATATTTATAAAGTTAATTTCTTGTTATATTTTATTAATATAATTTAAAGTTTAATTAAAATTAATTCTATAAATTAAAAAAAATATATATTAAAGTAATTTCTAATTCCATTGAAATTCGTATATCAATGGAAATCGTTTTTTTTCTTTTGTAACACTTGTTACATTCTTACAAACAGTATAAAGATGTTATGATTTTATTAATTCACAATTTGGAACAATACATTATTTCATTTTTTAAAGGAGTAGTATTTGGAATAGGTAAAATCGATTTTGAAAAATTTGAGGCAAAATCGATTTTGAAAAAATTGAGACACCTTTTTTTCCACAATAACCCATAGTGTGAGATTTTGCAAAATTAGCTGGTCAAAATTCTAATTTTTACTATAATGAGTTAGAATTTGCTCTAAAATATAATTAATGCATAGTAGCCAATATGCTGAATAGAAATAAAATCGGGTCATATTTTAGTCTAAAGCCTTTATAAATCAATCCCCTCAGAATCAATTCAGAGCTCCTAAATTTTTGAATTTCATGGTATCGAAATGCAACTCAAAGAAAAATAAATATAAACGGTTATTTACGTTGTTGATATTTTTAAATTTACAAACTATAGCTAAATAAAAATAAATAAACCCTTACTTCGTAAATTTTCCAAAAAAAATTTATGAGGATTAAAAAAAATTGATTTTATAATATTTTTAATTTACGCGGTTATCATTGTAGGAAGTTGAAATTTGGCCAAGGTATTACGCATGATGTCCGCTTTCAAAATTTTAGGATTACCCTATTGAAGCTACAAGCAATGTAATTTCGGATAAAACTATCGAGAGCCACTACTTTTAGATTTATTAAATTTTTGAATTTTTTTTTTCAATACTGCTTTGAATTTGCTAATGGAAAGATTCATATCATGTTTGGGTCTCAGTTGTTGAACTAATAAGAGTAGTGATGATTATAGTTTTTAATCCGGGATCCCGGGAATGATCTACTTTTATATTCTATTTTTTAGGCTCACTTACTTATTGTGCAGTAATGAAATAAGAATTTTGAACAAATTGAAATACTCGTAAATAGATAACCAAATTTTAATATACAATAAACTCTGTGTAATTATTTAAAGGATGAGCTTATTACAAATGAAAAACTCAATTTTGAATAAAAGTTTAGGATTTTACAGAAAATTGATTTTTAATAAAAATTTCTATTATTATTTTTTTTTCAGAACATCATAAATTATTTAGAAAACAACGGGATTTTTGTAAAATATGGATTTTAAATAAAAGTTTTAATTTTTAGAAAAAATTATGATTATTTTGTGAAATTTTATAATTTTAAAGAAATACATATTTTTATTTTAGTGAATTTTTAGTAGAAATAGAAATAGAAAAGTATATTTGATGAAAAATGTTTTTTTAGTGAAAATTATTATATAGAAATTTTTAAAAATAAGCTTCATATTATTATGTTATTTATAATTTCAACACAAATTTTCAATGAACGATCCTAATATGATAAATATTTAACAACAACATACCATACATATACTCATTTTGGTATATTGTTAGAAGACAATCTGCACAATTTTATGTAATATTTTAATTTTTTAATATTTTTTCAAGAAAATAGTTTTAGTTTTAAATAAAAATCCAATTTTAATTTAAAATTTTTGTTTTTCAAATAATGATGTTCTATCATTTCTACCAATATTCGACGTTGAAATATACTGACGAAAAAATCGTTAACTTATAATAGAGAATAGCAAAATCGTTAAAACATCCGAAATTTTTCGTTAGTTAATGACGTCGATAGTAAATTTAAAAAAGTTACAGAATTGCTGTGTAGGAACTTAAATTATCGAAACAAAAGGAGCACTAACAAAAATATAAAAAAAATAGAAGACCTGCGGAGGCAAACAAAGTAACTACGGCGAAAAACAATTTTCAAGGCCGATTAACTACCAAAGACTAAGGACCAGGAATAATAAAAATACGTGTAGGTAGCTATTATTGAACTTACTATACTGCTCCGTTTGGAAAAATACAGATTAAAAACATTTTGATTAGAAAATGGGACAATGAAAAAACGCTTACAATCTGCCGTTTTAATATTCCAGTTCCATGGAATTCTTTAAAATTCCTGCACTATGCGTTAAACTTTTTTTGTTGTAGTTACATTGTTTAACTCTGAAGGTAGATTATTTTTAATTGAACGCTCCAATTCTTCTTTATTATTTTGTTAGTGCTGCTTCTGTTTTGATAATTTGAGTTCCTGGCGTGTTTCTCGTAAATAAATTGCAGATTTTTACTTTACACATATTGGGCACTGATTTCAGCATTTGTTGTAACTTTTTTTACCATTTTGGATTAAGACTAATTAAACATACCATAAAACTAAATTTTGTTATTATCTGCTCAAAAATTATATCAGAAATTATTTCATTAAACGTATTTTTGATAAATTGGTCAATATATTTATTTACTTATGCCAAATACTAAAACGATTTTTGACTAATCTTGAATAATTTTGTTAGTAAAATATATAAATTAATAATATGATTAATTAGCCTCTTTAGTCCTGTTTCATACCACATTATTATTTAAAAAATTTTTTTACAAATTTAGTAAAATCATATTTTATAGTTGCCAAAATATATATTCTAAAGACTGTTTTTCAGATTTTTAACTAACATAAATATAATATATTCTTGTCCATTAATATCATTTCAAAAAAAAAAAAAAATGTGTTGACTGTCAAATATTAAAAATATATCAAGAAATTTTATAATATTAAAAAAGAAGAAAATCTATGCTTACTTTGATGATTAAAAAATTTTATGAAATGTTAACAAATCAAATGTTCTTTGGTGACATTAAATCTATCTTATCACTTTTAATTTGTATTTTAGACAAATTGATGTAGATTACATATGGTGTAATAGTAATTTTTTAAATATTTTTGGGAATAGAATTTTGGCAATTTTTTATATAATATATTTTCTCTAAAAGTCATTCACGCGAACAAATTTGTGTTTCATTAAAGCTAATATTGGTACAAAATAGAGTCGATATGCAATTTAAAAAAATGAAAAGTTTTTCAAACCTGAAAAGTAAACGAAATTGAAGAAATGCTCATATATAAATTCATTTGTTGCCTACAATGTGTTATTTTTTTAATCCTGCTTTACATTGCAATATTTATGGGCGAAAGCTCCATGCATCCACACTCGTAGAGTCATTGGAACATTATGTTGCACTCGTATAATCCTACTTTGTCGTTCAGTTAGTTAAAATATTTGTATGTGTGTTTGTGGTAGTTAGTTACATGGAGTATTCAAAAATCCATGCAGAGGAATAACAACTTTTGAGTTTTATTAAAATTGAAATTAAAAGATCAGTGCAGTCAGTGGTTTTAAGGCAGCAAACTTTATGAATCATTTACTGTGTGCCAATGCAGAATGACTATGATGATGTTGCCTACACTTTAGAAAAGGTCCTGGCTATATTTTTATTACGAGTATAAACAAACACAAAAAGTAAAACAAATTAATAACAGAAAACAAGTGATTTATTTAAATATTTGAAACCAAAATAAAATCAAAGCTGTCGAATTTTTTTTGATGGTCCCTTGAGTTAAATTTGTATTAAAATCTCCTTTTGTGTTCTAAGTTAGAGTGAAAGCATAAATGTGTCATCATTCATATTTTGTTTTATTTAATGCTTTTACGTGTAATGTTTATTTCACACATTCATTTATTTATTTTATTTGAAATCCTTGTGTACAAATAAAACTTTATTTCTTTTTTAATTCTATTCCATTATGACCACACTTCATATTTAATAGGTTTTAAGGTTTAAACGTAGACACAATGGACAAGTGGGATGAATAAAAATTCTTCCACTTGAGCAAAGCAAACGAAAAAAGTTTGGAGATGTGTTTGCCTCAATGTTAAGAAGATACTGTAATATAAATTATGTAATTAAAAATGATTATTAATATTATGAAAATTTATCTACGTGCCTGTGTTATCATGGTCTGCGTCTGTGTCAGTGTTGCCAGAAAAAGTAAAGGAGAGGTGCTAAATCGTCAAAAAAAAAAAAATATGATAAATTATTCAGCAAAAAAGTAGTGCTAAATTATTTTGTAACGAAAATAAAAATTTTCGTTGAAATTTTCTTCTTGTAGAATTTAGTTCAACGACAACTTATGAGCAAATTTCTTCAGATTTTTTTGTGGAGTATTCTCAATCTGTCCAGTTTCTTCAAAGGTCTGTTTCCTTTGACTGTTACCACAGAGCTTCTTTGTTCCTTCGTGACACGAACAACGACGAAACGGCACCTAGCTACGAGAGAAAAGAGCAGTGTTGCCAAAGTTAATTTACAGTTCGAAGCTAACAAAAAATAATCCTACGAGATAAATGCTTCCGCTCTCAATCGGCTAATTATAAGGGATATAAACTACAATCCGAGATAAATAAGAGCAAAGTATAACAAGTTCGGTACTTCGGTTCTTGAGCAAACGTATCATCCCAACCTCCATTATTTATGTTAAAATTTATATAAACTAAATGAAAATTATAAATTCTCTTATTGGATTGTAACTACTAAAGTAGTTACAATATGTTATTATGTTGGTTGTATAATATTTGTAACTACATGTTACAATCTTTGAAAATAAAGTAAAAATTGGATTCGTATTTTAAAATTAGCAACTAATTACTTCAGATTCTTTTATGCAATCAATAATTATTGGATTAAAAAGTACTGTAAAAAGTGCTAAAAAGCATTTAGGATAATTTTATAAATTTTTAATGCATTTTATCGTTTTAAATGCTAAATCTAGGACTTATAGCGCCCAAAATGGCAACACTGGCCTATGTATATATCTCTTAGATGGTGTTTAAGTTTTAGTTTTGTGTTTTTGTTATTACTTCTATTTTTTTCCTGCGTGCAACGACCATAATCAACTTTCAAAGTTTAACAACTTCATAAATTTAATTTTATTTATTTTATTTGTCAAATAAAAATTATTTGTTTTATGACAACTTTGGGCCTAAACATTTAAAGACAAATTGAGGCACCAATACAAAATGACATAATTATATAATACAGTTGATTTAAAAGTTTCAAATAAAAAACAGAAGGATTGACCATCGTCGAACTATTGAAAGGATCGAATTATATAGATAAATACATATATTACACTACAGTAAATGTAATTATAATATCTGAAAATGTCAGACAGGAAAATAATATCATCGGTGTGCTGACAAAAAAGTACTATGTGTTATTGAAAAACTTTTCTGGAGAACGAAAAACACAATTTATTTTTTATATGAAAGCCATGCAAAATTATATAATAAACCTTTTGATAACTTTAAAATGGACTGTAGTGTAATCATTTTAATACTTTAATAGTTAATATTATTTTTTAATCGAATTAGTTTTGAATTTTTAATATTGTTGATATAAAAACTTTATTATTCCTATGAGAGAACTTTTTATAACATCACACAAATTATTAAAAGCTTTCAGATGATCCAGTAAAAAATGTTCATAAAATTACTCAAGAAATTTTAGGGGTAAAACTTTTTTTGACCTAAAATTTAGAGAGTACCACGTAAAGAACGACAATACTATTATCAGAACACATTTTTATCATTTCTCAGGAATGAGAAATTATATGTTTAAGATGTGTATAAAAAAAATAAAAAAAACATAGGAATATGTTTTTTTTTTTTTTTTTTTTTTTTGTAAGTTAATGTTCATTAGAAAGCAATAGATAATTACCGTGTGAGTTTTAAAGTGCAAGTAAGTTTTATTTTTTCGACATAAATGCTGCCGAGTCTTTAAGAATATGAATGAGCCGTTTATTTTGAAAGTGGCCTAAGTCCCTCCAGAAAAATGATAATGTTAGGTATGAAATATTTCAATTTTTACGTAATTATTTGATTCTTATTTAATTTCTTTCTTTTATATTAAAACTTGATAAGAAAGAAGAAAACCTAAATTGGGACAGTACCATTTTGCAAAAAATTTAAAAATTTTTATGTTTAACTAGATTTCTTGATGAAGGGACTTAGGCCATTTTCAAAGTAAAAGGGTCAAATAATTGTTTCATTTATTTCACGATATTGACGACTTAACATAATTGTTATACTTGAGGTTAAGAAATTGAAATAATTAATGCGCAGAGAAAAAAAATCAAAGATAATTTATAATGCTAATAATGATAATAAGAATGATAACAATAATTATAAAAATGATAACAATAATTATAAAAAATAAAATAACAATTTGATTCATTTTACTTATATAAACAGTTGTGCTTATTTGTATGATTTTTTAAGTCATTTTGAGATATAAATCTTACGCACCAAATGCAAAACACCATTCAGGAAATTTCTTTACGAAAGTTTTTAGTTTCTAAAAATATGAAAAATTAACTGGGATGGTAAGTAAAAAATTTATCTTTTTTAATGTTTTAACTCTAAAAAAATTAAACGATCAATTCAGATTTATCATAAAATGCTTCAAATTTGCATGCTTGACATTTGCAAAAAAAGCAACATTTTTCATTAACGTCTCTTTTTATAAGAAAAAAATATTCGTATTGAAGACCAAATAAGCTAACTGCACTAAACAACCTATATATTTTAAAAATAATTTAATACTTCAAGATTACAAAAATATTTATTTTTAAAACTTCAACACGTTTGGTGCGAAACCTTTTTATCGATCCACATAGGGACAACTATATGGAGACCAATTGCAATAAATCAAAATCAATAATGAGTTTTATGTTGCAAATGTTATGTAATTTTAAAGAGGACATTTTCCTACATATTGTTTGTTCACAACATTTGTTATCAACTCTTTTATGTAGTCGTGACTGAAGTCTAAACTGAAAAAAACGCTATGTGCACAGAAAAAATTAAATTTCATATTCCATTACTAAATTTATAAAACCATGTTTTTTACCTAAATCGGACCTATCACTGAATCAGTAAAATCAAACATTTAAATTCATAAATGTTTTAATGAAAAAATTTGAATTTTTTTCTTGTTAAAATATTTTTACTATTTGTAAATTTTAATATTTGAAAATTCTCATAAAATTCAATAACTATTTATTTTATAAACTAATAGAATTAATTTTTAGTTTTTAGCAGATTTTCAACCCATGTTACAATTACTAAAGGCAGAATTGCTAGAAAGTTTGTACTCAATTTTATTTACCTGAAATATCAATCACAGAAAAAACGAAAGAAAATTAAAAAAAAAAAAATATAGAAAACCTTAAAACACAAAACAAAATATTTTAATTTTGAAACAATTTGTTTAAGAATAAAGTTTATCAAAAACAAACAAATATCTTTGAATATGTTGTGTACAAATGTCCATTCTATCAAATGCACGTATGGAAAACGACTTCAAAATGGAATATGGTACCTTTCAGGAAGCAATTCAAATTACAAATTTAAAGAAAATATTTAAAATTTTTCATTTGTATTTTTTATTTTTGTTTTTTATATTTTAGTTTTTTGACATAATAAGAATTAAATTTAAAAACTCTCCCAAGTGATTCTAACTTGTATTATTATATTATATTTTAAACGTTATTTATTTTTGATTTTATAAAATATACAAAAGTACTGCTTTTTACAATTATTGCAGTTTCTGTAATACAATAATGTAGAATGTTATTATGGTTAACATATGAGTGCGTGTAAATTATAAAAGTAATATATTTTAAAGTTGATGAGACAACAATATCAATTTAATTACGACAATTAAAACAAGTTAGAGTGTATTATGCTATGCCGTATCTTATATAAACTTCAACTGTGTTGAGATGAAATACGTTATATTGGATATAATTACAAATATATTTACCTATACTATATCCATGTAAACACTAAAAACTTTGAATAATTTGAATTTTCATATAAATTTGAAATATAATCAAGATTTTATATCCTTGTATATATTATAAAAATTAGGTGTAAGTTTGTTTGTTTATCAATCACGTCTAAACGTCTGAACCGATTTTCACGAAATTTGACATATAGATAGTACCAGTACTAGAGGTGGTTATAGGCTTTGTTAGATTTCGATTGGACGTCACACCGACATTTTACACCTGCTTTAAAAAATATATTTTTTCAATTTTACACGCTATTAATGAAGCTATTTATATGAAATTTGACACACAGATAGTGCTTGTACTATATAATGTTATAGGTTGTGTTGGATCTTATATCATATTTTGCGCCCAATATTTTAAAACCCCCAAACATATGAACCGACCAGCTTAAAATAGATCGGAACCAGGAATGTAGTACTCCCCATATAAAGCAAATATTCATTATGGCATATATAAAGAACTATTACAGTGAGAGCCTTTAAATTTCGGGGGAATCTTTATCCTGTCATATCGCATTGATGAAATGAAAACGGATAGGTACAGGAGGAGAGGTACCCCCATACAAAGAAAATATGAATTTTCTCATTTAAAGGACAATTACAATGAAAGTCTTAAAAAATTTTAACGTTTTATAAATGTAAGACAATATTAAAATAAAAAAGGGTATGTTGTACAATTTATGAACCGATTTGACTGATTAAAAAAAAAAAACTGAAATTCAAAAAAAACTTTTGTGGTCGATTTATGTAAGAATGAGGCTTATATAGGAGCTTAAAAAAATCCAACAATGCGTTTTAGTCTATAACTCAGTTAATACTGGATCTACTTAGTTAATTTTTGTTAACACAAAAATTCTTAAAAAAATATTAATATTTTCCTGCGAAAGAACGAAATTTCTAGCTTACATTTTTCAAAAAGCTGAAAAATCCAAATATGCCTTAGTTTATTGTTATTGTTTTTCAGTACCCATGAAAACAACAATTATAAGGGAAGCAGACATCAAATATATAAAGAAAACAGATTCACCATAAACTCGTTTTTTTTTGGTTGATTCAAAAGGCCGAATTTCAAGCAAAATATTTGTGATTGAACCAATATATAAGAACCAAGTCCATAGCTTATTTAGGACTTGGATATCGGTCAAAATGCCTTTTGCCAGATATTTCTGTAATCAAAGGAACGACTGAGTTTATTTCTTCAGCAGAAAGATTCAGAAAAAAATTCTAATTTTGTTTTGCAAAAATTAAGTCCCTAGCTTATGTAGGGGCTTCAGAAAATCTAAAACCGTCTTGAGAAACTAGTTCTTTTATAATATCTCCGTTACTTTTAAACCGATGTTTTAGAAAAATTCCGGAACAAATGTCTAATCTTTTGATATATACAGTTGCGAGCATAAAAAATGCAACCCCAGGCTATGTGATTTTTGATCGTATTGATTAGAGCTAGAACGTTCATTAAATTAGTCAGTTTTATTCATTGCAGTCTTAGCCAACTATTGTATGTTAAAAAAAGTTGTAAATTAATACGGGCAAAAAAATAAAAAAAATTGCAACTCTAACAAAATCAGCGGAATTTTTTAAATTTATTAAATTATTGAAAATCGTATTACCATCAATTACTACCAATGCACATACATTTAATGTAATTTTAACTACAAAGGATATTAATAACATTAAAAAACACTATTTTTACCATTTATTTTTTTTACAAAATTTAGGAATATTTTAGAATAATATTATGATGATGGTACTGAAATAGTATTGATGTGTAATTTTAATATGACGATTCTTAAAAATTATCTTAGAGATACAATATTAATATTATAATAGTGGATACTTGGTATTACCCGAATGAACACGTGTGTCTATTTAAAGCTAATACTGCCACCGATCGTTGATTAAATTATGATAATATAGTAATGAGAAACCTTTCTAGCCTACCACATATTATATACCAAAATCAAACTAGCACCTTTAATTTGGTAGGCAGTCCCTTTATTATTTTAACGAGTACTATATAACGGAAATGAACGCCTATTACGACAACTTGAATTAATTTGACTATAATCGCATATATTTTGAATTTAGACTGTCTAGGTAGACATATTTCCTTAACTTGGAGATGACTCCAATAGTAAAAAAGCACAACAGTCCAATAATCACGAAAGATGAAATTTTAAATATTTAACATAGGAACAATGTCAAAATAGGTATAATTCATATTAGTTTTCCCTGTATTAGAATTTACCCCATAACCGAAATCAAGAGATATTTGAACATTATTTCGTTATCGGGCATTAAATAATATCGTACATTGCAAAAAAAATTATATTGAACTGTTAATTCGATCACAATAACAATTGAAACTGGTCGCGTTATTTCGGTCGAAAGAGAATCTTTGTGAGATTTGAAAATAATATAGAAAAATAGCAAAATTTAATAGAATGTAGAATTATTACCTAAAATTTATATTCTCTGAAGATTTAATATTTTTTAGTATATATGTAAGAATAAAAAATCATGGTTTTTAACAATACTATATTTTCCTACCTTTTCCAATAAAAATTTTTATCAAAACTTAAAAAAAAATCATATCGATTTCTTAAGAATTGCACATTTTTGCTCGCTCAAATTTACTACTGCTTTTAAACGTTTAATAATTTCCGTTACGTTCAAAATTATTCGACAAAATTATATACAATAAATAGGTGTCGTTGGCCACAAATAATAAAATCAAAACATTACTGTTAAATCGGGTCACGCTATAAGCAAAATACATGCGAACAAAAATCATATCACACAGCGTTACAGTTTTTATGCCCGCACACAGAGAAAAACTCGAATGTAAAATTAACATTAAAAATTTTCATTTCCAAAAATATTGATTTTCTGAAAACCAATTTAAAAAATTCAATTTTAGTTTTTTTTTTTCATATTGAAATAATATTAAAAAAAAAAAATGTTTAATTAGTCTTGAACGGAATGGATTCAACGTTATTCATGTTGACATAAGTTTGTACTTATTTAAATTAACATTGTTCTTTTTTATTATTTTTGCAGTCAATTATTGTGTAGGTAAAATTAACATTGGATCTGGTTAAAATAACATGAATAAATGTAAAATCAATACTTCAAAACTAATATTGTTACATGTTGAATTAACATTTAGAAACTTGAATTTAATTAATGTTATTAATAATATTTATTCAAGTTGAAGCAACATTGGTTCATTTTAAATCAATGTTAGACCATGTTAAATGAAGGTAGGATATGTTAAATTAACATTTGGAAATACTAAATTTATGAAAAGTTAAGGCTAACATTGGTAGCACTTTAATCAAAGTTGAGACGTGCAAGATCAAAATATTGAAATAATATAGGATAATGTTAAATCAAAACAATACAATGATAATAAGAATTAAAAACAGATTTAAATTAAGTTGCAGAACTTTGAATTAACATGGAAAAATGTTGAAATAAAATGAATTGATATTGAAATCCAAAAAGTATCGCTACTTTGGATCATTAAAAAATCATTCAATTATTTCATATTTTCAACAGTTAAGTGCGTGTCGTATTTTTAAAGCGTGTTTTGAGTAAGTAAAGTTTTTATTTAAATACGACTGAACAAAACTATAATAATACTAATTTATGAAGTATTGTGCAAAAATTTGTATCAACTGAAGATAACAATTATTTTGTAAGTGACCAAGATGGCAATATATATTATATCAAATATTTCTTTTGTTAGCCAAGCTACTGAAAATTCACAATTAGACCAGCTGTTACAAATTTGAACTTAATTAAAGTGAAACCTATAATATAATAAAATACATTTTTTAATATATATATATATATATATATATATATATATATATATATATATTTTAGAAACGGAAATCACATTTGTTGTTTGTTTTCGGAAGAAATTGTTTATTTTTAGCAAACACGAGGTAAGACATAAAACTTATATACATTTGAAGTTATTTATTAAAAAAATGTTTACAATCAGTACGATATTTACAATGAATCATTATCTGAAGCAATTCAAAACAAACAAGTTTGTGGCTAAAAAACAAAACTACTATTAGCATGACATCAATACCGACATCATCTGTTTCTACTTCAGGTGGAAGCTCAAAGCTATCTAAGGTAAAATATATAAAGCCTTTAGTTATTATGTAGTAATTATTTTCTGTTGTTTTAATTTAGAGTCTTAATTTAATTTTGGAACAAAGCTTAAAAGGAAAATCTATAACAAATTTTTATAAAAATACTGACGATTTGACCGATTCTCTTCGTGCAAACCTAATCAACGTAATTTTGGAAGATATTTTTTATCGTGATTGCAAATTGTCGCCAAAATCTTTGCCAACAATAATAGATGAAATTATAGAAAACTTTCCTAATGAAGTTAGACTATATAATATTGGTTAAATATATTATTTATACAGAATTACAACAATATTTTGAAATACTATATTAGGAATACTATTTTGTATCACAAAGAGGAAAAACTAATGCACGTAGTAAATTGTGGGGAAAACAATGTCAACCAAAAAACAAAACGTGCATGCTCCTTTGTCAAGTCTGGAGTTAATTTAGGAGCGTTGAATTCGATTTACCAAACAGATAATACTGAATATGATGAATCAATTTTGATAGCATTGAAAACCTCGCTTACGAGAGATTTATCGAATTGCGATGACGTTAAAGAAAAATGGAAACGAACATTTTTATTAAGGCATAAAGATTTAAAATCTCCTAAAATTAATTACGAATACCTTGTAAGGAACCTCCGTGTTTACAGCTGACGTAAACTCAGTCGTGTTCAGTGTTCTTACATAAATAAGTAACACTGTTATTTTTATAATTCTACTCTTGTGTCTTTATTACTTATATTTTCCACTTTATATATTTTCTTTTTTTTTCAAACTTTATTTATTGAGCCACTTGTAACTGAAAGATTCTTTGTTGAGAAAAGTACTGCTTCGTGAGCCCTCCTTGTTGCCTTGCTGGTTCAACACCTCTTATTTACTATCTCCTACTGATTCTTAAATCTTGGATGTAATTCGAGATTTCTTTAGTCCCTGTATTTTCTGAGTAAAAACTTCCAAGGAAATATTGTACACCTGGCCCTGAGCAGTGCTTGCTTTCAACTAGATTGTAAATCTTGCTAAAGCTTTTAATCTTACTGATTGTAAATCAGTATACCCTACAGTTGGTTAAATTGATGTAATCAATTTTTTATTTTTTCCCATAACAATGCTCCGTTAATTCTTTTATTTTTATTTTTTTTTTTTATTAACCAGCTACTCACCACGTCTGCCTTGTTCACTGTCCACCACAAAAGAGAGAAAAGAGAGCCATTGTAACTTTATGCTGGCTTATATATATTTTTTAAAACTAATATTATTTTAGTTTTCTTGCACTTTGTTCGAACCGATAGCGGTTGTTGCACCGAACCTTCCTTTCTATTGTCTCTTTTATGTTCGCTGCTGTAACAGTTTCGTTGATCTGTGTATGAGTGACTGTGTATGTGGCCTCTTGTTTGTTTATTTTGTCTCCTTCTTGCACACTGTTCGCTGCTACTCTTACACTCCTGTGTATTTCTCCTTGCTGCTTTTACTTCCTACTATTGTTCTCGCTTCTACCTCCTCAGTTCTGCTACTCGCCTGCTCAACTGTGACAATGTAGGCATTGAAGTCTTCACTCGGCTTTTCTCCCTGCTGCTTTCTACTGCCACTTCTGCCTGCTGCGATTTTCTCATAGTTAATCCTTAAATGGCTAGCAAGGCTGGAAGGAATTTTAAGAAAATTTCTATACCTGATGCTAACGACAGCTTCATAATACACCTTACTACCATAAGGGGTTATGAGAAGGTAATATCCCAACTATAATATTGATAAATTTTAGGTATATAAACTCTTAGGCGTTTGATTTAAAATAACACATACATTGTCTTTCATGTATCCTAAAGGCTGTCAAGGTCCGTGGCTTTTTATACAAGAATACTTTTGCTAAATTAAAAGTATTAACAATTAAAATATATCAAGAATTTATTCCTTACTAAACTTTTTAAAAATTTAATTAAAATATTGTTACGAAATTGTATTTGAATTCAAATATAACGGTTTTAATGGCTTTCACCATTGTTCGTAAGTATGGCAACACTAAATGTTTAAGCTGGTAACATTAACATCGAAAGCTCTAGAATTCGAATATACTATATTGTTCATTAAGATCATTATAGAAATAAAGCTTTCGAGAAGCATCTGGAAGGTAAAGCAGTGTATATAAGTTGGCCATGAGAACACCATTCAGTCAGTCTAATTGGAAGCATCGTTAAGTAAAGTCAAATTAACTGTATTGGCTGTATATTCTTGTACATTACTAAATTGTGTAATTTAAGTGAGTTTGTGTATTAGATACATAGTGATAATAGAGGCTGTTACTGTTGTACATTTTTAAATAAAATAAAGAGTCGTTACAACTTTTAAACTACTAAATTTCCTTTATTTGCAATCAAAGTATCCGTTTTATTTAAAAGGACATAAACCACAGTTTCCAAAAGATAAAAACGTAACAATAGCAATATGTTTATTTGTTTTATATGTGACAATGAAATACCTGACCTGGACAACCTAATATAACATTATCAGGTCGTTCACTTTTTTCATTATTTTACTATAATACAGTGCAAACAGCATGATTGTTCTAAAAAATTTCCATGGTTCAAATCATTAAAAGCTCACATTATTCGTAAACATGTTAAAACTTCTAATCCTAATAATGTAATATAATTGAACCTTCAATTAACCTGAGTTCTTTCTGTTAAAAAACGAAGTCGCTAGCTTATATACCTTCGATTTTTTAACGATATCTCGGCTATTTATGAACTGAATGATTTATAAAATATACACATCCGATACCTGGGGCTTTTTAAAGACTGGTTTCAACCGACACACGATCACACGGACAGACGAAGATCGTTATATTGACTTTCCTATCAATAAGGATCAAGAATATATACTTTTTAGGGTCCTATATTAATATTGCCGAAACTGCAAACGAAATGACAATTTACATATACCCTTTACATATATAGTGGAGGATATAATAACGCTGATATAATAGTTTATGCAGACATCATTATATATATATAGAAAAAGAAAACAATGTTGCAAATTTTTTTGACACTTCCTCCAAATTCAAAATAAAATGTAATCGTCTCAAAAATAAACCCAATCGTTATTAAAATTTAAAATAAATCTAATTGAATTCTACTTACCATTTACCAAAATTTTATAGGTAATAGTGTTAAGATCAATTATGACATGAATGTGTAATACTCCACAAGAATATGTATTCAAAAACGCTACGTGAATAATTTTCTGTTTAATGCTGTAATTTTTAACAACCCGATAGATTTCGATTATTTTTAAAGTAATTTCCTGTTAACTGTTTCGCATTGTACGTATGTGTGGCATAATAAATTACTGATCCTACATGGAATTCTTTTACTACCTTTGCATTTTTAATATCGAAATATATCTGGGGGCCGCGGGAAAAGAAAAATTAAAATAAAGTTTGGTAGGAACCCTTGATCTAGAACATACATAAATCTATATTAATATAAATATTAATCAAATCTATATGAAAATTAAGATAACTTACCTCTGAAAGCCTTCAAATGTTGGATTTTATTATTTTATTTATAGAGATGGACAAAGTTATTCACACATATCATTGATTTACTTTCTCAAAGCCATATCATCTAAATGAATGAATTGAACGCCATATTTTGTTCACATAATTTGTTGGTTTATTATAGGAAAATGGAACTATACAGCTCACTTGGATCCTATTGGTCCCGTTGTGTTACCCTAATAGATCACGTAAATTTGTTTTCATGTGTCCGAGAATAGGTTAGAATCGAACCAACCTGACGCAATAATAAAAGATAGTCCGTATATATATGGACTACCAAATTCAGTAGTTCTCATATTTCTAAGAGCAGACAGAGAAAATGTTCTATTGTCTCTTCCTCCTCCTCGTTAAAGCAACTTCCACAATAGTCTCCTAGCTTGTGCAATCCAATGCCCTGTAATAATGGCTACAAGTGTTTGTAGCTGACACCTTGGCAATCCCAGAATGAAACTCGACCATTTCTGATCATATTGGGCCATATCTGTCTCGAGATAGAACATGCGGACTCGTTTGACCATCTTTGTTAAGTTATTCTCGACATGTACTGCAGTACCATTGATCTGCAAGATGACAGCGGTATGCCAACTAATTGGTCCGTTTCTTTACTTTGAAAAAGTAAATGACCGCTTAACCAGAACAATTCTATGTTTGAATGTCTCGTCATCTCATGTAAAGGTTTCCAGCATTCTCGTAGCAGCCTGGATGTCGAATAGACACCCGAAAGAGACGTAATCGCTGGTTGACTATGGGTACAAATTTGAATATCCAATTAGCCAATTTACCGCTTTTCTAATGGCTGAGAATTTCCGCTTAAAGAGCTTTGCAGTGATCCAGCATGCGGGAATAAAGTCACCTCCCCCAACCCCTTCAGAACCGTCTTTTATTGTGGGACCGGCTGATATTGAAACTGAGAAGCCTGTGTCCAGAAAGGGTTTGGGAATGCAATAATCAATATTATCAAGGATGTCGTCCGAGATTCCCAAAATGGTCGCATGGCCATAGCTTCTACCGTTCCATGCACCTATAGCACTGAGCCTAGTCGTCGACATGATGGCGATTTGTTTGGCCATTAGATCAACTGTCATTAAGTTCATCGGAACGAATGTCTTGTATGGTGTTGTACGTAACGTACTTGTAATTAGTGGTGCTGAGCTATGCAGAACCTTTTCAAAGATTCCGCAAAAGGTGGATTTTTCATCGCTTTCCACTATACTATCGCTCCATACATAAGTATAGGTTTGATCCCCATGTCGAAAAGCCATTTTGTATTCTCAGAATTTAATCCCCACGATCTCCCTATGGCCTTCCTACACATATAAAGGGTAATATTTGCCCTTTATTTGTTCTGGCTCAGTTTGGAGTCCAGTATTATACCCAGATACTTCGCACTATCTGACATCTTTAATTCAACTCTATTTAGGCAAGGGAGTGGGAAATATGGTATTTTGTATTTCCTTGAAGAGGGTATTAGTTCCGTCTTTCCAAGATTCACCCTAAGGCCTCTAATTGTACTCCATTCACCGAATAGGCTTAGCTCATTTTGAAGGCGGTGAGATATGGTACCCAAATATTTTCCAAATGCGGCCACCGCTACATCGTCTGGATACGCGACGGTTTTGAACCTCAGGGCAATGTTCCAAAGAAGTGGAGATAGAACTCCCCCTGAGGAATGTCTCTATTTGCTACCCTATGTATGGTAGCCACACCCATAGTGGAGATTATAGCTCTGTTAGTGAGAAGTCTCCATATGATGCCAATAATCGATTGATGTATATTCAGTCTTTCTATAGCCATTTTAATAGCATCCGAGGACACATTATTGAAGGCTCCTTTTATATCAAAAAGAACCATTAATGCTTATTCCTTGTCATGTAGGCGTATTTTGTTTCCTGTTTGATACTACCATTGTCATTTATTGGTTCGAGTTCAACTACTTCGTCTACCCATTCAAAAAACTCACTTACGAATTCAGAGTTTAAGCGAGAGAACTAGTAGTGTTCTCACTTGACATTTCTTCCGGAGTCGAATCGTTATCGTCCTGAATCGGTCTGTCTCGGTCGTGTCCTCGATAGACGTGCAGAAAGATAGACTCGAAGCCGTAGTATTTCCTGCATGCTCCGTCGGATTCGGTCACCTTCCAATCATTTGTGGGGATCTCAGGGTTATCGAACCGAATGAGTTCCAGAATCTCCTCAGGATTAATATCTTATGGATAAATATTTTCTCTTTAAAACTTCTTTTAACCTATTTGGCATTGTGTCCACTAAGTTTTTCGTTTTCTGGCCAATATTTTCGCATTCCCTTTGAAGGATGTCTTTAAGTTTGCTCGAAATGTTTCATTTTGTCACTTTTCTACCAAGTTCATCCCAAACATGTTCGATCGGATTCATGTTGAAGGTAAAAAATTATCACTAAGGACCTTCAAAATAATGAGGTATACTGATCTGTCCATTGTTCCATCAATGAACACCAGACTACCAACACTCCACACCATAACTACTGCACCACCATATTTTAAAGTTTCAACACTGTTTCTTACGTCTAGTTTACAGTTGGGCTTTCTCCATATTGGTATTCGCCCATCAGATTTGAAAATATTAACTTTGCTTTCATCTGTGAACAAAACAATTCTCTTTCCCTGATTCACTTTATTAATAAGGGGCATCTTTCGTGCTACTCTGGAGCTATAACCGCAACACGTTGGAGTGCGCAGTGGGGCAGAAACGAAATTTTTTGCAAATAAATTTTTAACTTCTGATCGGCCGGTTGGATTGTCATGAAATTTTGTATAGGCGTAGCAAAGTGTACAATGTTATGTTTTTAAGGGGGGGATTGTTGTGCGGAGCTAAGGGGGCTCAAAGTTAGGTACCTCTGATATAAAAAATTTTTAATCGCTTGCAAAATTTTTGTTTCTCATCCGATTTGAAATATTTTTATATGTTGTTGTAGGCCCTGATAAGGCCTATAAAAAACATGCTTACATCTCCTAAGTTTTCGAGTTATTTGCGTTTGAATTTTTAAGCACCATAATTTTGTATGTGCTTGGTCCAGGTTTTTGATATATATCCTAGTATTTGCGACCGATTTTATTAGTTTTTTTCTTAACTAGTTAAAGAACAAAATTATCTATTGAATAAAAAAATTTTAAGTTGATATCTTTACCGAGTCCAAAAGTAAACGATTTTGAATTTGAAAATTGCAAAAAAGACGACTTTTTGTGTTTTTTAGCCGAAAAAGTATCTACACTCTTTTTTATCTAAAATAAAATTTTCTTTGGCAATATATAATAAATTTCCCAATAACTCAATTGGTCATGGTACTCACCCTCCCGAATTCGACCCATTTTATATGAAAGTTTTGATTTTATACCATATTTTCTCAAATTATAAAGCACGAATCGACAAGCGGAATATATTTTAACAATCTTCAATATGTTGTTAAAAGTTTTAAACCAAAATCTACGGGACTTCGAAAAGATGTGGATTCTATAGCCAAAAATGTAAAAAATCCCATTTTTGGGAATTTTGGTTAGTTTATTTGCGAATTCAGGAAAATCCTACCCCTGATTGAAATTTAACGTGCTTTTATTTATATTAATAAGATCCAAATTTCCTGCAAAATTTATTAAGATATCTTTATAAACAAATACGTTATTAGAATAAAAAAATTTTGAAATTTTAAAAATGTGTCTTCCAAATTAAACTTATCATTTAGCATATATAATTTCCGATCTTTAGCAAAAAGATTCAAGTCAATGTCGTGCCTCATTTCAGAAATATGTGCCTTTAAACTTTTCTATTTCCAATTTATTGTATATATGACTATATTTTTACAAGCTTGCAACCTTTGCCTTTAGTTTTGCATGAACAATTGCCTAGAAAATTACGAATATTTCTGTGTACTTTTACTAATATCTATACACAAAATATTTTTATAAAAATAATTAATAAATATTTTTTATTTTTAATAGGGTTGCCACATTTCCCAAATCTAAGTAAATCTTTATCTTTATTTCTACTAATGAATTTAAAATAAAAAAACAAACAAAAAATGTATATTTTAACTTAATCAATAAGTATTTTGTTAGTCTACATTTATGGTGTTTACCTAAATTTAACAAATGTATTTATCTATTGTTGATGGTTAAAAATTTATATATTTATGATCTAGTGACAATGTACAGGTATCCTTTCCGGTGATACCCAGCTGCAGCATTTATCTATTACTTATGGTTCAAAATCTATATTTTTATGAGCTAGTGACAATGCACAGGTGATACCTAACAGCAACATATGATATCAATGAATTCGGTATAGGTACTCTTCCAAATTAACTCCATCAGATATTTTAACTAATGAAAATTCACAGAATACCTGTAAAAACCTGTGCGATATATCTAATAGATATATATAAATTAATAAGGAATAACATCATAACGAAATTGATTACCATGGTGATTACATTGAAACATGAACAATTGTGTTGTGTTCTGTGCAGTTTATCTAAAAATTCATAAAAAATGCATATCATGCAAAAGTCGACGTCATTGGTAACTCTCAGATAGAGAGCTTTTTAAAGATGTATGGAGTAAAATTGAAGTCCCTGAATCAGCGTACTAGCAGATTAAAAATTAAACATTCCGATTGGATGGATACTGACATAGAAATATCGGCGTGAAAATATCAACTGGAGCACCCTGATTATGATTATTTAAGTACAATATCTAAGAAGAAAAAACTGTCCCATAAGCTTTCTATAATTTCGAATGAAGAAGTTTCTGATACATTCAAAGCAATGTTAAAAAAGGAGAAGCAACCTAAGAGTGCAATTAATATTGCTGAAATACTGCCAACTGCACCACCAAAACGTCTTAAACGGATTGCCGAAAGTGTACCTACTCTAACATCACAATCCAATTTTACAGAGGAAGAAGCAATTGCTTTAATTCTTGAACTGAACTTCAGCCGAAACTAATATCAAATTTTAAGAAAAGCTCTGCTTGAAAAGGGACACTCAATTCTATCATCATACAAGGATATTCAAGAAAAAAAGCAAACTAGTTTACCATCTATTTCGGTTACCAAAAAGGAAGCATGTGTAGAGCTATCTTCTTTGCTTGAGAATACAGCTACCAGGATAGTTGCAGATTTTTCTGCAGATCAGTTGGAAAAAGTAAATAACAGCGATGTTGTATTAATCTGTAAGTGGGGATGTGACGGACTATCAGCCCTTCCTGAATACAAGCATGCTATTGGAAGTAAGAAAATGGCGGATTATAAAAGCATCTTTATAACATCTTTGGTGCCATTAAGAATGCGATCTTATTCCTTAAAGCAATCTTCATCAAAGTGTAAAAACTCATTTGAAGATATATGGCTTAACACCAATCCAGGATCAAAACATTTTTGCAGACCTACAACAACAACAAAGGATTTATTGGAATATATCAAAGATGAAATAAATAATTTACAACCTCTTTCAATAACCATAAACCAATACACATTCGACATAAGGTTAGTAATGCCATTACGGAAACATCATCTTTTTGGAAATGCTCGCTATGTGATGAGACGAAATCACAATTTCCGGATAAGGTGTACTAATGAAGAATTTCTGTCTTTCGGAATATCTCCACTTCACGCCAGAATACGGTTCATGGAGCATTTTCTGCACATAGCATATGATTTAAGAAGTGTGCCAGAAAATTTAACTTAGAATATCTGAGAAAAGTAGAATCCAGGATGAATTCAGAGAAGAGATGGGATTAAACAGAAGGTTTTTCGGAAATTTCGAAGCTACATCAAAAATAACTAGTATTCATAAAGAGTTACTTGAAAGGACTAACATACTATTAATGGCAATTAATAGTAAGCACAATATTAACTCTGCTCGATTTGGAGAATATGCAACAGAAATATCTAAACTACTCCTTTCTCTATATCCATGGAAAGAAATGACACCAACAGTACATAAAGTATTGTGACATGGCGAAATTATAATTGAACGAAATATTCTTCTACTTTGAAAGCTTACAGAAGAGGCTCAAGAATCAAGAAACAGAGATCTTAAGCACGTTCAATTATTCAGCTCCAGGAAATGCTCCAGAACGTCACAAAACGAGAATATTTTTAATAGCCTATTGTTATCATCAGACCCTGTACTATCATCAATGAGAAAACGTTGGATTTATTATGAGCCTTTATGAACTCAAAATACTGAAGACTTAGATACGTATACAGATACAACAGATTATTTTATAGAAAATAAGTAGTATAAGTTTAAAATATTAGAAAAATTGCCTACATAAATTTAATGTAAATAAGTAATAAAAAATCGTATTAGAAATAGAATATTTATTAAGGAAGATGATAAATACCAAAAATAATAATATTGATTAAGTTAAAATAGACATTTTTTGTTAGAAAAGGATAAAGATTTACTTAAATTTGGAAAATGTGGCAACGCTATTAAAAATAAAAAATTTTTATTAATTATTTTTATAAAAATATTTTGTTGTAGATATTATTAAAAGTATACAGAAATATTCATAATTTTCTAAATAACTATTCACGCAAAGCTAAAGGCAAAAGTTCTAAGTTTGTAAACATATGGTCGTATATAAAATTAACTGGAAATATAAAAGTTTAAAGGCACATATTTCTGAAACGAGGTATGATATTTACTTGAATCTTTCTGCAAAAGATCGTAAATTATATATGCTAAAGGATAAGCTTAACTTAGAATATATATTTTTAAAATTTCTTTCGCTATTTAGAAATAAACCAAACAAAAGGCCCATTTTGGGGTTTTTGGAGAAAATTCAAATTTTTTAATTGTAATAACATATTTCTTTATAAAGATATCTTAATGAACTTTGTAGGAAATGTGGATGTTCTTAATATAAATAAAAGCGCGTTAACGAAATTTCAATCAGGGGATGGGTTTTCCTGAATTCCCAAATAAACTAACCAAAATTCCAAAAAATGGAATTTTTTACATGTCTGGCTATAGAATCCACATTTTTCCGAAGTCCCGTAGGTTTTGATTTAAAACTTTTAACAACATATTGAAGATTCTTAAAATATATTCCGCTTGTCGATTCGTGCTTTGGCATTTGAAAAAATATGGTCTAAAATCAAAACTTTCATATAAAATGGGTCGAATTCGGGAGGGTATGTACCATGATCAGTTGAGTTATTGGGCTTGTTTTTTATTTTAAAATCATCTCTGTGAAGTTACCTTTCAGAAAAGTGCAAAATTATTATATATTGCTAAAGAAAATTTTATTTTAGATAAAAAAGAGTGTAGATACTTTTTCGGCTAAAAAAAACAGAAAAAGTCGTCTTTTTTGGAATTTTCAAATTAAAAATCTTTTATGGTTGAATATCAACTTCAAATTTTTTTATTCAATAGATAATTTTGTTCTTTAACTAGTTAAGAAAAAAACTAATAAAATCGGTCGCAAATACTAGGATATATATCAAAAACCTGGACCAAGCACATACAAAATTATGGCGCTTAAAAATTCAAACGCAAATAACTCGAAAACTTAGGAGATGTAAGCATGTTTTTTATAGGCCTTATCAGGGCCTACAACAACATATAAAAATATTTCAAATCGGATGAGAAACAAAAATTTTGCAAGCGATTAAAAATTTTTTATGTCAGAGGTACCTAACTTTGAGCCCCCTTAGCTTCGTCCCTGGGGGATTGTTGTACCCCGCTTCCAGACTTAACATTGTACACTATTTGCTACGTCTATACCAAATTTCATGAAAATCCAACCGGCCGATCAGAAGTTACAGATTTATTTCCAAACAATTTTGATTCTTCCCCACTCTTCAGTGTTCTGCGAACAGTTTTGGGATGAAGTTTTTGGCCATCTGTTCTTTCGCTTCTGTTGCTTTGCAGGTTGGAGTGATTTTTGGGTTTTATTTGACTTTTTTATAATTTTTCTTTCCTCTTTTACGGAAACCTTTCGAGTTTTTCCAGTATGAGGGCGGCATTATAGACGCTCATCATTTTTGAAACGTTTTATAGTATTATAAATGGTAAACTTGCTTCTTTCTAGAATTTTATTAATTCCTTTACAAATTTTCTTTTGTTTGTGCAGTTCTCATATCATTATTCTTTCTGCTTCCGTGGTTTCCTTTTGCCTACGTAACATTTTGATACTTTTTATAGTTTTCACGAATTAATATTGACAGAATTACCATATTAAACAGAGCTTTAAGTTTAGGATAGCGTCTTGCCGCTGTGTGAATAATTTTGTCCGTACTAAATTAGTTTAAATTTATAATATACGTCTTTTATATTACAATTTTA
Source organism: Protocalliphora azurea (assembly GCA_932274085.1). NCBI lineage: Eukaryota > Metazoa > Arthropoda > Insecta > Diptera > Calliphoridae > Protocalliphora > Protocalliphora azurea. The sequence goes on along the minus strand of OW026521.1, from coordinate 52,609,666 downwards.
AGAGTTATGACAACTTTTTAAATGTTTTAAATATATTACTAATAAATGCACATTTGGTGTAAATAAATCATATCTCTAAATATCTTCGATTGGAAGATATAAGCTCACAAACATGTAACAACAATGTGTGTGAATAATTTTTTCTTGTGCTTCATAATTTGTATAAATTAATTTTATTTTTTTAATTGTCGAAACACAGAATTTTTTTTTGTTTTTTACATTGGTGGCTATTCTTGAGAAGGCGTCGAAGTTTTCCATTAAAATAAAAACAAAATTTAAAAAATTTCTTTTGTTCACCGTACTTTATTAAAAATATACATAATTTACCATTTTTAAAAGAGAGAGAAACGTGTTTATTACATTTTAAGAATGTATAGTAAACAAAACCAAATTTTCAAACTTTATTTTTGTTTTAATGGAAATTTTCACTTCTTCGACGCATTTTCAAGAATAGCCAGCGTTGGTTTTATTTACAAACAATAAAAGAAACTATTGAAATTAAATAATTATTTTTAATTTCCAAGGTTCTTAAGCACAATATATAAGTGCTAATTGAGATAATGAACAATTAGTTAATCAAATGCGATGTTCTTTAGCATTAAAAATAATTCGATGTGCAAAATAAGAGATAATTTGGTCTTATACCGTCAAATTCTTAGAAGCTTTTGCTTCAATATCTAAATGCCTTAAATTTCCGATGGAATTTACTATAACAATTGTAAAATATTCATAAAAATGAATAGATCTCATACCAAATTTTATTAATTTATCGTGTAGGGGTCGGAAATGGGTTAAGGTATACATTAGATTCTGAAAATACTATAATACATTACACAGTGCATAGTGGTAAATTCCGGTCAAAAATCAATAACTCCGTTATTTATCTGTGTAAATAATTTAAATTCAATATAAAGATAAAAAAAAAATGCTTTATTCATAAACCAAATTTCTTACGGATATAAAAAAAAAAGAGGGAAAACGAAGATTTATGATATATTCATATTTAAGATGTAGTTAGTAAGATGTAGTTTTAAGCTTTCCACTTGATATATGTTTCGTAAAATCCGTTAAGTAAAAGAAGATATATAGGGGATTTGCCTTACAAATAAATTTGTATTGTTGAGAAATTTTCAACAAAATAAACTCTAAAATTTTAAGGATATAGTTAATGTTATCCAATGTTATTCTTTGTAATCTCTGTATTCAGCATTATTTTTAGATAAATACTCCATGTAAATTTTTGCTTTAAATAATTGAGATAAATTAATTATATAATTTTGCTTCAAAAATTACTCGAAATAAATAATTGAGTTGTCCAACGTACCCAGGATGACTAAAATTTTAGGATATGTTAATTACGCGAATCAAATTTTATTTTATGAAATTTTATATCAAAAGTTGCCCTAAATTTCCAAGAATCTACTCTAAAATTAATATTCCACGTATTAAAAACTTGAAAATATCATATCATCATTATTATTAGGGGAAAGTGGGGTATTGTGGCACACGAAGTAGTGGAAAAAATTTTACTTTTTTCGCGTATTTTCTTTTTTTCTTTTGCAAAAATGAGTACAAGTAAATGTTTGCCATTATTGCATTACATTTCAAAATTATATAATGAAATAGAACCACTGAGCGGAAGCAAACTAATATTTTAAAAAATTTTTTTTAATTGCTGATATTTCTGAATAAGGGATCCAAATCCATAGCATTTTTGAATCGGTGAATACAAAAATGAATACTTAGTTTTGCACATATTTCATTTGAAAATTAGTTTTGTTCCAAAAACATAATGTTCTTTCAAATCACTACTTAACGTAAAAATTATGAAATTAGGGCACTGTCGTAAAAATATATTGTGGTAAAGTGGAATATATGTAGTAACAAATTTTCCACTCATTTTCTGCAATTTTGTATGTGGGTTGCTTCTTCCTTGAGTCAATTTCGTATTGTTGTTTATTAACGAAAAGAAAATTTGATTATTTTCATAAAACAAAGAAAACGGGCAAGTGAAACAGCCCAACAAACAGACAAACAAACACGAGAAAGGTTGAACTCCGAAAGAATGAGCGAATGAACAAACAACAAGAAAATCAAAGGCGCAAAAGAGCAACAAACAACCTTGTTTCATTTTTCCTATTATCCTATTTATCTTTTTGGATGCTACTGTATAAAGGATGAACCCCGAATGAGTGAGCAAATGAACAAATAACAAGGAAATCAATGATTCAAAGGATCAACAAAAAACTTTGTGTTAATCCAAACAAAAAGGATATCAAAAATGCAAAAGAGTTATTTTTCCTGTCCTTTTGGGTACTGCTGTATAAGGATTATTTTCGTTCAGTTAAGGAAAATATATTTTTTAAGTCTTATACATTTTCAGTTATGAACTTACATTAGAACATATGCTTGAAACAGCCCAATAAACAGATAAATAAACAAACAAGCACAAGAACGGATGAACCCAGAATGAATGAGCGAATGAATAAACTACAAAGAAATCAAAGATGTAAAAGAGCAACAAACAAATTTGTGTTAAACAAAAAAAAAAAAAAAAAAAAAACAACAAAAGGGGGGATGAACCCTGAATGAGTGAGCGAATGAACAAACAACAATGAACAAACAATCAATGCTGCAAAAGAGTTATCTTTCCTGTCGTTTTGGTTACTGCTGTGTAAGGATTGTTTTCGTTCAGTTAAGGAAAATATATTTTCTAAGTATTATACATTTTCGGTTATTAACGTACATTAGAACGTATGCTTGAAACAGCCCAACAAACAGATAAACAAACAAGCATAAGAACGGATGAACCCCGAATGAATGAGCGAATGAACAAACAACAACGAAAAAAAAGATGCAAAGGATCAACAAACAACTTTGTGTTAAACAAACAAAACAACAAAAGAAAACATGAACCCTGAATGAGTGAGCGAATGAACAAACAACAAGGAAATCAATGACGCAAAAGAGCAACAAACAACTTTGGGTTAATCCAAACAACAAGGAAATCAGTGATGCAAAAGAGTTATTTTCCCTGTCCATTTAGTTACTACTGTATAAGGATTGTTTTCGTTCAATTAAGGAAAATATATTTTTTAAGTCTTTATACATTTTCAGTTACTAATTTACAAGAACAGGTGAACCCCAAATGAATGAGCGAATGAACAAACAACAAGGAAATCAAAGATGCAAAGGATCAACAAACAACTTTGTGTTATTCCAAACAACAAGGAAATCAGTGATGCAAAAGAGTTATTTTTCCTGTCCTTTTGGTTACTACTGTGTAAGGATTGTTCAGTTAAGGAAAATATATTTTTTAAGTCTTTATACATTTTCAGTTATTAAAGTACATTAGAATGTATTCGTGAAACAGTCCAACAAACATATAAATAAAAAAACAAGCACAAGAACGGATGAACGCCGAATGAATGAGCGAATGAACAAACAACAAGGAATTCAGTTATGGAAAAGAGCAACAAACAACTTTGTGTTGAACAAAACAACACAAGGAAGGATGAACCCCGAATGAGTGAGCGAATGAACAAACAACAAGGAAATCAATGATGTAAAAGAGCAACAAACAACTTTGTGTTAAACAAAACAACACAAGGAAGGATGACTCCCGAATGAGTGACCGAATGTAGAAACAACAAGGAAATCAATGATGCAAAAGAGCAACAAACAACTTTGTATTAAACAAACGAAACAACACAATAAATGATGAACTCCGAATGAGTGAACGAATGAACAAACAATAAGAAAATCAGTGACGCTAAAGAGCAACAGACAATTTTGTGTTAAACAAACAAAACAACACAAGGAAGGATGAACCCCGAATGAGTGAGCGAATGAACAAACAACAAAGAAATCAATGACTCAAAAGAGCAACAAACAACTTTGTGCTAAACAAACAAAACAACACAATAAAAGCTGAACCCCGAATGAGTGAGAGAATAAACAAACAACAAGGAAATCAATGATGCAAGAGAGTTATTTTCCGGTCCTTTTGGATACTACTGTGTAGGGACTGTTTTCGTTCAGTTAAGGAAAATGTGTTTTTTAGGACATGTACATTTTCAGCTTTTTATTTACATTAGAACGCTTGCGTGAAACAACCCAACAAAGAGATAAATGAACAATCAAATACAAGAAAGGGTGAACCACGAATTAGTGAGCGAATGAACAAACAACAAGGAAATCAATGATGCAAAAGAGTTATTTTTCCTGTCCTTTTGGGTACTGTTGTGTAAGTATTGTTTTCGTTCATTTAAAGAAAATGTATTTTTTAAGTCTTATACATTTTCAGTTATGAACGTACATAGGAATGTTTGTTTGAAACAGCCCAACAAACAGATAAATAAACAATCCAACACACAATCAAACACAAAGGATTAGCCCTAAATAAGTGACCGAATGAACAAGCAACAAGAGCAAAAAAGAACTTTGTAATGTTTTTCCTATGCTAAAGTCAGCGTATTGTTGGGTATTAAATGCAATGTTGAGTTTTTCAAAATTTTAACTTTTAAAAACGCATTTTCTGTCGAGGCAGATTAATTTTTTTTATATTAAAAAAACACATTTCTATCGCTTTCAATGATATATTTACGTATCAGAGAAATGTAGTTTTAGTGATTTTGCACTTCTACTATTTCTTTTTTCATATTTCATAGTAATTTTTATTTCACACATATCCACATTGCAAAAGAAACAAATAGTTTATATAAATAATATCATCATGAGAAATATCTGGTGAATTCCAGTACCTTTAAAAGAAGAAAATTAATGCATTTTTAAAATTACATTATGTTTGGATTACCTTTCGTGCAAAGAATGCGGCAGGACATTTTTACAAGCAAAATGTTGGGTTTTTTAAATATTCAAATTCTTTTCTGTTTGATGGAGTTTTTGCTAAAATAAATCAAAATTGTGAATAAATTGAGTTATTATACAAAGAAAAAAAGATGCTAGGATATATTTACTATTTAAAATATCGTTTGGTGATTCTAAAAAAACAGTAAATTATCAAGAATATGTTTTTTCATATATTAACATTTCATATATTTAACAAACTGTACCTAAGTTATAAAAACTGACAATCTTCCCAACATACGCTAAGAAGGTTAATGAGCAATAGTAATATATTTTCTCGTCATATTAACTTCCAGAAGTGACTACAATGTATTCTTCTGGAAGATGAAAGTACGATACTAATGTATTTTGTTTTTGTAAATTTCTTACAAACAATAATTCGGAAGTCACTAAGAAATGACGTATGTATAATTAATGCCCAATAGCAATGTATTTTGTTTTTGTAATTTTCTAACCATCTAAGAAGTGACGTCTAGATGTGTTTGAAGGGTATACACATGTGAATAAACTTTTGGTAATATGCACAATATGTAAAACGCAAGTGAGCATTAGTACTTTATAAGAATTACTTCCTGATATTTTGATTATTTCGAATTCACAACTGAGACACATAGAATGCTGAAAGAAAACAAAATTAGATAAATAAATTCTAACAAAAAAAAAAAAAAACAACTACAACATATAATCATTCAAATAATGAATCATTGACATCATTTTATCTGTACGCGTTATGTGGTACTTGTATCAGACAAACTCAACTGAATACACTTAACCATTTTAGAAATACACATACACAAAACCAAGCTACATATGGAGTAGTTTGGCTCAAAGGAACATTATATCCTAAAAAAAAAAACACTTTTATGCAATACTCAATAGAAATGTACATATATGAGGAATTTCAAAAAGTTTTAAAATTTTGAGTAAAAATATTTTCAAAATTTTCTGACACGAACATCGATCTGTGATTTTATTAACCAATATTTATATATGCAAAGTCTGTTCGAATTAATCATTTTTGTCAATACGCGCAAAAGTTGCAGAAGTTTTACTTTATCGAAGCCAAAACATCGCGATTTCATAAAACATCTAAAGTGCTATTAACACATGTTAAAACTATTACTAAATTTTTAATATTTTTTGTAGTAAACTGAAAAGAAAATTTTTTAATTATATTTTTTGCACAATTGTGTAAATAGCAAAAAATTATTTGTTAAAAATCTCTAAAAATATTAGATAAAAAAAGATCTGCTGAAAAAATCAAATGAATATTAGTACTGGTTTGAAAAATATATATGTATCTTATTTAGTGATAAGTTGTACATGGAAAATAGTTTTTAAGATTTTAAAATTCGAATTTTATCTATGAATTTTGGTATTAAGCAAATTAATTAAGCAAGCAAAATGTATTTGGAAAGAATGCCGATGTAGTAGAAATAAATGATGTTTCTTAGATTTTGTTATCAATTTTACCCATTAAGATGATTCTATTAAAAAATTCTGTTTACGCGATATTTGAGAAATTTAATAAATTATAAAAGCGGTATTTTTCAGTAACAAAAAACATACATTTTGTAAACATTTACACAATTATATGGAAGTTTGTGATGATGGTATCTCTTGCCTGATTTCTTGAAATTAACGAAATATACCTCAAACTATAGACAATCACTTCATCTTTAAAATTCTGTTCGCTAAATATAATGTTGCTTGTGCATGAAAAATTTCTATCAAAAAACTGCAAAATTTAAATTAAAATCGTAAATTGTTCGTTTAATTTTTTATCACCGAATAACTTTTCAGCAGATGGTAAAACGGTTACTTGCTATACAATGAACGCATTTTCAAAGTTTTGTCTCTCAACTGATTAATAGTTTGAATTTAAAAGACGTAAATTGTCAATGAAAAACTAAAATAAACCATAAAATCCTCGAAAGTTTCAACTCAATTTTTTGTACCTTTTCAGGTATAAATGGCTGTATTTCCTTGAGATTTTATATGAATGATCTAAAATTTTGGATTTCTTAGTTATTTTATAAGGTCTACCAAAAGTATCAATAGTATTTCTGTTTTAAAACAAACTTTAAAAATACAAGACACAAAGTCGGTTTCAAAAGGCCTCCAAAATTTTTGAAATCATCATATAAGAAAATTTATTAAAACAGATCAAAAGCGTAATGTTTTAGTTTAAAAAGCGGGGAAATAGTGGATGCTGTTAAAATACACAATTGGTATGATGAAACTCAATTAATCGGTTAATCGAGTGAAGTTTCCAGTTGTTCGAGATATTCGAATAAATTATACCTTAACATTGTGCTCCTTTTTTTCATAAAAAATAAATCAATCATAATGTGTGTGTTAAAAAAGAAAACAATGTTATAAATTATTTTAATAAAATATAATAATGGATGAAAACATGAAAAATATGTCCAGTTATATTGAGATCACTTAATTTAAAAGAAATGGTCCATCCAAACCATTCTTATTATATCCGCTAAACCATCAACTACATACTTATAACTATCGACTTTACTTTCATTCGAATACAATATGTTTTTCCAAATCAAGTTCAAAATCTTCCAATTTATTTCTTACTGAAAATTGAATATAAAAAGGTGAATTTGTTTTCTTTATCTCCTCCAAACCCAAATTATAAATAACAAATGATTTAATGATTTTTAAAGGGAATGACTATAATGCATTCCGTTTAAAACCAACCAACTGGTTTCCTTATCTCTACTGAATTTAATGATATTTGGTACAATCATTATACATCTTAAATCTAATACTGGCACAAAATCTCAGATAATTTGATTAAGTGGTTAACGAAATATAGCGATATGAAAGTGTAAAATTGATTAAAAAGAAAAAAAAATTATAAATTTGTATACACAAAATTACAAATCTTAAAAGTTATTTGTGACACAAGATTCACTGGGGTGTCATATTAAAGGTATCAAAATTACCTTTAATATTAACTATAACATGACTTTTTTCTCAGCACTACAATATCTCACGATTTAACATTTATGGATTTTACAAAAAAAAAAAAAATCGACAAAGTTTGGATAGGTCTTGTTGGGAAACCGCTGTCCAAGGCTCCAACGATTTTACTTTACATGCATTTATGTTAAGATTTGTTTTGAAACCATTACAAAAATTCTGTAGTCCGGAACAAAGAATTACCACCTTTTTAGAAAATAACCCCTAAAATATGTTTTTTACAGTTTCAATTTCAGACTAATATAACTTTTTATCGCATTAATATATTTATAAGATTCTTGCATCAATATTATTATTTAGAATTTCATAAGAAATCTAGTGGATATTTGAAAAAAATTAGATCCTAAATTAAGGCCCCCAAGTTAAAAAAAAAAACTTTAAAAAACTAGTCCAAAGAATGAGGCTAAAATTTGCTTGACTTAAATATCTCTTAAACTAAAAGAGATAACCTACACATGTAAGCATATTTTTGGTAGAAATTTATAAGGAATAACTGATGAAAAAATTGTTCGGAGAGCAAAAAAGTTTATATTTTCTGGATGCTTGTAAAGAATGATGTCAATAGGACGATATCCGTCCGTCCTTCCGTCGGTTGAAATGCCGTTTATGAAGCCCACCGATATCTGCCATATAAAATACATATATCAAACGATCGGAAATCCTTTTGCGAATTTTTCTATTGAAATTCGGTAAGATCGGTACATAAATGGCAGGGATATGTCGAAAAACCAGGTTTTCAAACCGTTTTTCGACTTTCTAAAGCCTCTATATAAGGTGGGGACTTCGTTTTTGCAAAGAAGATTTGGAAATTTTTTCTGAATTTTTCCGCTGAAGAGATGAGAAACGGAATTTTGTCTTTTGTAAGCTCTTTTTTAAGCTATGGATTTCGCATTTATATAGATCGGCCATAAATATTTTTATAAAATTTCTGTTTTTTGAATTAACCACATCGGTCCATAAATAACCGAGTTATAGGCAAAAATCTGAAAAAATTATTAAAATATATAAAAAAACATTACTTTCAGTGTTTTTATTTATAAGGAAACAGTATTTGTTGATTGTATATACATACGCACAACCATTTTTTATGTATGTTTGGACTTTTTTAGTTGGAAATAGAAGTGTTGTTGTTTTTTGTATATGCATCAGTGTTGCCAATAGATAAGAAAAAAAAAGACTAAACTAAACTTTCAAAAAGGACGGAAAGGCTTAAAAATAAGATGAGAAAAAAGCTACTATTTTTTTTTAACTTATTCATTTTATTTCCTTAATTTTTTATATTTTTTTAAGATATAATAAATTTGTAAATAAAACATAAAATGGCTGCAAAATAATTCAGTAAAAAATCTAATACAACATTTCCAACAAATTTGGGTTATACGTATTTCATGTAAAAATGACCCAATAACGTGATTTTGCGTCATTTTTGAATTATAATTCCTTTTTGATTTATCATTTCCAAATTTTTGGGTGATCTTTCGCTTTTGTGTTTTTTTTTTTTCTTTTTAAGGAAACAACGCTTGCTATGATAGTTTAATTTTGTATTTATATTTTTTAGTTTGGAAAAAAATGTTCACAGTTTTTGTAAGTATAAGTGTGAAAATATGAAAGCATACTTTAGGGCGTAATTTTTATTATTTGTCAGAAAGGTGGAGAAGGGAATAAAATATTCGGCGCAGCCGAATATAGCGCTCTGAACTTGTTTTTAAATATAAATATGAAAATATTAAGGCATATAATTTCTGTTATTTGCTGGTAAAGTAGTGAAGGGTATAGAAGATTTGGCACAGCCGCATATGCGCTCTAATTTTTTTTTTTATTTTTTACGTTGAGTAATAATACTGTTTTCTAAAAAAAAATCTGTCGCTCAATAAATTTTATCAAATTTAATTTTTTACGTTACTTGATAACAGTTATTGTTCAAATATATTATTTTTACGTTGCTTATAAATATTCTCATAAACGCACAATTTTTTTTAATTAACTTACCAAAAATGGGCATAAAATAAATTAAGGGCTACAAAATAATTTTTTAAATTATTAATTGACTAAATTTAAAAAATTAATGTCAAAAAACTTAAAATGTGCATTAATTTTTTTGCGTTGTAACTTTGGTAGTTTAATGCCTTTTTTATGGCATTTTCCTATATACACAATTAAACTAATAAAAGAATTTAGCATTATTAATAATGTATTGACGACACTTCGGATAACATCAAAAATTCGGTCTGGCATTGATTCGACTAATTTTTGAAGAAAATCACTGCAAATTGCTTCCTAGGCTTGCTTAATTTTTAGCTTTAACTCCATTATTGTCATTATGGTTTCATTCCGTGCATTCATTTTCGGGCCATGTACCCCCACAGATTCTCCTTTGGATTTAAATCCGTACTGCATTTTACCAGTTTTATCAAAATTTCAACGTTTCGAACTTTTCGAAAACTGGTTTCTCCAAAAAGTCAATCAGCCTAGTCAATATCTATTAGAGGACCAAAACTACGCAATTTGACATTTTAATATATCACGAAATTTTCAAAAACATTGTACTATTGTACAGCCAATATTTGAAGGTACGAGTATGTTTGTACTAAAATACGCAAAATCGGTTAACAAATAACAAAGTTATGGGCCATATATCAGAAAATGCTAGTGTCCGTCGTAACTTCATTTCACACGATATCTTCTAAACAGAAACATGAAAGGAAACGAAATTTTTTACAGATAATTCGAAGAGGGACATAAAAATTTGAATGCGTTTGTGTATTTTATTTGTTTACGCGCTTTGTTGCGAATGTGTTTGTTATATCTAGAACATAAAAAAATTATAAATTTTTTCTTGCTCTTTTTGTTATGTGTTTTGTTTTTGTTTTTGTTTAACCATGCGACAAGAACTCGCTTTGTTGAAAGCTAGAACATAACTAAATGATTTTTTGTTTTATATTCATACTCAATTGTTTAGCTTCGTTAGCATTCGTTTTGTGTATGTAAAAGGATGAAATCGCTCGGCTATGGAGTGCTATGGGCGCTTTTGCCTGATCTACATATATTTATGTCTCAGAAGCCATTGAGATTCCTTGCACGATACTTACAGAGAATATGCAGAAAGGAATCATCATCTACATACATATATATTTTTCACGAATTTAAAAATACCATATTTTGAGTTACGTGACCGCGAAATTTAATTCGCGAATTATAGACTATTCAAATTCAACATAACAACATGTTTCAGGTATTATTTTAAAGGTAATTTTATTATCTTTAACTGTAGACGTCAATGAAAACATTTTTATAAAGACAATTTATGTCATTTTAGGAGTATTGTAAATCGCTAACCATCATGGAAATCATACTAAAACATGGTATTTGCGTTATCAGTGTTAAAGTTAATATGCTCGCCAAACTTCATTAACAAAAAAAAAGAAAATTTTTTTTGTCTTATTTTTCTCTGATTATAAACGAAACAATACAAATTGAAATAAATATTTCGTATATATTTTTTGTAATAATTCATAAACTATTGCTAGTGTCAGAATGCTAATTACCAAAATTATAGAAAACATTCTCACCATTAACATATATTTTTTTAAAACTTTTAAAAAGACCATCTTTTGAGATATTTAAGAAGAAAAAAAGTTATGTTGTACGTCATATTAAAGGTAATTTTGATACCTTTGATATGACACCTCAGTAAACTTTGTATAATAAATACTTTGAAAGAAGTTTGCAATTTTGTATATACAACTTTGTACATTTTTTTTAGCTATTTTATTAAAAATGTTCCAGCAAAATGAGTTATGTGTAGTTTTTTGAAAGATTTTATTATTGCTCTCTTGCATCTAATAATCCCGATTTTTGTTTATGTAATATCTGTTGTAATTGTACTAAGGTTACAACTAATCGTATAAATTTCCAAGAAATTTGCCAAATTACAAAATAAAATAGTTTTTTTTGCTCTCCTGAAAACCTAATAAAAACACATAACTATTTTTGTGGGGGCAGGAACGATATAGAAAAAATATATTTTCCCAATTTCGATGAAATACGGTATACACATTCTCTATGTCAATACAAAATTTGAAGTATTTAAAAATTTTCAAATTCGTCATAATTTAGTTTTTATCACGGTTCAAAGTTCACTTTAAGCAGCAACTTTTTAAAATACATTAATTTTAAATCCATATGCCTTCTAACCCATTCGTCCGATTTAAAAAAACTGTGGCTCAAAATAATGCCTAATAAATTTAGTTTCTAAGTATTTTTATAAAAAATTATATCTTCCATTTTCATAATTTAACTTAAAATGTTCCTTAGAGTTGGTTTTCAAATGGATATGATGGTATTGATCTGCTACTGCATTTTGACCTGGAATGTACTCAAATGTTATATTATACGTTTGTACCTGTAATGCCCATCTTGTAAGGCAACCTGTAAGGCTTTTTAAATTAAATAACCATCTTTGGGGTTGGTGATCAGTAAGAACTAATACGTGTGAACCTTCTATGTATCCTCTAAACTTTTGAACTGCCCAAACGAATGCTAAAGCTTCCCGTTCTGTTGTGGAGTAAATTTTCTTCGCAGGAATTAATAAGCGACTAGCATATTCAATAGAATGTTCAGACTGCTTTTCCCCTAGAGTAAAACAGCAAATTTGCTTTCATCTGTTTTTAATATAAAAGGCAAGTTTTCATTGACTTGTTGCAATATTGGTGGTGACGTTGAACACTTTTTCAATGAATTAAAGGCATTTTGTTCTTTTTCAGACCATTGACAAATGGCATTACTTTTCGTTAAATCCGATAAAGGTTTTGAAATGTTTTTAAATGAAGACATAAAACGTCTATACCATGAGCAGGTTTGTAAGAACGATAAGACTTCTTTTGGATTTCTGGTTATATGATGGAAATCGATCGCTTTTAAATCGCACGGTTTAAAAATTTGTGATGAATTTCGATAGATTTTAAGAATAATTTTTTGATCAACGCTTTTTTTTTCTTTACAAAAATACAACACTATTGAAAACCAAGGATATACTTTTCTTGGAACACTTAAAATTTTATAATAAAATCTATTAAAAAAGTGAGTTTACTGTAATTTTCATCAATATAGAAAACGAAAAAATAAATACATCACACATTTTTTGATTTCAATTCCTTTCGTTTTCAAAATCGATTTCCATCACATATCCGTATGGCATTTGTTTTTTCCGGTATCAACTTTTAACCGATCAGCTGTAAGTATGTGTCCTAAATACCTGACTTCCGGCTTGCATAAGAAACATTTTTCCCGGTGAAGATAAAAACCAAATTGCTTGAGTCTTTTAAACGTTTGGTTTAGATCTGAAATATGTGTTTCGTTTGAGCATATGATAAAGGCTTATAATAAATCCAACGTTTTCTCATTGATGATAGTACAGGGTCTGATGATAACAATAGGCTATTAAAAATATCCTCGTGTTGTGACGTTCTGGAGCATATCCTGGAGCTGAATAATTGAACGTGCTTAAAATCTCTGTTTCTTGCTTCTGGAGAATCTTCTGTAAGCTCTCCAAGTGGAAGAATATTTCAATTATAATTTCGCCATGGCACAATACTTTATGTACTGTTGGTGTCATTTCTTTCCATGGATATAGAGAAACAAGTAGTTTAGATATTTCTTTTGCATATTCTCCAAATCGAGCAGAGTTACTTTTGTGCTTACAATTAATTGCCATTAGTAGTATGTTAGTCCTTTGAAAGAAGTTGTAAATCATTTATTTCATCTTTAATATATTCCACTAAATCCTTTGTTGTTGTCTTCGGCTTCCTTGTGTATTCGAACTAACTAGGTCTGCAAAAATGTTTTGATCCTGGAGTGGTGTTAAGCCATATATCTCCAAATGAGTTTTTACACTTTGCTGAAGATTGCTTTAAGGAATAAGATCGCATTCTTAATGGCACCAAAGATGCTATAAATACGTTTTTATAATCCGTCATTTTCATACTTCCAATAGCATGCTTGTATTCAGGAAGGGCTGATAGTCTCTCACATCCCCACTTACAGATTAATACAACGTCGCTGCTATTTACTTTTTCCAAATGATCTGCAGATACCTGGTAGCTGTATTCTCAAGCAAAGAAGATAGCTCTACACATGCTTCCTTTTTGGTAATCGAAATAGATGGTAAAATAGAGTGCTTTTTTTCTTGAATATCCTTGTATGATGGTAGAATTGAGTGTACCTTTTCAAGCAGAGCTTTTCTTAAAATTTGATATTTGTTTCGGCTGAGGTTCAGTTCAAGCATTAAAGCAAATACATATTCCTCTTTAAAATTGGATTGTGATGTTGGAGTAGGTACACTTTCGGCAATCCGTTTAAGACGTTTTGGTGATGCAGTTGGCAGTATTTCAGCAATATTAATTGATTATGGACCAGTCTTTTCTTCTTAGATCTTGTAGTTAAATCATCATATGTCTTGAAAGGTGCTCCAGTTGATATTTTGCACGCCGATATTTCTATATCAGTATCAATCCAATCGGAATGTTTAATTTTTAATCTGTTAGTGCGCTGATTCAAGGACTTCATTTTCAAAAAGCTCTCTATCTGAGATTTACCAATGACGTCGACTTTTGCATGATATGTAGTTTTTATGAATTGTACTATAGCTTCTAAATGATTAAGATCATTTTTAGATAAACTCCACAGAACACAACACAATTGTTCATGTTTCAATGTTATCACCATGGTCATCAACTTCGCTATGATGCTGATAAGGAGTAGCCGCGCATTTATATATATCTATTAGATATATCGCACAGGCATATATATTTACAGGTATTCTGTGAATTTTCATTAGGTAAAATATCTGATGGAGTCAATTTGGAAGAGTACCTATACCGAATTCTTTGATATTATATGGTGCTGTTAGGTATCACCGGAAAGGATATTACCTGTGCTCATAAAAATATAGATTTTGAACCATAAGTAATAGATAAATGCTGCAGCTAGGTATCACCGGAAAGGATACCTGTACATTGTCACTAGATCATAAATATATAAATTTTTAACCATCAACAATAGATAAATACATTTGTTAAATTTAGGTAAACACCATAAATGTAGACTAACAAAATACTTATTGATTAAGTTAAAATAGACATTATTGGTTTGTTTTGTTATTTTAAATTCATTAATAGAAATATATGAATGCTTAGAAAAGGATAAAGATTTACTTAAATTTGGGAAATGTGGCAACCCTATTAAAAATAAAAAATATTTATTAATTATTTTTATAAAAATATTTTGTGTATAGATATTATTAAAAGTATACAGAAATATTCACAATTTTCTAAGTAATTGTTCACGCAAAGCTAAAGGCAAAAGTTGCAAGCTTGTGAAAATATAGTCATATATACAATAAATTGGAAATATAAATGCTAAAGGCGCATATTTCTGAAAGGAGGCATGATATTGACTTGAATCTTTTTCGAAAGATCGGAAATTATATGTGCTAAAGGATAGACTTAATTTGGAATACATATTTTTAAAATTTCTTTTGCTATTTAGAAATAAACTAAACAAAAGTCCCAATTTGGGGTTTTTGGAGAAAATACAAATTTTTTAATTGTAATAACATATTTCTTTATAAAGATATCTTAATGAAATTTGCAAGAAATGTGGATCTTCTTAATATAAATAAAAGCGCGTTAACCAAATTTCAATCAGATGTAGGGTTTTCCTGAGTTCCCAAAAAACTAATGGAAATTCCCCAAAAATGAAAATCCCATTTTTGGGAATTTTTTGGCTATAGAATCCACATTTTTCCGAAGTCCCGCAGATTTTGATTTAAAACTTTTAACAACATATTGAAGATTCTTAAAATATATTCCGCTTGTCGATTCGTGCTTTGGGATTTGAGAAAATATGGTCTAAAATCAAAACTTTCCACGAGTTGTCCGCCCGTTGTATATATCCAGGTGCCACCGGGTCCTTGGATAATACCCGTCTAAATCTAGACAACACATGGATTCACAGAAATGCATCCATGATGTCCGTTTTGCCCGTCTTATGGCCTTCTTACGCTTAATGAGGCTTTCCCTATAGCTGTCCCAGTCAGTCTGATTCCTCGTTAGTTTGGCTCTATTGAACAGCCTTCTAACTGTAGACCATTGGACCATAAGTTCACTAGTCCACCATTTCGGCTGCCCCCTTTTGCCAGGATAAATCACCGGGCAGCTGAGCTCAAAGCTATTCTTAGGTACAACCGTGAAATTATTCACGACTCCCTCGATACCCTCAGCTAAATTTCTCCAACCCTCAGTATCTCTTAAATCCCTATCAACTAACTCACCCGATGACTTTCAATCTGTCCATCTGGAGTTCCTATAAGGTCTTCCCCTCGGTTTCAGAAAGTTAAGACTGAAGGATATCATGCCATGATCCGAAAAGGAATAATCCATAGCTACCCTCCAGTCCTTGACAAATTCACTACCTCGGTTCGCTAGTGTCACATCTATAACCGTTTCCCTATCTTTTGTTCTGAATGTGGGATCATTACAGGTATAAATTTTATATTGCAGATATAAATATTATAACTAGTTATAAATTCAAATACTAACTCACACCTCTTGTTGATATCACTGCTTCCCCATTGGCAGTGGAGAGCATTCGCATTACATCCAAGAACCATGTATACTCCTCTTTTCCGGCAGTGCTCCGCCAATTGCTGCAGAGCGATGCCCGGACGCCTCGTATGGCATGTACACGGATGCCAGTATGAGCCTACGGCCTCCAGTGGCTTCCCATTGGACTGCTGTAAGGTTGCCAAACAAATGAAGAAGATTAATATTCAGATCATTATTAGCTAATATACATGTTCGTACCTTCTCCAATGTGGATGGTATGAACAGGTTATACTCCGTGGCCCTTAAACCGCATACCCTGGTGTTGTTAATCCAAGGTTCCTGGATAAGTGTCACGTCCACTTTGGAGCCAATGAGGAGCTTTGTCAATTCTGTTGAGGCTGCTTCTCAATGATGCAAATTAATTTGCACCACGGACAGCCTCTTTGCGCTTACTCGATCTAGCATATCTAAATCTAATAACCCCAAAACCAACATTGACAACTCTCCCCAGTGACTCCAAACTCTTAAGAAACTCCAGATCCATAGCAAATCTGAAGTCTCTGCCTTCATTCTCCTTACAGGTCATGGAGTTCACAATCTTACATTGACCTGTAACAAGACCTTCGTTCTGATTTTCCAGTACTCTCAGAATGGTCAATATTGGACGCAAAGGCAACTCAGACGCCAGTATCACCTCAAGTTTTACCCCACGGATGGAGAGAATTGCACTAACCAACTGCGTTTTTAAGAAATTTAACAGTTTTCTCATTACTGCATTTGATCCCTTCATCCAGTCAGCGCTTTTGAAGGATACCTCGTCCGGCCTTCCTTTTACAATGTCAATCTCTTCAATGAGCTTGTGTTCAATCTGATGAACTTTGTCAATGACAACAGCTTGAACACAGTTCAGCAGCACTAATTCCTTCGCTTTTTCGATGTTGAGCGCTGTTCCCTTCCTGACCCAGCTCTTTTAGTAGCCTCTTTGTGGAGGCAATTTAGCAGAGCTGGAAGGTATGCGAGCACCCTTCTGAACTATTGAGGTTTGCTGGTCATCCCCATATCTGGCCCTTTTAGTGACCTCCTTTTAGGGATCCTTAGAAGAGTCGTATGGGATTTGACCAACAGCGCTCGAAGAAGAAGGTCGCTTGCCAGAGATCCTTATTGTTTCCACTGGTTGAGCTGGTCGACCTATGACATACTGCCTTCTTGCTTGTTGAAGGCTGATCATGTCCAGGCCTAGCATCCCTGACAATCTTTTGTAAGTTACCAGTTTTGCTGACTGGTGCATGAACATCCACACCATCGATAGTCTTTGGCTTGCCAGTCCTTATCTGCTGGTCCAGAATTATTGCAGTTTGGGCTGGTTCACCACTACCCTTATCCTCCGCTCCGGCACGAATTGTTGAGAATGTTGACCTTCCTCCTGTGCTCTTGTGGGACACCTCTGAAGTGCTGCCCACATTCTCACCCAATCCTTAAGGGCAAGACATTCCCAGAGAGTCACAGACAGGTCCGTAGATCCATTCGAATCTTTTAACGTTCCTCCTGTGTTTTCGGACAAGGTACTTATCCTTGCCTGCAAGTAGCGTTGAGCCTCTCTTAGCTATATTATACAGATAGATAAGAGAAGCTTTTGCGCCACTTTGAGTCTTCTCCTACTTAGTTCGACTTGTGACATCGCATTGCCGTGAGCCGCATGACCTCCTGAGACCGTCGAAATATCCCCTTGCTCAGACCCCGCCTCGACGCTTCGGTTCCACTCTTGACGCGAGTTGAAATCACAGTGATCTCGTGCTTTATATTCATATCCAAGAGAAAGATCCCCGAGCTTTTGTGTGGCACAGATCCTAACAAAGTGATCCCTCGAGATGCCCAAAAACTTATCCGTCTCTGATGGTAGGCCCAACAACTGACTTTCCTGTTCTAGAATGTCCCGTTGGACCCCCATCAACACTAAATCGTCGTCCGTGTTAGTCTTGTCGAATGAATTTTAATTTGAATTTGTAGTATCTATTATGTCCTACGATTATGCCAGTAAAAGGAGGACCATCTCTCGCAGTGACGGCATGCGCGAACTAGGCTAAAGCTTACAACCAACCCATGCCAACTACCCATTCAGGTCCTAGGCAGTGCTGCCAACCACCTTGACCTTTAAGTGCACTGCATTTATTTGGCCTAAGGAACTCTAGGACCAGAGATAATACCCGTGATCTGAACATTCAAATTAGGGGCCTTTAAGCACCATGTACCAGAATGTGCAGGTCATGTACCTTAAAAGCAGTCTCCCTATCCGCCACCTGGGGACACGTCTGATAGGAGTAAATGCAGCAAAAGACTCCACACGGAAAAATAAAGCCAGAAAAAAGTGAAATTTTGTTTTTAGTTCAAAAACTTATTTTTCTATTCTCATTAGTTCTTAATTACTTTTAAAGATAATGTATTAAATTTATAAATAAAACATAAAACGGATCCCAGCAAAATGAATGAAAAATCGCCCAAAAAATGTCCATACAAATTTGGGTCATATTTCACATGGTCGATTTTGTAAGTCGATAAAACTAATTGTTATTTTTGATTTGGAGAATAAAGCACCGCTGATGAACATTTTTGTTAAATATAAATAATCGCAATTGAATGTATTCTTCCGCTCGCAGCTTCTCTTGATTGTGTCGTAGGAATCGAAGTCGTTCGCTCTCTATCTTCGTGTACATGTTTACCACGAATTATTGACACAACTCACAACATCGCAGAATGATGTTATCGTGACCGCGTCGAATTATCATACAATACGCGTAAAAATCCATACAGCTCATTTTTTGTTTGTTTCTGCTCCTGTGACAACCTACATAAATATAATAAATAATTTAA
Organism: Protocalliphora azurea; assembly: GCA_932274085.1. Lineage (NCBI taxonomy): Eukaryota > Metazoa > Arthropoda > Insecta > Diptera > Calliphoridae > Protocalliphora > Protocalliphora azurea. The sequence continues at coordinate 52,590,323 of OW026521.1, read as the reverse complement.
ATATAAATCAAAATTTAATAATGATGTTCACAGTGAATGAACTACCTGTTGCGGGATAACGTTGTTTAATGTTAATACAGTATCCATTTTGTCTCTTCCAGAAAATTAGCGAACATTGGAGAGCGTCGGTGTTTGTCGGCGATAAAGTCCACGAATCACGATTTCTCGCGATGATGTAGGGTTGCCAACTATAATTCCAGCAACGACGTCAACAACAGGCGCATTGAATCGACGTACGTGCTCTCCAACTGGTCTTTATCAGGATTGATGATAACAGCGTGATTTTCACTTTGCAATTCGTGCATGTGTGATTTAAAAAAAATTTTAATAATTCATTGTGCACATTCAAAAGGGCGTCCAGTTCACCGACGATGCGCTAGGCGTTACCCGGATTGAGGTTGTTTTAGCTGCAATGTGCATCTACACGATTCATGTCTTCACCGCCCATGAAGTAGATTTGTAAAAATATATGTGATTTGTTTGGCATTGGCAGCAATGAGCCTACTTTGTCGTATATTTGGCCATTTGATTTTGAACGTTGAATTGAATTGTTGTCCATTTTCAGCAGTATTTCGAACTATTTCTGTTTCTCCAAAAGAAGTCATTTGAAAGTATGAATTGAATGTGCGAATGGACTTCAGGAAGTGGTTTGAATTTGGATACGTGTTTCAATTTCTGGTAGTTGCACTTTTCCTGATGCGCAACTGGCTCATGCTTGAATTTGAGCGCATGACAATGGGGAAATTCTTTGTCCATAGCACCAATTACCACTTTCGGATGAGAGGAATATTCAACATCTTGTGCGTACACGAATGCAAGATGAAGGAACGAAGCGGATGTTAATGCTCGATGTACTTGTTGGCGTTATTGTTCATTTACTCTTTGTGTGGCAACTACGAACCGGCGCGATTGTCTCCGTTCAAGTTGTTTTTGTTGATTCCGTTCAGCTCATACCTTTTGTAATTGAGATTCACGCAATACCGCCATGCTTCCACAAACGTTTTCATTATCTTGTAGGGTTTGTTCGTCTGTTCGTGCTGCTCTAAAATTTCCTACGTTTGTTGCATTATTCGTTTGACTGCTCAATGTCTTCCTGGCATTGTTCATTGTAATACTCACAGACAAACAGACAAAAGTTGTGTGATTACTGATTTATGTATATCGTTCCTATAAAATTGTCAGGATTGTAAAAATGTATTGTTATTCTTATTTTTTGATGCCAAATGGCAAGAATTACAAAAAAAAAAATTTTTGTCAAAAAAATAAATAAAATTTCCAGAGAATCGGTTAATTAATTAAGAAGGTATAGGAAGCGTTCCTTTTAGTATAATTAAAAAATTTAATTAATAAAGAAGACATGGCTAGGGGGAGCTTTTACACGTTTTGCCCTATTTTACGTCCTAAATGTTGGAATTTAAAAAAAAATTATATCTTTAAGTTCCTCTCAGATGTCACAGTGCCTGCATGCCAAATTTTAAGAAACTGGTTGATTAGTTAAGAAGATATAGGGAACGGTATCTTTTACCCCTCTTGTTCTATTTCACGCCCTAAATAACAAAAATTATAGGCCATAGGTCCTTTCAGATGTTTCACTTGTCCTAGCAATATGAAATATACTTTATGACCTATTCTCATATCTAACAAATACATATGCAAAATTTCATAACATTCGGTCAAGTCGTTTCGGAGAAGTTCAATTACAAACACCGTGACACGGGAATTTTATATATATATAATATATATAATATATATATATATATATATATATATATATATATATATATATATATATATATATATATATAAACAAAAAACTATGTTTTGATATTGACGATTACAAATAGTCGATTTGACGATTTTTCTCTCCAAATTTGACGATTTTTCAGAAAATTTGTCTGCAAGTTATGATCAAAATATGTGCACGTAACAGAATATGTAAGATTTTTCTGTCAGAGAGTGTCAAATTCGCTCTCTATATATATAAGTATATATTAGGATTATAAAAAGTATTTTGAGGCTGTTGTGACGAGAGCTCTACACAACTGTCTTATAAGGTGAACGAATTTCTTAAATAAAAAGAACATGCTTGCTCTGTGACTGATTGAAAATAATGATATGTTATAACATTTGTTATAATTCTCTTCTGCGGGGGTTATCTCACATATAATGTCAGCGTTAATCTCAGTTGTATACCTGGGATAAGATAATGTAAACAAAAGAATAATGAAAAAATAAAATAATTAAAAAATAAAATAATTAAAAAAAATAAACAATCATGATCAAGCATGTTAATAATGAGTGAAACAGTAATATGGAATTATTATAATTATTTTTTAATAAACTCCATTAATCATAGGAAAATCGAGCAAAAATTTGGTAAATGATTAATAAAATATTATGAAGTATAAGTAAATAAAAAAATACTGCCTTTTTTGCCTTATTTTTTTGGATCATTTAGTCTTTTCCGAACTTCTTTATAGTCAAATTTAGCCTTATTTTTCTCACCTCTAGCAACACTTCTTAGCAACAATATTAATATTAAAATACAGTTCTATAAATTATTGAATTCATTATACATGCATGTAATTATTATAATTTTATAAAATAATAACATAATAAATAAAATAAAGTTGTTCTGCTACAAATTGATATTATTTTATACACTACTTTTCCATTTTGCCCAGAACAAAATGGTGCGTGCAAAGTTGAATGGTGCTGAACTGCCAAATATCTTATGGGCTGAGTGTGTAATTGCTGCAAATTATATTCAAAATCGTTTATCTAGTAAATCTTTAAGCAAAATTCTTTTTTAATTTTGGTTCAATAAAAAGCCAGATTTTGTATCACATTAGAGCAAAATATTTGTTGAAATACCTAAGTGCAAGCGACCAAAACTTGATGGCGTATCTGTAGAGGGTATATTAGCAGGCTTCGAAGAAAATACTAAAGGCTACAGAATATTAAGAAAAGGATCTAATAATATTATAATTTAGTTAGGATATCAAATTTAACGAATAAGTTTTAATTCCTCAACAAAGTATATTGGATCATGAGCAAGAAGGTATTTCAAATAATATATACGAGTACAAACATAAAAATGATGTTATGAAAGAATCACAATAGGAAATAAATCAACAAAATCAAGAGGAAATACGTCAACAAAACCTAGAAGAAATTCGACAACATATACCAAATGATGAGATTACAGAACAAGTTAAAGTTCGTCGGCATCTATTAATTGGTCTCAACAAATAAACCAGTTATTTTTGGTGAAAACTTCGGATGACAATACACCAAGTAAGTGGAATGAAATGATAAAAATGGAAAACTCTGACCGTGAATTATGGCTAAATGTTGCTTACAATGAACACCAAAGTCTTCTAAAGAATAAAACGTGGTTGTTAACGAAGTTACCAGAGGGCAAAAAAAGTAGTCGGATGCAAATGTGTTTTCCAAACCATAGTGATACGTTAAATAAATCAAAATATAAAGCTCGCTTGGTAGCTAAGGGCTACACACAAACGTTTAGATGTTTAACGTTTTAGATGTAAAATCAGCACTTTTAAATGGAAACATACAAGAAGAGATTTACATGGAACAACCCCATGGTCATATTCAAAAAGGAAATGGACATTTAGTTTGAAGATTACAAAAGTCAATTTATTGTTTAAAACAAGCTTCAAATTCGGGGTATGACACATTAGATAGTGTATTAAACAGAATTGGATGTATTAAAAGTAAAGCAGATACTTGCTTGTATATTAAAGAAATGTAATAAAACATTGTGTACATACACTGGTGCATATTCCTATAAACGCATTTGAAATATTTGTTTTTCTTTGAGGTATATTCTTTTCTCTTAACCAAAAACAATGTTGTATTGTTACTCGCGATATAACGGTACTTTTTTATGTAAGAAACATTTGTTTCTTGCTTTTGTTGTTTTCTTTAATTTAAACATTTAACAGTTTTTGTTGTTTGCTTCTCTTAAGGTTAGCAACTGATGACAATATCTCTGTTTACTGGAAATAGTTTTGTTTTAATTTTGAAATTTCAGCTTAAGGGATGCCCAAAGGACCTTTTCTTACAGACCAGGAAAGAATACAAATTCAATTATTTCGTGATCAAGGCTGTTCTAACAGAGAAATGAACGAAAAGTTAACCGTTCGGAAGGAGTTATTCGAGGCTTTCTTAAGTAAGGGCAGAAATGCGGAGTGCGGAAACCAACAAAAGGTAATCATAAATTAACAAAAAGGCAAATTAATAAAATAAAAGAAGAAGTCACCTGCAATAAAAAATAAACTTGAACTTCCTGTCACTTCCAAACACATTGCGCACATTTTGCGAACAGATGGTAACATAAAATGGAAGAAACCAAAACGTAAGCCAATGTTAAAACAGCATCATTAAAATTTGCGAGCAAATATATAAAATAGACAGATGAGTGGAAGATGTTGGAAGATGTTCTTTTCTCATTTATGAATGAAAAAGTTAAGGAAGATTGCATATTCCAACAGGATAACGCTGCATGTCCCGAACCAATCTAAATCGTGGTTTAATGAACATAGTATTCCACTATTGAACTGGCCGGCTGTGAGGGTACGGCCCGCAAAGTTTACGCAAGAAATGTACAAAATGAAACTATAATGACAATAGCAAAGATAAAACTAATAATTACGAAAGCCTAGGAAGGAATTTACAGTGATTTTCTTCAAAAATTATTCGAATCAATGCCAGACCGAATTTTTAAAGTTGTCCAAAACAAAGGTTCATCAACACATGATTAATAATGCTAAATTGGTTCATTTGTTTAAGTGCGTATATGGGAAAATGCCATAAAAATGGCATCAAACTACTAAAATTACAATGAGAAAATTAATGTACCTTTTTAGTTTTTTATTATTAATTTTTTAGGTGAAGTAAATAAATAATTTAAAAAAATTAATTGTAGCACCTAAATTATTTTTTAGCCTCATTTTTTAAAAGTTTATTAAAAGATTTGATGTGCGTTTATAGGAATATGCGCCAGTGTACATATTTTCATTTGTACCAAAAATTAAAAATTAATTTTAAACATTTCTAAAGAATTAAACAATTACAATACGTTAAGAAGTTTTTTTTTATATTGAAAGCATATATAATTTTCAGCTAATGTAATATTTTTTAATACGAATATGTTAACTAATATATTTATTAATATACAACACAAAAAAACAAAATATAAAGATTTATACCATTAAAAAGGGAACAAAAACTAAACAAACAGAAAAATTTGTGTGTCAAGAAATTCTTTTCACATTTATAAAACGACTAAAGAAAATCACAAAATTTAATATGATAGTAGCTGGCATGTATAACTGCTTGCGAAACATTTTTCATCAAATAAGTTAATAAATTAATGTCATAGTCAATTGAAATTTCATATATTCCACCACGCAATATTTGAGTTAATAGTGGTCGTGTAATACCTCTTAGCCACTTTCTTCTTCACATATGTGGGCAAAAGTTTAATGTGGAGTTAAAGTGTGAACTCTTTACTAGTATATTCAACACTTATGCAATGAAACAGTAGCAGCATTACTAATATTTGGCCTTGTGTGCTTGAAGTCATTATTTCAACATAACTTGTATTTTGGCTTGTTATCCATCATAAACTCTGATTTGCAACTTGTTATTAAACGAGCTTTCAAAGCCTTCAAATGTTGTTGCACATCTATGATATCTTATAAAAATACCGAATTTCCACATACTTTAAATAAAATACGTTTGTTTAAGTCTGTAATTAAGAATATTTTCTAAATATGAATATATGAATATTTCCTTTTTAGAAGGTTTCCGTCATACTCTGTCTGGATTCAATATTATTACAACATAATCTTAGCATTATCACAAAATATTAATTCGCCCCAGAAATTTTTAGACTTATCAGCATCCATAATAGCAAATAATAATAATTTTTCAAAATTTTGCCTCAATAACAGTGTCTCTTTCCTCGCAGCTTTCAACTTGCATTTCTATTCGTTCAGTGTCTTTCTTATTGTTTCTTGAAATACAAAAATTACATACTCTTCCTGGTGGATATTTGCGAAATTTCCTTAACTTTTCTATGTTCTAATTACATTCATATTGAATTTTTTGGTAACATCCGTTCAAAGAAATATACACAAAACAAGATGCAAAAGAAATTGCAATGTTATAAAATATTTGCTAATTTTGTAAAATAAAGTTGTTATTATTCTTTGTAAAAACAATTTCTTGGCATATTATATTTTGAAATTAAAGATTTAGGTATAGTTTCATCCTATTTAGGTACACAAATTGAAAGAAATACGGATCTTTTATTACACCATCAAAATAAATTCAAGAAACTTATAAAAGAATGTGAATTAGAAGATGCCAGATTTTATAAAAATTAATAATGAAGAGAATTTACTTCCAAATAATGAAAAATATTGGTCAGTAGTTGGTACGCTGTTACATAATTCCATAATTTCAAGACCTGACAAAGCTGCTGCAGTTTCTATGTAGGCTCGAAATATTCATTCATTTCATTTATTATATCCCAACAACAATAGAAAATACACTCATTTAAAATTATACAGATGCTAATTGGGCAGTTGAAGAATATCGTAAGACTGCGAGTGGTTACATATTTTTATTAAGTTGTAATATTATATCATGGTCATCAAAAAAGCAATCAACCATAGCATTATTTTCAACTGAAGCTTAATTTATAAATGCATCTTATACCGGTCAAAAACTTCTATGGTTAATACAGCTAATAAAGGATATGAATATATCTGTTTAAAAAAAACCCATTCCAATATATGAAGACAATTAAAGGTGTAGAAAAATAGCAACGTTATCAAAATTGCACTGCAGATCAAAACTTACAGACATCAAGTTTCATTATAAAAAAAACAATCTACAAGAAAATAGAATTATTGATCTAAACTATTATGCTTCAAAGCAATAATTAGCAGATTTTCTTACCAAACCTTTACCATTACCGACATTTAAAAATCTTACTACCAAAATATTATGTTGAGAGGGTGTGTTGGATATCAACAAGATGTTTACTTGTGTTTGAAATACTTTTGTTCTAAATTTATCAATGATTTTTGTATAAACTATCAAAGAAAAGTTTTTAATAAAATTGTTATTATCTTTGTGTCTTCCCTACAAAATACAACTTCTTGTATTTTATTCGTGAGGTGATGTTGAAAAAATTAACTTTTAGTAAAACAACTCACATATTTCAATAATAATTTTACATTTTTTAATGTATTTTTGTTTTGTGTATGAAAATATTTGAATAGATTTTTCTGAAATTATTTTCATACATAATAAATGTCTGTGTGTCACAAAGAGTTTGGATTTAAAATGAATGAAATGAAAAAAGTTTTTATTTTTTAAAAATGCTAAAAAATATTTATAAATCTAAGGTGGTATATTCACCGAAAATTACATCTAAAAATGCGAATACATACATTTTTGTAATTTTTTCTTTAGTTGAAAACGACAAAAATAGAATTAAACGCAGTTTGAATTGTGCTAATCGTTTAAGTGGTTTCCGATATATTGTTATTTTATGTTTTTCAAAATATTAATAGGTAAAGAAAAATCGCGAAATTTTAAAAAATCGCAAAATTAAAACAGAAACTTATAAATAGGTTCCTTAATATTCTAACTCAGACAGTCAGAGATCGTCTATGAGTCATTCGATCTGCAAACAACACGAAAAAAGACCTCCCCGAATTTATTGATATTCTGTACAAGTTTTATTACCTTTAACTGTAGACCTTAACGAACGTTGTAACATACATATTTCGGAAGATATTCGTATTTTTACAAAGACAATATATGTTATTTTAGAAGTAATTGTAAATCTCGAATCGTCGTGGAAATCATACTAAAACTCAATATTTTCATTACCAGTGTTAATGTTAATATTCTTCCCAAATTTCACTAAATTTATATGATTTATGGAAGCAATTGGCCATTTTTCTAATTAGCAAAACATTTTCATCATTAATCACAATATATATATATATATATATATATATATATATATATATACATATATATATATAAAATTGTTTTAAATTTTTAAGAAGACAATTTTTTGCGATATTTACGATATGCGAACTATAAATCGCTAGATTTATTGTCAAAATATTTCCATTTGGTCGCACTGAGAATCCTGCTTTCAAAGATTATTTTTAAAATTGTTTGTATTGTTCCACCATGATATAGTTATTTTATACAATTTTTCAACTTAATAAAATAAAATCGCTAATAATAAGTTGAATTTTGTAACTTTCTTTTATACGTATACAAATTGTTTCATTAAAAAAACATTAGAAATTTTCAAAATATTACTGAAATAAATTATTTTTTTTTTTTTAGTAAATGTTAGTTTTCTCAGCATCCCCTCATGGTTGAAATTTAAAACTTTTATATATTATTGCCAACAGATTAAGAAATATTTTAAAGAAAAACTATAAAAATAGAAGATATCGCCACCTAAAATTCAGAAGGCCGTAACCGCACTTTTAAATTTTGAATTTAATTTTAAAATTTAATTTAATCAAAAAACGTTATGAAAATGCTAAAGATCGTAACCACAATTTTTGGTTTTTAATTTAAAATTAAGCAATTAAGTACTATTTTTTAATCATTTACTTAAAGCAAAAACATATATATAAAGCATAAAACATTTTTCAGACAAAATTTGTCTTAAATGGAACAAATTTTAAATTTTTTAATGTATTTAAATGTATTGTAATGTTACGGCTCTTTGAATTTTAATATAGATGTTATTTTTAAAGATATGATTATGAAATTTATTGCGTGGATGTAGTTTGGGTCAGTACACTATAATCTAGTAAAAAAAAAAAACAACTTTATCCTTATTCTTTAAAAAAAAATAAATTTTTACAAAAATAATTTAAAACTAGATTTATTGAGCATCAGTTTGAGCCGATGTTTGTTGAAATCGGACAAATAGATTTTTTAAAAATTTCTAAAAAAAGTGAACCGTAAGAAAAGCGAAACTACAACGAATTTCAAAATATTGCAGAATTTAAAATTTTGTATTGACGTAATAAGTGCGTATATAAAATTTTATCAAAATCGGTGGTGAGGTCAAAAATTGCGTTTTTCTCTTCGAAAAATTTTGTTTTCTCCCTATAATATAATTTTTGATATGTGTTTGTACATGTTTTAATTATTCAATAATAAAATAATATTTATGTATAAACTTTCATATTCACCAAAGAAAAAAATTAAGAAAATTAAAAAAAGAAATCTAAATATGTTGTAAGTTTTGTTGTTTTCAAAAACGGTTATTTTTTCCTTGAAATAAACCGGGGATTCTTTTAGTTGCAATTATTAAGACGTCAAAACAATTTGTCTTTAAATCCAAATACAAATCTTTATTTATGCTTTAAAACACAAACGTTATATTACACAACAGAAGTGTAATGACCGTCAAACTTACAACACAATAACAACTTTACGATTAAACTACAACTTAACGACTGAGAGATCACTGACTACAAACTACATCTGCTTATATACCAGTGACTAAGTTTTACCACAATCTTCTAGTAATATTAAAAACTATATATGATATATTTCCAAGGTATTTGTCTGGAGCTCTTGAAATACCAAATTATGTTATTTCTGTGATCAAAACAAAAAACTATAAGTTTTTACAAAAATCTGTCTATTACTTTAGGAGATAGTGTTCTGCATAAAAACATAATTCGTTTGATTTTAAATTTTTGCGAAATGTATAAATTAATATATGCTTTTTTCCATATTTCCTATATTAAAATTCATGATTGAATTTAATATACTTTCTTGAAATATGTAGTTTTTTAAAACATACATTTTATTTTCATAGTGCTTTATAAATGGAATAAGTACACAATTCATCATATTCAAGATATGTAACTATAAAACCAATATGTAATAAATAAAACCAATACAAATAGATTTAGCAGCAATATTATTGCTATTTTTTTCAAGTTTTGGTTAGAAGAAAGAGTTTTTTTGTATAACATGTGTATTATTCATAATAACCAAAAAATCCACGAAACTTTCCTCCAAAACTCAGACCTCGTGAAGTACCAAGCCTATTGATGATTGAGAGAAAACTACCAAATTTTCATTTGATTTTAAGAGTGTACTTTTGGATTTTGTCAATTTAAGTAAAATTTTCAGTAATTTTTAATAAAAAAAAAATAATATAACAAAATTCAGAAAAAGTGGTAATTAATATTGCTGCTTGTCTAAAGATATTTCCAAAATAGGATATTTAAGTAAATACCTAATTTATTTTCTTGCAAATTAATTTAGGTTATTTACCCTAAAATATGTGGATTTGAGCAACAAAAAAATTAATAATATTTGAAATTTGGAAAAAAATGCTTCAAGTATTACCAGTCTTATGTAAATATCTTTATTAATTTTATTGTTAATTAAATGAATTATTATTTTTGAAATATAATTTACTAGCTTTTCCTACAACCTTTTAAAACTTTCATTATGATGAATATTTTCTTTGTATGGGAGTTACGTCTCCCCCTGGATCCATTCGTCCTATTTTCATTTTATCAATGCGATATGATAAGCATAACAAATATTTTCTGTGTATGGGGGGGGAGGGGTACTACTTGCCCTGCTCCGATAGATAAATAAAATATCACTTTTCAATTTACGGACATACAGTATGATGCTGGAAAAATTTTAAGCAAATCAGTTTCGCGATTCGAGTTTTAAAAAAATACGCCTAAATGTGGCCGTAACATCAGATCAAAGTCCAACATAGCCTATAAAATTCTCCAGTGTAAGCACTATCTGTGTGTCAAATTTCATGTGAACTGCTACATTGACAATGTGCAAAATGGAAAACATAGATTTTTTTAAGTAGACGTAAAATGTAGGCGTGACATCCTATCGAGATCTAACATAGCCTATAACCACCTTCTGCAATAGTACTATCTGTAAGCCAAATTTCAGCCGTTCAGCCGTGTAGAAGTGATTGATCCACAAACAAAGAAATATACAAACCTACATTTCATTATAACTTACACCACCATAGGTGGTTGGAGTATTATGCGTTTGTGCTGATATTTGTAACGCATAGAAAAAGTTATCCAACACCAACCTTAAAGTATACCAATCGACTCAGAATCACTTTTTAAATCAATCTAACGATGTCCGTCCGTCTATCTGGCTGACTGGACGGCTGGCTGTCCATGTAAAATTTGTGCACAAAGCACGGGTCGTAATTTTAAATATAATTCAATGAAATTTGGCATGTGGGACTTTATGATACATTATTTCGCCTAGACTACATACAAATGTCCGCCCAGAATAGAGTTATTATTTGTTATTATTTATTAATAGATTTTGTATGTACATAATTAATTACAATATGATTGATATCTAAACCTATATATAGCATAACATGTTTGTTGTAATCCAGATTGGTACTATTCTAGGCAAGTAGATTACATTCATATAGTTTTGATTTTATATAATTTTTAATAAAGCCAGAAGAAATTTTTTAAGTTTACATTTTCATGGAAAATTAAAAGGCAAATTCATTTAAAATAAATCTTCTATATTTGAAACAAACTTCTATCTAAGTATTTATACAGAGAGTAAAAGTTTATGCCATTCAGTATGCATATAACATAATTTAAACTTAGTACGGTTTTACCAAAATATTTTATTCGAAATTCATTGTACATTGGGCAAAGACCGATGATATCAAATGTGTTTTCACTAGCATCTAAATTGCAAATTGTACAAATACCAACAGAGTTATTTCTAAAGGATCTAGCATTCAAGTCTAATAATCCACCTCTAGCTCTTATTATTAAACTGACTGGACATGGAGAAAACTATAAAGTATATAACGATGAAACATTGTAATCTAGATTTGGATATATATCATGAAATTATGAACTAGTAGCGCATTGTATATAATCATTACGTTCCTTAATTTGTATTTCCACTGTCTGCTTAGTGGTAATATTGAGTAATTAGGGGTAAATTGTCATCATGTAGACATAGATTTTCCCACTTCGTAGCCCAGTATATGTTGTGTTCTATAATATTTAATGCAAAAATGCGAGGAATAGAGTTTAAACACTCAAAAATGCCTTAAAAATAAGAATATTTTAATGTAATTCGGTGTAAGGAAGTTCTGTAAAAGTTTGAATCTTTCCACCAAATTTTATGAAAATCGGTCCACTATTGACTATAACTCCCATATAAATCCCTCTTCCGAAAATAACTTTGATGTGCATAAATCCCATAAGAATGTTAGTATCAAATTAATATTCGACACAAATAAGTTTTATGTAAGTAGCAAAAACACTGCTAAATTTTATGAGAATGGGTCTATGATTTACCATAGCTCCCATATAAACCCACTTTCAGCTAGATGTTAGTATCAACACATTATTCTGTATTTGTATATTCTAGTTTTCTATTAGTAAAATTGGCCAAAGGTGTAATATAAGTTCAATTCCCAAATTTTTATGCTCGTACACTATTGACTATAACTCCCATATAAATTCCTCTTCCGAAAATAAATTTGATGTGCATAAATCCCATAAGAATGTTAGTATAAAATTTTTCTATTAGTAAAATTGGCCAAAGGTGTAATATAAGTCCCATTCCCGAATTTTTATGCTCGTACACAATGGTGTAGGGTATCATATAGTCGGCCTTGACCGACTATATCTTTCTTTCTCCTTTTTATAATATACTAGCTGAATGCCCTTGCGTTCCATGGAATTTAAAAGTTTTATACAAAAATTCATTGAAATTTGTCTAATTTTTCCCATATATTCTATTAAAAAATGAAGTGCAGAAAAGTGCAAAATTTTCGCCATTTTCATCAAAATGCAATTAACTTACATCCTATTATTTCTTCCACTTTAAAATTCGTCTGTGACGCAATCACTCCTAAACCGTGAAACAAATAACAACAAACATAAACAAATTTACACTTGATTATACACTACACCACTATAGGTGATTGCGGTATTATGCTTGTAACGCACAGAAAAATTCATCTAACAGCCAGCTGGCTGTCAATGTAAACCTTGTGCAGGTAGTAGGACTTTCATGATACAAGGACGAAGGTTATAGAAATTGGTTATGATCGGTCCATTATTTCACCTAGCCCTCATACAAATGTCCTGCCGGAATAGGCGTTTAACGATCAGAAATATTTTAAATATAGCAATATTTTAATAAAATTCGGTATGAGGAAATTTTGTATCAATCTTTGCGCCAAATTTCATGAAGATCGGTCCATAATTGACCATAGTTCCCATATAAAACCCTCTTCGGAAAATCACTTTAACGTGCATAAATCACATACACATGTTAGTATCAAGTTTATATCCGACACAAATAAGTTTTATATAAGTAAAAGGTTCACTACTAATACGATAAACGAACTTTTGAGAACGAAAGATTTCCTGCCATAAAGTGAGCGAACGGTGAGCTCATGTAACTCATATTCGTATTGCCAACGACAGTTGTTCTCGAATATTTTGTCAGAAAAATGTTTGCGAAATGTTCGAAGGCGATCGATTTATGGACAACTGGGTTGTGTTTATGGGCTGCTTTAAACACTACTTTTTTTAAAAGGTTATTTAATCTAAATAATTTTCTGTACATTTATAAGTATCTTAAAATTTAATATGTTCTATGTATTTTAAATTAAAATATCTAGCTCAGTTCCGTTAAACAGACATATTAAGTTAAATTGAAATAAAATAATTTAGGTGTTTCTGTTTATGTCCCGATTTCATTAATGCATTTATTTAGTGGCAAATGTATGTGTGTATAGGTTCTTTGCTTATGTATTTCTTGGTTCGTATGATAAGCTGCTTTGTAAATAAACAACAACGACAAGAATCACATCATAATTTAAGTATAATTTTGGATGAATCATAATTCTATGCAACTCCATACACATCCATAATTCCTTAAGGTAAAATTTTCATTTAATCAATTGTGTGTTTGCCGTAGTATTTATGACACTTGAGGATTGATGTCAAAATACATATGAATACACATATAAATACACAAATGGGCATACACATTGGGGTGGCACTCTTTTATATGGAGGAAAAAAAAGTTTCAAAATGTTGTGCCTCACCCGCTAGAAATGTTTCGAATAGCCCAAAAATTAAGAAAAACAAGGTTTTAGACAGATTGAAAAAAATCACAACAACCATAAATAGTTTTTTACAACTGAAATTTTCTTGGTTTATATCTTTTTGAATTCCACAGTTTATCAAGTTTTTGAAATGTTCAAACTAAAAAAAAAATTAACTACCAATGATGAAGTAGTTATTAAAATTAATTTAAAGTAAAATACCTGCCCAGAAAAACAAGAGTTCAATTGAAATTTGAGAGAGAAAAACGAAACTCAGCATTGTAACGGTTCAAACTGCTCTTGGACCATTCTCTCAGAAGACAATTGCTACCTCTCGCTCCGGCCGTGCTCAGGGTGGTGTTTTCCTCGAAAATATTTAAGAACTGTTCAAAATTAAATTTAAAAAGGTAGCTATAACCTGTGTTAACTAATGAAATTAAAAAAAAGAGAACGGAATTTCGGTTCGAAATTTTTAAGAAGATGGTAACACTTCCTTTAGATTTTAACTCTTTCCAACAATGCTATCATATCCTAATAAATTTTTGATTGCCCTAATACTACCCTAAATACCTGTCGATTAACCTTTCATGGAAATAATAAAATAAAGTTTAGTTTACCATTATATAAATTTCAAATTAAATAATGTTTATTTAAATTAAACATAATAGATGTATTATATTATTAATATACAGTTTTTTTTGTTATGTAGTGTAGTATTTATATGTATATTAAATTTTAAATATTTTAAATTGAAATACTAAAATAGGGGATGTTTTCAAATAATGTTGCTAACATAACATTATTATGATAATAACATATCAATTTTAAAATTTCAATTTAAAATATTTATTTCGTATAAATTTTAATTTTATATAAAACAAAACAACAAATTTTGAAAGTAGAACTCACCAAGCATTATCCAGCGATGACAGCAGGCTTGAGTGGTCTTGAATTTTGGCAGTTTGATTTGATAATTTGGAAATTTTAATACATATCATCCATAGTTCGATTAAATATTTAAATATTCAAAATTTTGTTAGGTGTAATGATGTAGTGATTGTGTAGTGTATATGTATGGAAGTGTTAAAGTGTAATATGTGTAAATGTTTATATGAGTGTTTACATTTTTTTAATGAAATTTACATTAAATAAAATTAAGTTTAAGATAAATAAATTAAGTTAAATTTTAATTAAAGTTAAAGTTAATTTAAGATAGTTTATCAAAAATTAGTTAAGAATAGTTAAATTAAAAAAATTGATTTAAGATACAATTAAGTTAAGATTTAAGTTAGATTTAAGTTAAGTTAAAAAAGAAAATAGGTTAAGATTTATATTAGATTAGATTATGATGAGTTAGATTTAAAATTGATTAGAATAAAATGTAGGTTTATAGATTTCAATTAAATGATATTGATAATCTGTTTCCTGACAGATTTAAAATAAATTTAATTTTAAATTCTGTATTTTATGTCGATTTTGGATGTAATTTTAAAATTTCAGAATTAACGTAGATTTAAGATAAATTTCTTGAAAATTTATATGATATATGTATTATTAGTTTTCACTTATAAATATCACAGTTATATAATTTAAACACTGTCCAAATTTCAATTAATTTTTTTTTTTTAATTACTTACACTATTAAACGTCTTTTTAACAAATTAGCTTTTTATTCAGCCAACAGGGCTTAAAATGAAATATTTATTATTATTTACTGATTGTTGTAGGATCTATTAATTGATAAGAGAAAATTTTCCTTAATTTCTCTATATAATAATGCAAACGCTAATCTTACCTATTTATCATTTTCTTATTCTTTTTTTATTTTCTTTCTTATTTTTTAAATTAAGCAAAACAAATGTATTTTATGTCCTGTATATTTTTTATAATATATTCGGGCTGCCCTAGCTCTTTGATAAATTTTTATGAATGAAAACTTTCGAAATTAAAATTTTTCATCGTACAAAATTTTCAATGTATATACATTTCAATAAATAATATTTAAAAGTATTTTTAAATCCACCGAATATTTTTAGGTTCGTATTTGAAATTTAGTTGCTAATTTGCACGAAGATAAAGTTTTTTCTTTTTAGTAAATTTATGCTTTTGGTGACATTTATTTTCTCAAGGTATACATAGACGTATGTACTGTAGAGAGATACTGCCGATGAACCCTCCTATACGTATGTGATTGACTATACATTCATCAATTGAGATTTTATTTTTGCGAAAAAAGTTCTTTAAAAACAAGAAAGTTTAAAATACATATCGTTGGTTTCATACAGAAAAGGCGTATCTAGATTTATTTTTAAAATCGAGTTTTCAATGTATTCCGGTGGAATAAAATCTTAAAAGATTGAGGGCACTATGACTGCAAATAAATGATTTATAGGCATGTAGTAAAAAGCCCTAAATTATTTCAAATATACATATATATTTTTATGCTGAAAATAATTTTTGAAACATTTGCATATCAAAATATTGTTTATTTTTGTGTTGGAGAGTAATTGCACAGAAAAAATATCCCAAATAATTTTTTAATAAAATGATTAATTATTTTCATATTTAAATTTGTATTATTAATTAATGTAATTAACTTTCTACTTGGCTTAATTTTTTTTTTTTTGACAAAAATCCACAGCTCTAAAAAAAAACATGTCAATAAAAAATATAAAAATAAAATAACTAGTTAAATTCCCACCTATTTTTAACTATTTGGGCTCGTGTTTAATGTATAATTATTTGATAAGTACGAATTTTAAATATTTGATGAGATTATTAATCTTTCAATGCTATTGCAGATGTTTCCATCATTTTTACCGGATGTTCTATTAAATTTCAAAATTACATAAATTTTTATAACAGATGCACTACATGCATATATACATTCATACATACATACATACATGCATACATGCATACATACATACATACATTTATACATACATACATTTATACATACACACACACATATATACATACATACATATTAAATAAGTGTATAACACCAAAGGGAAACGAAATTACATGTGACCTTCATGAGATACTCGAGCTGAAAGGTTACAAAAATCTTATTTATACGTCATTATCGGTAATTTCAACAGGTTGTATAAGAGAATGACGCCTAGATCAAACTACATATGTACAGTCTGATTTGTATAAATCTGATTTGTATACATTATTTTGATAGTTTTTTGGATATCTCGTATGTATTTTTAAAGAATTTGTCTTTTTAGTTTTTTATAAAAAGTCGATTAAAAAAAACTGAATTTTTATATTGTGTTCAAATCGAAACTCGAATAGTAAGAACAGATTCAAAATAGTTTTTTTTTCAAAGTAGTTTTTATAATTTTACCGAATTTGCGACTAATATATAACAGGTTGTGAATTTATCAACTATTTCTGTAAATCTTCGATTACTCTAAATTTATATTAAACCAACAATTTAGTGAAGCTATTAGGGAGCCGTCCACACGCATTTTACTATTATATAAATCACCCCAACCGGTTACAAATTTAATATTTACTGTCAAAATAAACTATATTCTACCCAACGGCACTCTCAAGAATAATGGCTTTCCTAAATACTAATCTTTAAGAAAATGCAAAAAATTGGCGATGCTTTTTAAAGGTAGTAATTTTAATTAATTTAAAATTACTAAACAAATTCGGATATAACTAAACACATTAGAGTTTTATTTTTACAATTAAAATTATAAGAAATATCACCACATTTAAATTTTAATAATCCTAAATGCAAAAAAAAACTATAATAAATTAGAAATTATAAAGTAACATAAATATGTATCTATACTTTTTCTTCATTGTGCTAAAGTAAACTCCAAAAATTATCAAAACCATTTCACATTTATGAAATTTATCCCAGCAACATTATTTGTATTTATTTCTACATACTTGCAGACAAACTTTTAATAAATCCATCTACATTAGGAATTTAAAAATTGACACCATTGTATCAACTTTTTTGAGAACAATTTGAAATATTAAATTTTTCCAATAGAAAACAAAATTTTGCCATTCAGAAATTCGATTCTGATTTACTTGCATGTTCACTTGGTATTTGGAAGTTTATGAAATTCTAATGAAGAGTATCCTTTGAATGCTTTCAAATGTTTTGGAGCTTTTTAAGAAATCCAAGTAAATAAGATTACAGGACAAATAAACTTAATTATAGCAAAATTTGTACAGTATATCAATGGCCTAGTTTAGGAAGAACGTATTTTTCAAGATTGCGATTGTGACTAAAAATAACAAGACTATGAAAAAAAAAAACTTTAAAGACGAACGAAATCGATGAAAGTGTAATTAAAAAAAATAATAATCAATAATCCGAACTTTGAGGTTATCAGTTATAGAATTAATTTTTAATAAAATAAGAAATTACGGCTCACTTTTAAAAAATTGATTTTAGACCTTTCTTCCATTCCAAACCAAAATTCAACATACAAGCGATCTTCACATTATTATTATGAATAAAATAAACATCGAATAACACATTTTTTTATTAAGATTCACAATCTTGGTAATGTATGAAGATCATTAATTTTGGATCGATAAATAATAAAAATTGAGGATGAAAAAGTACTATTTGAATATATATATATATTTTTTTTTTTTGATACCGAAAAATATTTTCACTTCATGTATATAGTTTGAAACACATCGAAGTACTAATTTACAATTTTAAAACAGTAAGTTTATCAACATATGTTACTACCATAGTTGCCAGATAAATTTGGAGCAAAATCTTCATTTTTAGAACCAAAAATCGTCAAAATGACAAACTGACAAATATGATAACAATGGTTGTAATAAAAGCGACGTGGTGTGCTCGCTGATGGCCATGATCATATTTCAAACTCAACATACTAGTTGTATGGCTCTGCGTTTATCAACATTCATATTGAAGCGAACACACACACATGCACTCTATACACAAATTATATCACGATGTTGCTTATGTTCTGTTTAAGTAAAACGTTGGCGACTTTTGTGGTAAAATCTTAAAATTATTCATATTTTATCTATAACTTTATTTCTGCTGGACCGACTTAGCTTCTTTTTGCCAGTAACGTGAAATGAGCATAGCTAGATGTTTTGGTTAAATTTTATTTAAATCCGTCAATTGAAAAATTGTCTGTTTTCATTTTGTTCTACGGATTAGTCTAGATATGGTTTTATAACTTTTTTTCTGCCGAACCGATTTAGCTGGTGTGCAATCTCAAGCTGCTCCCGGGGACAGCAAATAACCTGGGTGATTTTCATTCGAATAGGTTATAGAAGTTTGGGGTCTCAAAATATTTTTTATTGGTGCTACACGCGGAACGACAAATTTAATATACCCTCTTTCACAACTAGTGGTGGTGGAGGCTATAAAAATAATAACAGTTTTTACTTACAAATACACTGAAGAATTAAAAAAAACAAAATTTCTACACATTTCATCAAAAAATGAATTTTTGAGAATTATTTTCTTGAAAAATTTTAAAATCATCTTTTTTGTTCACTGATATTTGCTTTAAACTATTTGATTATAGCGCCCTCTTGTAGCTACAAAAATAGTTATTTTAAATAAATTCTTTTAAAATGTACTGCCAGCAAAATTGCACAAATCAAATATAGAAAAGTCGAGCAAAAAATTAACTTACAAATTTGGGTTATATTTCATATGAAAAATAACTCAAAAATTTACGGTGATTTTTTGTCATTTTTGTGCTAAAATTCCTTTTTGATAACACATTTTTGATACTTTGGGTGATTTATATATATATATATATATATATATATATATATATATATATATATATTTATTTACTTTTTTAATATTTACAACATGCGTCAGAAAGTAAAGTAAAAAGTCAAAGTTTGATTCAGCGAAGCCGGAGTTTTTAATACGCTAGAGTTGAAAACTCCTGCGTCCGGCTAATGGCCGACGTTTTAATTCATAGTAGAATCCTGCCTAGGCCAAAGTTAAAAGTATTTTCATTCTAAAATGGCTGATTTTGTCCAGAAATGTTTTCATATAATGCATTAATTTTCATACCAGAAAGTGTCATAATTAACATTAGATGAGCGTTATTTTTCGTAGATATTTGGGCAGTTTTTCTCACTTTTTTGGGCAAAGCTTCCATTTTTTTTAACTTTCATTTTTCTGGTTTTTTTATATTTGCTTTGGGTCATTTTGCAGCCTTTATGTGATTTGAGTTATATTATTACCTTCCCTGCCAACATTTTCTATCCAAATTTGCACTAAATAGTAATCTCAGGTTTTTTTTAACAGTCGAATATGATATCATTTTCTTATCAAAGAAGAGTCACCGTGCGGGAAGATGTGTGCAGCAGTTCTAATACTTTTTTAATGACACTATTAAGTGCTTTTTTTATATGTCAAATTGGAGTCATTTTGAGGAACAGAAAAAGTCACTACTTCTGTTGAAATTCTAACTTAATACTATCAACATTACTATCCAAACTTTGACTAAATAGTATCCATATTTATTTAAAAATAGTAAAAGAAAAGGAAGTTATTTTCCTATCGAAGAAGAGTCATCGTTCGGGCGAAACTGCATCGCAGTTTTGATACGTTTTAAAGACACTATTAAGTGTTTTTTTTTTTGTCATTTAGGGTTATTCAAAATCGGTTTCATTTGTGCTTAGGAAAATCTGACTTTAAATATTCAATTTAAGAGAAGAATTTTTGAATATAAAATTAAACCAAATAGCTCATAAAAAAATAAGTATTGAAATCAGGCGCGAATACACCTAAAATTTTCATATTTAAGAAATAATACACTCTGCTACAACGAGAAATGACATAGCATGCGTTATAGCATTCTTGCAATATAGGAATCCATAATATGTTTTTAAGGGTTTTGAATCATAATCGCCAGAAAAATGTGAATTTGTAGCGAAAATGTAAAAAATCCAATTTTTGGGATTTTCAGCTTTTTTTTTTCTACAAAAATCTTAAAGTGTTTTACAATTTTTCATTTCAAACAATCAACGAAAATTTCATTAATATATCCTAACTAACAAAGATTTTAGTACAGATATAATATTTATATTTTTTCCAAAAACCATGTTTTTTTCTCAAATAAATTACATTACTTAGTTAATATAATTATTCATTATGTAAATAAAATTAGAGTCAATATCTTTTACAGAACAGAAATTACGCTAGTTTAAAGTTTAATAAGATGTAAAATATTCGAAATCAGATAGTAAACAAAAAATTGGCAAGTGATAAAACAAGAAAATTAAAACAATTTACCTTAGTAAAAAAAAGGATATATATATATATTTCGATAAATTGGGACAGGACATTTTTGATTTCGAAAAGTCTAACAACTTTAAAAGTTTAGTTGAAAGGTTTGATGAACATATATATATATATATATATATATATATATGGGTTCACTTTCACTAAAAAATATACATATTTTTAAGAACGAAACGCCAATTTATTTCGAAACTTTATATTATTAAAAACAAAAAATAAATCCAAATTTATTTGTTGTTTTTAAAGTAAATTGTCAAAATGAATTTTCGCTTCGTTTTACGGAATAACATTTATTGTTTAATTAATTTAATTTAAAATTTCTTTCACAATTTTCACAATATTTCATTTTGTTTTCATTTTAAACAACATATATATATATATATATATATATATATATATATATATTTACCTCACTTTATTACTCTTTTTTTTTGTTTATTTTAATTTTAAGAAGCTTTCTTAAAATTTTTAAAAAAAATTGATTGCTTGCCTTTCAAAGTAACACGCCAACTAAGTACCATCGCACAGAATCGAAATTTTTTGGAAATAAATCTGTATCTTCTGATCGACTGGTTGGATTTTCATGAAATTCGGTATAGGTATAGCGGAAGAGTGTGCAATGTTAAGTTTGAAAGCGGGGTACAACAAACCCCTCAGGCGCGGAGCTAAGGGGGCTCAAAGTTAGGTACCTCTGACATAAAAAAATTTTTAATCGCTTGCCAAATTTTTGTTTCTCGTCCGATTTCAAATATTTTTATATGCTGTTGTAGGTCCCGATAAGGCCTATAAAAAACGTGATTACATGTCCTATTTATCTCTTATAGTTTTCCAGTTATTTGCGTTTGAATTTTTAAGCACCATAATTTTGCACGTTCTTGGTCCAATTTTTTCATATATATCCTAGTATTTCTGACCGATTTTATTAGTCTTTTGCTTAACTAGTTAAAGAACAAAATTATCTATTGAATAAAAAAATTTGAAGTCGATATCTTTACCGAGTCCAAAAATAAACGATTTTGAATTTGAAAATTGCAAAAAAGACGAATTTTTGTGTTTTTTTTAGCCGAAAAAGTATCTACACTCTTTTTTTTATCTAAAATAAGATTTTCTTTAGCAACATATAATAATTTTACACTTTTCTGAAAGGCAACTTCACAGAGATGACTATAAGATAAAAAACAAGCCCAATAACTCAATTGGTCATTGGTTCATTAATAGAAATATATGAATGCTTAGAAAAGGATAAAGATTTACTTAAATTTGGGAAATGTGGCAATGCTATTAAAAATAAAAAATTTTTATTAATTATTTTTATAAAAATATTTTGTGTATAGATATTATTAAAAGTGTACAGAAATATTCATAATTTTCTAAGTAATTATTCACGCAAAACTAAAGGCAAAAGTTGCAAGTTTGTAAAAATATAGTCATATATACAATAAATTGGAAATATAAAAGTTTAAACGCACATATTTCTGAAATGAGGCATGATATTGACTTGAATCTTTTTGAAAAAGATCGGAAATTATATAAGGCCCAATTTGGGGTTTTTGGAGAAAATAAAAAATTTTTAATTATAATAACATATTTGTTTATAAAGATATCTTAATGAAATTTGCAGGAAATATGGATCTTATTAATATAAATAAAAACGCGTTAACCAAATTTCAATCAGGGGTAGGGTTTTGCTGAATTCCCAAAAAACTAATGAAAAATCCCAATAATGGGATTTTTTACATTTATAGCTATAGAATCCACATTTTTCCGAAGGCCCGTAGATTTTGATTTAAAACTTTTAACAACATATTGAGGATTCTTAAAATATATTCCGCTTGTCGATTCGTTCTTTAACTAGATAGATAGAAAAAAAAACTAATAAAATTGGTCGGAAATACTAGGATATATATGAAAAAAACTGGACCAAGAATATACAAAATTATGGTGCTTAAAAATTCGAACGCAAATAACTTGAAACTATAAGAGATAAATAGGACCTACTATAAGAGATAATAGGGCCTACAACAATATATAAAAATATTTGAAATCGGACGAGAAACAAAAATTTGGCAAGCGATTAAAAATTTTTTATGTCAGTGGTACCTAACTTTGAGCCCTCTTAGCTGCGCCCCTGAGGGCTTTGTTGTGCCCCCCTTCCAAACTTAACATTGCACACTCTTCCGCTACGACTATACCTAATTTCATGAAAATCCAGCCAGCCGATCAGAAGTTACAGATTTATTTCCAAAAAATTTCGATTCTGCCCTACTGCGCACCGTCTTCTCCAAATTTTCTGTTTTCAATTTAAAAACAATGTAATGTTTTTTTACTTTCAGAAGGTCGAAAATCGAATTTAATATTACTTGTTTTTGTAAAATTGTTTACTATCAGGAAAATAACATCTTGAGAACACTAATGGGAGACAGTTTTTGGTAACTTTATATTTATCCAAAAACTAACTTTTAAGTGACTTTTTCGACATTAGAATAAGTAGATCAAAAATCGAAATTAATGTTATTTGTTTTTGTAAAATTGTTTACTAACAGGAAAGTAATATCTTGAGAATACTAGAAAGATTCATTTTTCTGATAGTGGATAAAACTATGACCTAATTGCTGCCAGGGTTCTTTCAAATGTATGTATATTTCAATACTTATTATTTTGATTTTTGTCTATAGGACAAAAGCGACGGTGCACCGCCGCTTTGCTTAAACAGAACATAATCAACATCAAGTTATAATTTGTGTGTGGGGTGTGTGTGTTCGCTTTAATGCGAATGTTAATAAATACAAAACTGGGTTCGCAGATTTTTATCGATCCTTATCCCCAAATAGCAAAATTTTCTCACCAAAAATCGCCAAATAACCGCTTATATTATCCCCAAAAATTCCTACTAAAATAATACCTTTATTTTAAAGATTAGTTTAAAAATTTGTATAAACTACATTACTTTTGCTTGGTATTGCAATCCATATCCTTTGTAGATATGAAGGTTTGGGTAGATAAATTGCCTAAGTAGTCAATATTGAAAAAGTTAGCTATTCAAAAGAAAAAAAAAAAAAAAAAAAAAATGAGATTATACACAAATCCTTTATGTATTTGTATCAATAAACTTTTTAGGTAAATAATTTACGTAAGTTCTATAGTTAATGCAAATACCGAAGATTAAATTTTTATTTCTTCAAAGGTATGAAAGCATGATAAATTAAGTTTCATTGATTCAATTATTTTTGATATATTTTATTAAGCTTTTAATTAACTAATTATAATATACTAGTTGAATGCTATTTCAGCAACATGCTATTTATTTATATCCTATAGTTTGTTTCATTTTAAAATTAATATATATACATATATAATTTGATTTTATAACAATAATATGTTATCTATTATTAATTATTATTGGAGTAACAATAATAAAGTATCAATTGATCAAACATTATCTTCTCAGCCAATCCATAAACAATAATCTTGTTGCAGAGACTGGAAATAATTTTTTAACTTTATGGTATCATATTTGGTATAACAGTAATTTTATTGTCTTCATTGCACTGTTGTTGAATAAATAATAGACTTATCTTACTAAATATTAATATCGGGTGGGATATTATGTTTTTTTTTTTTTTCATTTTTCTTAAGTAGAAAAGATAAAATTATGGAAATAAAATAAAAATCTAAAAAAATCCCCAAAACGTGAAATTCACCCCAAACTAAATTTTTCATACCCATTTCCTAAATTAAATTCCCAATTTGGGGAAAATCCCCTAATCTAACAACATTGACACGAAAGCATATACAACTATATTGTGTATGATGTTTGATCGTGGGTGGTGTGCTCGCATAATATCCTTTTCAAACGACAAAATTATGGAATTTACAAACGGAATGGCAAACTTATACCTTTACACCTGCGATGAAGAGTATAAAAATGAGGTGTAAGTTTGTTTGTGTATCAATCACGTCTAAACGACTGAACTCATTTTCAAAAAATTTGGCACACAGATAATACCAGTGCAAGAGGTTATAGGCTTTGTTTGATCTCGAATGGAAGTCACACTCACATTTTACGCATACTTTAAAAAAAAAAATTATTTTCGAAATTTAACACACAGATAGTGTACGCACTGTATAATGTTATAGATATGTTGTATCTTGATCGGATACCACGTCCATATTTTATGTCCATTTTTTTTAAACTCTGAAACGGATGAACCAATTAGCTCAAAATCGGAGAAAAGAGTGTAGTGCCCACCATATAAAGAAAATATTCATTATGACATATCTAAGGAAGTATTGCAGTGAGATCCGTCAAATTTCATGTGAAATTTGTCCTGTAATATCGCATTGATGAAATTAATATAGAACGGAATGGTCCAGTGGGAGAGGTAGCCCCCAAGAAAATAAAAATTTTCTCATCTAAGGGAATATTACAGTGAAAGTCCTAAAAAAAATTAAAAGAAATTTTCATATCAAATTTCGAATGGGGTCCAGGGGGAGTAGTAGCTCCCACATAAATATTAGTTATCGCATCAAATAGGGTAGCGAAGCTCACCAGTAAAAGCTAGTAAATAACAAATTTAAATTCGCACATATTTAATAAAGATATAACACTTCGGTGCAGGACAAATATTTTATAAATGTAAGTCAATATTAAATAAAAAAAGGATATGGTAGACAAATTATGGACCGATTTGACTGATCTAAAAAATAGAAATTAGAAAAAAATATTTATGACAGATTTATGCAAGAATGAAGCCCATAGTTTATATATGAGTTTCAAAAAATCTAATAACGCATTTTGGCCTATAACTCGGTTAATACTGTATCTATTTAGTTCACTTTTTCAACACAAAAGTTTAAAAAAAAATGTCCGATTTTTCTGTGAAAGAACGAAGTCTTTAGCTTATATAGGTACTTCAAAAGGTTGAAAAAAAAACCAAATATGCCTTATTTATTGTTGTAGTTGTTGTTTTTCAGTATCCATAAAAACAAACTATAAGGCAAGCAGACATTAAATAAGTAAGAAAAAAAAAGAAATTTTCCAATAACTGGGTTGTTTATGAACTGATTTGCTTGATTCAAAAATGGAAATTTAAGAAAAATATTTCTGATCGATCTGTATAATAACCAAGTCCATAGCTTACTTAGGATTACATATCGGTCAAAAATCTGTTTTGGCCAATATCCCTGTAAACAATGGTCCGACTGCATTCGTTTCTTCAGCGGAAACATTCAGAAAAAATTGTAAAACTTTATTTTGCAAAAACGAGCTTATATAGGGGATTCAGAAGATAGAAAACCGGTTTGTACGTGTTTCAATAAAAAAGTTCAGGAAAAAATTTCTGTGTTATCAGGAGGCTTTACAAACGCCATTTAAACCGGTTTTTTACACATATCTCCTTCATTTATGAACCTATCTTGCTGAATTTCAATAGCAAAATTCTCGAAAGGATTTCCGATCCGATATATATATATATATATATATATATATAATATGGTAGTTATCGGTGGGATTCATAAACGCCATTTCAACCGACGGACAGACAGATGGACATCGTCCTATCGACATCATTTCTTATAAGAATTCAGAAAATATTAACTTTTTTGCTCTCCAATGAAAATTGTGGAAATTAAAAATGGAATAATAAACTTACATATATTCTTTACACCTGTAGTGAAGGGTATAAAGACGACAGTGTAAAATATTGCATGCAATATATGGTTATTTTTATAAGAATATTAAAATATGTATTTATACTTTATTAAATTTATGTATTTCTTTTTGTGTTGTAGCGCTGTGTCGTTCATGAACGAATCGATTTAATTGAACGAATCAAAAAAGTGAACTTTTTTAATTATATCGTTCATTTTATATCTGTACTTGCCTCAGATAAAATTTTATGATTTTAATTTATTTAATTTAGAAATCATGATTTTTATTATGATTTATTATTATTATTATTTTTTTTTTTTTTAATATTTAAAGACAATTAATTTAAATTTGTTTCTTATCCATTAATATTTGCTAATAAAGTGTTTTAAGATACAAATAAAACAAATGTTTCGTTTTCAGCTATTGTCTTTACATTCACATTCATCGTTCAGACTCTGTTAAAAAATAAACGGTGAACGAAATAAATGTACTGAATCATTTTACAATTTTGAACGATGTGAACGAAACAGTAAAATGAACGATTATATCCAACTCTAGTATTTTGTATTAATAAAAGATATATGTATATTATTATTACACTCATTTTTTTATAATAAATTCGAATTCAATTTTAGCAGATGACATAGAGAATTTTCTGGCAACACTGAGCACAAATAATAGAAAATTAGAAAGAAAATGGACATTAAATTATAAATCGATTAAATATATACTCAAATCATAAATTAAATAAATTTTAGCCCGATTTTTAATGTTTATATATTAAACCCTACACCACCATAGGTGGTTGGCTATTATGCGTTTGTGCTGATGTTTATAACGCATAGAAAAAGTTATCTAACATTTACCTCAAAGTATACCAATCGACCCATAATCACTTTTTAAATCGATATAACGATGTCCGTCCGTTCGTCTGGTTGGCTGGCTGTCCATGTAAACCTTGTGCACAAAGTACAGGTCGCAATTTTAAAGGTAATTCAATCCAATTTAGCACACGGGACTCTATGATATAAGGACGAAGCCTATTGAAATTGGTTGTGATCGGTTCATTATTTCACCTAGCCCCATACAAATGTCTCCCGGAATAGAGTTTAAACACTCAAAAATGCTTTAAGAATAAGAATATTTTAATTCGGTACAAAGAAGTTCTGTACAAGTATTAATCCTTGTACCAAATTTTATGAAGATCGGTCCACAATTGACCATAGATCCTATATAAACCCTCTTCCGAAAATCTCTTTTACATACATAATACGAATGTTAGTATTCTGCAAGTTAATATTCTACACAAATAAGTTTTATGTAAGTAGAAATAATATTTCCAAATTTTATGAGAATCGGTCCATAATTTACCATTGCTCATATATAAATAAACCCACTTCCAAGAATCGCCCTAAATTGCATAAAATTATCTAGATGTTAGTATCAACGCATTATTCTGTACTTGTGTATTTTATTTTACATTTAGCAAAATTGTCCACATATAATTCCCCTTCCCGAATTTTTATGCTCGTATATGGTGTATCATATAGTCGGTCTTGACCGACCATATCTTTCTTTCTCGTTTTTGTTTGAAAAATTGCTTATTGGTAACAATAGTTAGCGTTTAGAGTATTTTTTTATAACAATAGTTCATGATCCTATACTTCAATAGAATTTTAATTGTTTATTTTCTTTAATTTAACAACTAAAATATTAAATTATTATTAAACAAAAAACCCAAAAAAAACTCTTTTAGCATTTCAAAATTTTATATCTCAAAAAAATAGTCTCAGTGTACTCGTAATTGAAACAACTTAAATTAAAAGAAATATTTTGTACTTATTGTGACGTTTTTTGTAATAACTTGAAAACTATGATTAGTCCCAGCATGACACTTTGAGAGAGCATAGAAAAGAGTTTCGGTAAAAACCTATAAACTATATTTATAAAAAATGTTCAAAAATAAATTTTTTTAAGACATTTATCCGAGAACTAAAAATCATGAAATATGACAATTTTAATGTTAACGGGAAAAAATTAAGGTAAGTTTGATACATATAACATGACACCTCAATGAATCCTGTAGAATATATGGGCAAAAGAACAAACATCTTTAAATTCGACTAATATTTTTTCGAACTTTTTTTTTCTTGGTACATTGACACCGCTTTGAGAGGACAAAAAGTAATATTTCAGTGTTTAAGATTCCTTGGCGTGGATCACTTTCGCGAGAGGGCTCAAAAATTATCGCGGTTTAAAGTTTAAAATTTAAAAAAATTCTCAAAATTTCAAACTTCACTCATTTATATTATAATTGAACACATTCATCAATCTTGTGAAGAACTATCACAACATGTAAGAAAAAATATTTTTTTTATAATACTGTGAACGCCGCTCATGTTGTGTGTATACAAATAAGTGATATAGATGTTCTATAAAAGGCTTACAAGTCTATTAGAATTCCTGCAACCGGAAATAAAAGAGGAAATATATTGTCTGGAAAAGAATTACATATAGTAGTTAGTATTTTCACTGGGTATTCTGTCCCGTTAGTAATAATACCTAAAACAGCATCTTTTAAACAAACAATCTAAAACAAATATCACTTGCATTTATACACAAGAACATTCAAGCAAAATATGTAATGTGAATATTGGAAAACTCTTTACAAAAGTTTACTTAGTTATATTTACAATTTGATTTATATTTACAATTACACACAATTTTTATTGTTGTTGTTGAACTATTAAAAATCACAGCTACAGCAGTAACAGTAGTAATCTAAAAGTATGTATAACAAAAATGTTGAAAAAAAAAATGAGTGAAAACTTTTTTGTCTTACGTATGTAGGTCACTTGACCTTTTAATTTTGTCGAATTTCCTTTCATAAAAATCATATAAACATACGCGCTGAGATGTGGACTTTTGACAAAACAACTTAGATTTAATTTTACAAATTTTCTGAAGGGCTAGCAAAAGTTCTGCTTAAAGATTCAGCAAATACTATAGGAAAGTTAATTTTCTGTGACCAAATATATCTTCAAAGCTAACAAGAAAAACTATTGTAAATTATACGTCTTGAAAAGGTTCCTTTTATAGATGAATCTGAAAATTACGTTAACTCGACATAATCTATATTTTAATTTTGGAGTTAACATTAACCAAACTAATCTAAAAAATGTTTTTAGTATTGTATTACACAAAATATTAAAAACATTGCCATTTTTATAGCCTCCACCACCACTTGTGGTGAAACAGATATAAAGTATATATATTGTTTGTCCATATGAAATTCTGAGTCGATTGAACTATGTCCGTTTGTCTGTCCATCTGTGGGAATCATTCTCACGTCCAAACCACTAGCTCGAATTAAAAAAAATTCACCCAGATAAAACTTATAGAACTATATCTGGAAAAAACTCGAATACCCCATTTAAATTTGCACAAAATCTACTTTTAGTGAGATTTCAAGCAATATCTACATAATTTTATTAAATTTTCCACGCAAATCAAAATCTAGTAAAATTTAATCAGATTTCGAAAAATATTATTATTTAACACTGGTTTTCTTTTAGTGTATTAGTAAAAAATAAAAAAGTGCTAAATAAAGACGATTTTGGTATGAAAACAAATATTTCTAAAATTATAATAAAACAATTGTTAAATAAGTTTCAATTAAAATTAATCTTAAATAAGTGCAAGTTTAATTTTAAATAAAGTTTTGTGAAACATAAATCCACTTTAAATCTTTTAGTGGATGTGTTGAACTTACAGTTGTCAAACAAAATCTACAAAAGTGTCGATGGAATAAATGTAAACGGGGTAGATTTTTTTCTTTAAATATCATTCAAAAGAGATTTCAAGTGCAAGTGTAAATTGGGTATAAGACTGATGATTTTTCGTTAAAATTTTATAATTTAATAGATAAATATTAATTTTTAATTCATCCAGAATGATTACCTCTGTTCACTTCACATTACTACCGAAAATTAGCTAAATTGGACTAATAGAAGTAAAGTTAAAGACAAAAATATGAACATTTTTATGATTTTGCTACAAAAGTCTCCGTTACTTTACTTAACACAAAAGCATTTGTTTCCGATAGTGCCTGTGAGTTTGTTCGCTCTAATATGATGTTGATACACACAAAGTAATACAACAGTGTTGCCAGTATAGTTTTTTTATTTTGCTCAAAATTTTCGTTTTAGCTTCTAGCCAGTGTTGCTATTTTGGTTATTTTTAACCAAAATTGGTTATTTTATTTTCCAATGTGGAGATGACGACTTTTTCCCATTTTGGTTATTTCTTTTTGTTAAGTCAATATAGATTTTTTTATTCTTAAAAATGCAATTTACTCTGCTAATCTTGCCAAAAATAAAAAACAATACAAATGTATGATACATTTAAAAACTGAAGGTTCCTAAAACTTCTTATTCCAATTTTAACTGACAATGAAGAAAACAATTTAAAGATTTTTCTAATATTTAACTAAAAAGTGAAATGGAGATTTTCTAATATTTAACAAAAAAGTGAAATGGATTGGAAGATTTTTGTAAGAAATAAAAATCAACCTAAATACTTATAATTACAAAATAAATTACTATTAAAACGAAATATATATTCGGTGACCATATGAT
The DNA here is from genome assembly GCA_932274085.1 of Protocalliphora azurea. Lineage (NCBI taxonomy): Eukaryota > Metazoa > Arthropoda > Insecta > Diptera > Calliphoridae > Protocalliphora > Protocalliphora azurea. The sequence goes on along the minus strand of OW026521.1, from coordinate 52,558,539 downwards.
ATCCAACACTATTGTGTATGTGCCTTACAGCCCGTCTAGACGTAACATAATATGTAATATTTTTATGTCAGAGAGTGTCAAATTCGCTCTCTGAGAGAGTTATTTCACGTGTAGATTCATATATTAGTATTATAAGATGTATTATGAGACAGTTGTGATGAAATTTCTCTACACCACCATCTTATAAGATGAACTATCAAAAAAATACACATACACGAAACTTTGTTTGTGTGCGTGCATGTTTAATTTGGAAATTACTAAAAAAAAAAACAGTATTTTTTTAAAATTTTTTCCTTTTAGTTTTTGTTTTACATGTTAAAAACATTTTTATAAAAGTTGTGCTAAAAAAAGGATATTTTTAATCTGTGCCTGACTAAAAATAATTATATCTTATAGGATTTATTAGAATACGCGTACCCCTTATTTAAGATTTAACATAATATAAACGAAATAGTTACTCTCCTCTGCCGGCGTTATCTCACATATAATATCAGCGTTAATCTCAGTTGTAGACCTGGGGTTACAGTAATACATAATTGAGAGAGAGAGCATTATGTTATGGTTAATCTTATTTGAGCCAAATTTTATTAACATACTAACATTTATGTGAGATTTAAGTACTTTTAACTGATTTTAGGGAGAGAAACCTATATTGGAGTTACAATTACTTTTAAAGCGATCCTTTTGAAACTGAATGCCATATATTATATAGGTACATACACATAGAATATTTTGGGATTAAAAATATTTTATTCTTGTGCAAAATTCTGTGGAAATGCGCTTATATGTATTTAAGATATTTGAGCTTCAAAATATTACTCCCAGAGAATATTTATTTGGGGAGTAGATGAAATAATGAACCAATTTCAATCAGTTAAGGAGATTCTGAGTTGACTGGTACACTTTAGGGTGTTCCCAATATGGTTCTGTAGGGAATAAAAAAATATATTTTGTTTAGTTATTAAAGCTGTGCAAGACATCGTAATTAAATAATAACAAAAAATTAAAAAGGCACTACATTATTTTATAAATAACTGTAATAAAATTATTCTATCAGTCCCCATGTATTTTCAATTGGATACAATTTTTAACCCTACTGTTAAAAGTCAACGAAAAACCCACCTTAGTAATAAATATATAGAAAAATTATCAATAAATAAATCTTGAAATATTATTATATTATTATTATTATTATTATTAGAAATTTTCTACATCTTGTAAATCATGCATGCACATTAATCTTAACATCATAAAGCACGAAAACTGAAATGCTCACATAAAATATCAATTTTTTTGCTAAAAGCAAACAAATTTCTTCAATATTTTTTTTCATTTTTGACAACTGAAAAAATTGTGACTGAAAAATAAAAGTATTGTATTAATTTCCTCCAGATGATCTCAATAGGATATCATCAATTTATTGTGTAGGTATTAATCATCTTACTAAAAAACGGCGTGATTTTGAGGATAAAAACAATAACAAATTTAAAAAATATTGCTTTAATGATTTTCGTCCAAATTATAAAAAGAAGCTATTGCGTAAAGGAAGATATCTTCCAAATGTTTATGGGGATTATCATATGTTCGATCGTCGTATGTTTGGTTTTATTGCACCAATTTTAACTACCCTGCTAACATTTTGTATCGAAATTTGAACTAAAGAGACACCTCATGTAGTTAATAACAGTCGAATATGATATCCTTTTCTTACAGAAGAAGAGTAACCATTCGGAAAGAAATATGCCGCAGTTTTGATATTTTTTAGATGGCACTATTTAGTGTATTCTTTGGGTGCCGAAATATTATCGCTTTTGCATAATAAAAATGTTTTTAATGCAGTTGGAATATTTCTAGTAAATATTTTTAATTATAATTGAGCTAAACGCTTACTAAATAACCTATAAAAACTCACCTTAATTTTAAATTAAATACGAAATATTGAAAGGCACAAATCACAAATGAACAATTTTTTATATAAATACATTTTTTATTCAACATTTAAACAACAATGTTGATCACTTTAAAAGTTATACATTTACTGAGCGAAATTATGTCGTGCTTGTTCTTTCTCTTTGCTCTGAAATGTAAACAGTCCGCTCAAGTCAAGTTTTTCAGATCAAAATTCGATACTAATGTGTCTTGTTATTGAAAATTTATGTATTTGATACTTTTACACATCAAGGAGTTTCAAAAAAGAAACTTTTTAGTGGATAGATGAAAAAAATCTTTTCCAAATGATGGCAGGGAAAACTTAATGTTTATGATTTTATGTGTTTCAAAATTTTAACATGTACAGAAGAGAATGTTTATTAAAAGTCTGTTTATAATAATTTAAGTGGGGTACATTTTATAAATAGCAAATGAATTTGAAGATTTATTCTAGTTTTTAGAATTTATAAATTTTACATATGGTGATATGTATGTCATATATATATACGAGTATACACGATATAAAACGATACGATATAAATGAATTTGCCAACACTGTCATTTTATATCGTAGTTATCTTATATCGTAGGTATCTCTTCGGTGCTGTTTAAAATTAATTTATAATAAAATAATTCGTTCTCTTGATTTTGATAATTGTTAATTTATTTATTTTATTTAGTAATTTAGCTTCTAATTACAAATTATAAGATAAAATTTAAGAGATGAGCAATAGTATCATATGCCTTCAGCTCTATATATTAATAAAATATTTACAAGCTTTAAAATAATAAGTATTGTAAAACTAGTTTAATTAAACTTATGTAAAGGATTAGAATTTTGAAACACAGTGTTAATGATGTTAATTAATAAAGGGCATTGATATAGAAAGTGTTTTGGAGTTGTTGGAAGGTTAATGCCGCAATTACAGAATGGATTAAAAGAAGTCCCGAATAGAATTCCATGAGTGACTCTAATGTGTCGCAGACGAAGACGTAAAAATTTGGTACAGTCTAATCTACGTAAATATTTTCCATGATCAAATATATAGTCGTGGGTATATTTCCTGTGGCTGTTTATAATCTGGTACCAACGAGAAGTGTCATTAAATATATTATCTAAGTCTATTAGAGTGAAATAATTTTCGATATGCTCTTCTATATCTCTCCGATTTAAATTATTTGTGAAATGTAAAGGCTGCAGTTCTGCATTTCTGGCTATCAAATCAACATTTGATATTCATTTCCATGAATACCGCTGTGGCCAGGAATCCATACTAGCTTAATGTTAGAAAATATTTCAACTAGATTATATATTAATATTAATAATGAATATTACAACGATATAGGAGTAGAGCGTAAATGCGTCAAGTGTTATTCTTAAACATGAGTTTATTATAGAATTTATTTCGTTTATATGCGTAAAACTTCAAACCGTAGTTTATCTTAGAAATCAAAAGGGCCTTTGTTATTGATATTAGGTTTATTGCATTACAATTCCACTTTGGGTTACTTTGCCATTTTAAGATATTCAAGCGGTGAGAGAGTTAGGTTGATAAGTAATCTATGATGAATCACACCAGTTGCTTAGGTCATTGAAAACACCTTCAAAGTTTAATGAAATATATTCTTTTCTGGGTGACTTAATTATTAGATTAATGTCACCGGCGTAAGCGCTAAAATCTATTTCTTTGTGGAGGGAAATGATTGAAAATATTCTATTGTAAGCTATAACAAAGGGGATTACTGGTAGAATTCGATTATGTAGTGGAAATGGATTGGAGTATTGGTTTATTTTCCTTTTGTCATAAAATTTATTATTTATCTATAATATTTGGTCCTACTTTCCATTCTATTAATTGATCCATCACTGAATGAATGCCTACTTTTTCAAAGGCACGTTCAAAGTCTCATGGCACGATGGTCGCATGTTTGCGTAACGAGAGGCTGTTGATAGTCTACATACAGAAGACTATTAATTGTTGAGCTTCTCTTTCTGAAGCCGAATTATCGGTTATTGAGCAACTTGTTTGCTGTAACAAGCCACCATAACCTATTGGCAACTATTTTGTCTAAAATTTTAGACAAACAAGGGTTTTATGATTTAATCAAAGTTTTATTATTTTCGGGCTTCAGAATTGGAATAACAACACTGTTTTTGAATTGCTGTGGAAAGAAATCTATGAAAATATTGTTATTATTATTTTCATTAAACACATAGGTAACATTTTTAACATGTGGTACAGTATTCTATCCATTTTTGGTGTTTTTCCATTCAATTTTATTAAGGTGAGCTCTATAAAACTAATGCTAGACTCTATTTTCCTTGCTTCCCTACATGTAGCATTTATTATAGTGTTTGCTGTAGAATTTTGTTTATTTATTATGAAATTATTGGAGAATTTGGAGTCGTCAGACTTTTCTGACCAGAATTTACCGAATTCCATGGCTACTTCTGCTTTATCAGAAATCATTACATTTTGGTTAGATAATGAAGAAATGCGATGTATATCATGTGTGGTTTTATATCCAGTAAAGTTGCGTGTATTAGACCATATTTTCTCAGTTGTTGTATTAGGAGATATTGTAGAAGTTAAATTAATTTTTTTTTCTTTTTTTTTTTAATATTGCATTTGCCCTTTTATACACTAGCAGGTCAGCTTGTGTCATATTTCTTTTAAAAATAATTTTTTCCGATTTTAAATACTCTAACTCATTTGAAACATTATCCAGTTATCTAATTTAGTGTTAAATTTTGGACGTACGGTGTTATAATTTGCTGTATATATAGGGAACAGAGATACAATTATCGAAAAGTGATCGCTAGAAAATAAACTTCTCTCTGTTTTCCATTCAACATTTGAAAAGTGAGAAAATGTACCATGGGTATTAAGGTGAGCAGGAAAATTATCATTTAGTATACAAAATCTGATTTGTTGAGAAATTATGATAAAATATTTCCTCTGTAATTGTTCGAACTTGAACCCCAATTTCTATGAAGACTGTTAAAGTCTCCAGATATCAACGAAGGTAAATTTGACTTGAAAACATTATCGAGATTTCTCTCACTAAAAGCTACCGTTGGAGAAATGTATGTATTAAAAATATTAAATTTAATCTTTGATGTAATCTCAATTCCCATGTCTTGTGGGGGATATATTCTTAGTATATAAAATATAGTTTATAGGAAATAGTATATTATTTTGGGAGTGGATATGAGTTTCTTGAATGCATATAATTTTTGAGTGGGTGGGTTTTAATTAGTGTTAGCAGTTCATTATAATTTTTAATATAGCCGTTCATGTTCCATTGAAAAATTTTAAGTGTCATTTATATATGTGCTAAAATGAAAAAGTTCACGAATGTTAAAAATAACGATACAATTTTGTACATCTGACTGAATATTGATATTATAGATTATATTTATTATTTGAGGGTTTTGGATAGTTGCTTTGGTATTTTTTACAGTTAAGATATTTTGTTTAATTTTAATGATAATTAAGAGTAAAGAGATCAAATTATTAGGTAATATTATATTTAAATATGAATTGAAATGTATTTTTAACTTTAAAAAAGTTTTGTTTGTAGTTATAATATTTGTATATTGTTTTGCATTTGTTCTTTTAATTTATTTATAAAGTAATAGTTACAAAATAATAGTGTGACCGTTGCAAATTTATTACGAGAAGATATTTTGAGCGAGAGTGCTATTGTAAAAGAGAATATTAAATTCAGAATCGTAATCAAGTAAGGGCATAGTACAACTAAATTATCTTTCATAAATTGAGATATATATTTAACTGATGGACTAAATAAAATATTATAGTTATTAAGAGTATGGTAAAGAGATATTGAAAATGATGTAAAGAATAAAAGAAAAGTAGAACTTATAAAGATTAGGTGGGATGATATTAAAAACTTGTAAAATGTGAAATGTATGTAACTCAGAAAATTTTTTATGATGTAGGAGATAAATTGTTTTATATCAGTTTTTACTTTAATTATTATAACATTTTTGAATACTTTTTGTATGAAATAAGTGTATGAAGTCGTAAAATTAATCGGACTTTTTAGAAAACTTCAGTTTAAAGACGAAAACAATTTTAATTACAGCTATAATTAAATTTGATTCTTTATTTGTTCAAATCTAAATTATGATAATTTTTCCAATACAAATCCACTTCTTCTTCTAATATTTCCACTTCGAAGTATGCAATTGATTTCAAAATCTCTTCGTGTAAAAAAATAATATATATATACATAAATGAAATTAAGAGATACTTAATCTTACCAAATTCCTCACGAAAGATTTTTAGAACTTACTGAAATGTATTTTAGATTAAAAGTGTTAATTCATAGTTTGCCCCTGGTTTAAAATTAATAATTAAATAATTTCTCAATCGATAATTTGTACTTAGCCATTTGAAGAGAAAATTGAGCATAGATAGACATAGACCTTAAATTCAATATATTTGGATAATGTATCAATCGGCAAATTGCGATACTCTGTACTTATTATTAATAATATCGAATTATTTCTTTCCCTTTCAGTAAAATACGTCTGTCCACTTTCAAATTCAAAAGAATACTAAACGTGAACAAACATAAAACAGAAATTGATAATTTTACGTTAATCTTGTTTTGACATGATTTTGATCAAATACATTTTTTTTTGTGACATCCTTTTAGAGTACATATTATAAAAAAAAACATATATCAAAAAATTACATACATAGAATCATTCCATATAAACCTTATATACTCATGAATGTGTGTTTTGTTGAAAAGTATATATGTATATGTAGAATTACGAAAAATTTAAAAAAAAGACATTTTTTGAAAAGATATTTAGAAAAAGTAAATAGTGCAAAAAATTAAGATTAAACTAAAAATAATAAATAAAAATATAAAATTCGACATAAAAAATAGAATTATAAAAAAAAAAATGTTTGTTCAATAGATATGTATTTTTCCATATCCCACAAGTACATTTTTACGGAATTTTTCTTTTCCCGCGCACATCGAGACAGATTTTGGAAGTTTTTGAACGTTTCAGAAACTTGGGATATGACAGTGTCCAACTTTTAGCTGTAGATATCATAATGCTACAAATTGTATCCAGTCTTTCGTCTCTGTAGTATTTGGCCCAATAGTATTTACCTTTCTAGCAATTAGTCCTATTGAGGCAACAAATGTCACGAAATTTGGTATGGAATTTCCAATATCTTAATATTTTTTCGGTGGGGTGAATCGGCTATATCCTCTAAATTTAACCTGCACTTTTCTAAATGGAAGAATACCTTTCTCCATAATCCTTTTAAAATGCCTAAAACTTGGTATTTATACTAAGCCCACCGAACTCAGAAGCAAATGAAATCCAAGTATTTGCAGGACTGATCATGACTGACCATAATCTACATCTGGCGAAAATTTTATATCACTGTCATGATTAATTATGACAAGAGAATAATATTTAAATATATCAAATCATTTTCGTCGACTAACTTCATTTTAGCCTCTCCCTTTATGTCAGTTCTTACTTCATCAATATTAGAGTCCCTTTCTTCCCCCCTATTGTAAGCAGTGTTGCCAGTTTAGTCTTTTTAAGGCTAAATCGAGCCTTTTTATTTTGTTTTAGTCTCAACATTTTCTTTTTAGCTTCTAGATTTTTTTCTACCTTTTTTTATTTTTAAATTTGCCTTAAAACGGCTAAAATCTTTTGATTTTCTAATTTTATTATTTTGATTTTCTAATTTAAAACTTAGAGTTTAAACCATTTTTTTCATTAAAATTTTCTTCAATATATTAACATCTGTTATTAACAATTATGAAACTTCTTATAAATCGACGCAAATCGAAATAATAAAATTTCAGTCGACGCAAAGCAAAACGACGAAAATCTAAACGACTCAAATCGAGGCCTGAGTGTACCTTTAAAAATTATCAAAATAATGAAAACAGGAAAAGTAAAAAATTTTAAAATAACAAAAATAATTAAAAAATAATAATTTTTTTCTGGCTTTATTTTTTTGAACATTTAGCCAATTTTAGACCTTTTTATAGTTTAATTTAGCCTCTTTTTTCATCTCTTGGCAACGCTAATTCTAGGCAAAATTCTCACTATTATACAATAAACACGAGCATTATTTGGAACCGGAAGCATTTTGAGTTGAAGATATTTCCGGTTAATTGAGGTAATTTTTTATAGTTTTCCATATAAACGGTTTGCATCATAAATACTTTCGCCAATATATATGTCTTTTAGATAATTGAAGAAATCATGTTTAAGTAACTAAAATAAAAAATCCTTGTTTTCTTGTGGATCTCTGATATTCCCTGTTAACTAATTATTTGCAAACTTACTAATTCGTCAAGTTAGCTCTGTTCACTCCTCTAAAACCTGGTATGAATTAAAAAAATGTTAATCTATATATTATAAAAATTTATAGAATTATCATAAATAAAATAAACCTTTATAAAATAATTAATTAATTACATTGTTATGAGCATTTACTTAAAAGTATTACAACAATTAACATCTAAATAATTAAATAAAGAATCTACTAATATCACAGTATTAAGGAAAAGTTGTAAAAAAAACCTTGTACATACTTAAAAGTTATAAGAAATTTTAAAAATAACTATCAATTATTACTCTTTAAGTTAAAAAAGAGTCTTAATTATTATTTAACAAATTTCTTATTATTTCATAATTTCTGCATTTTTCATTAAATGACAGAGTCAGTGCTCTTTCAAATGAATCAAACACACAGACAAATCAAAATTTTTTTATAGAACTGAATTCTAAATAAATAGCTTATGTTTTCTAAATGAGGTAACATAATTTTTACCCTTACTATCGCGAAAAACCTACTAAGACTCGGAATTTTCGACGCCAGTGTCAATGTTAATATTCTTGCCAAATTTCATTAAATTTGAATGACTTGTAGAAGCAGCTGGTGATTTATCTGTTTGATTATAAACAGAAAAATACAAATTGAAATCAAAATGCGAAATTATTATGACATTTTTTGTTATAATTCATAAACTATTACGTGTCGCAGAATGCCAATCTTCTAGTTCCTCAACATATTTTATTTGAATATTTTTCATTCCAAAATATATTTTAACCTGAAGATATGAAAATATGGCAAAAAAATATACAACATGATAAGTGCGAACTACGAAAAATATGGCAGCTTGAGAAAGTAAAAGTATATAATAAATTGCATTGATTTGTATGGAGAAAAAAATGTTGAAAATTTAATGTGTTTCAAACTAATCCCCAAAATATTTCGGTTTAATTATTCGTTCACGTAAGCTGGATATTTTTTAAAATATCTCCAAAAAAATGGTTTTCGATAAACAGTAACTTTTTGTCAAAAGGTTACAAAATATGACATAATGAGTAAAAAAAATTAATTAGTTTTCTTTTTGGTGAAATTAAAATTTATTAAAATTTTCTATTATTTTATTTTAAATACTATTTAAATAAAATGTAAATATTTTGGACATTATACATAGTAATTTACATTATTATCACTGGAAACGTTTCATTAAATACTATTGATATATGTATTAATTTAACCCTTATTTGCCCAAATAATATTTTGAAATTTACGGTCTATAATTGGTTAAGTTAATTTTTATGCCAAATAAACGGTTACTGAATAAAATAAATGTCACCAAAAGCATACATTTATCATAAAAACTATAAATTCGTGTAAAATATTAACTACATTTCAAAAATTTAATTGGATTATTATCGCGGCTTTAAAGGAATTTAGTATATTTAAGTATAACAAATACTTCCATATGACTTATTTTCAAAAATTGATAATTTAACCTTTTGGGAACTATATGCATAAAATTGACCGTCTTGCTGTTAAAGGGTTAATTACGTGTAACCTTCTAAAGTATCATTATAGACCATTCCAGTGGTACGTTAAAACACAATATATGTTTAAAAATGTCCGAAATATATAAAACTATATGTTTGAATAAAGAAAATGTGACAAAAAATCTTAATATTCCACGACTGAAAAGAGGCATAACAATTATTTAAATGAATATTCCAGACCTTAGTATGCATGTATTACAATTTGAAGTTAATTTTCTTTTAATGAAAATTTTGATAATGATATTGAAGGAAATACGTATTTTTAGAGGCGTTTTAAAAATAGTCCAGCTCACGTAAATTTAAACATTTAGATTTAATATTTTGGGAATCATATAAGAGCCCAATCTTTATTTCTAGAGAGTTAAATTTGCATTTTTTTTCGAGAGGCTTGTTTTAAGTGTAAGAAAAATTTCTATGCAACATACGCATGCATTATGTTAAATTTTTCATGCACTTTAAGAGGATTCCCGGAAGTGGACATTATATGGGAGCTACGGTCAATTATGGACCAGTACTCATAAAATTCGGCACTGGAGTTTCTATTTCCATAATACTGATTTGTGTCAAATATTAACCTGATACAATCATTTTTATAGGATTTATGCCCATTAAAGTGATTTTTTAAATTGTTGTTAATATGGGAGCTATGTTCAATTATGTATAGATCTTCACGAAATTCAGCACACAGATTTATGTTTATATAAAACTTAAATGTGCGAAATTTCAGTATAATATTTCTATACTTCAGTGAGTTATGATCGTTAAACACCTATTCCGGGACGACATTTGTATGAGGGCTACGTGAAATAATGGACACATTTTAACCAATTTTAATAAGCATGGTCCCTAGAGCATTATACATATGTAAGCTAAATTTCATTGAATTATTTTCAAAATTGCGACCTGTAGTTTGATTACAAGGTTTACATGGTCGGACGGACGGACATTGTTAAATCGACTCAGAAAGTGATTCTAAGCAGATTGGTATACATTGAGATGAGTCTTAGACCAATATTTTTGGGCGTTACAAACATTTGTACAAACACATAATATATTCCCCATCTATGGTGGTGTAGGTCAAAGATAGTGAAAAAATATGCTCGTGCATTAGACTATCCATAAATACAAAATTTTTGATTTTGCTTGCTCCACCGGTAGTTTCTGGTAGATGGAGCTAAAAAAATTGGGTCGATCGGTCATAAGACTAGCCGTCGACTTTGACTTTTGTCCTAAAAAGGTCTTAGAAGTAAATAAAATTTTTATTGCGCTATAACTCTTTAATTTAACATTTTGCGAAAAAAAAACTATATAAGTTTTTTATTCAGAATAAAAAGTCGACATTTTTGACACATAGTCTTTTAGCCTACTATAACTTATTCTGATATTATAAACAATCAAGGCAAAAATTTTTACATGATTTTTTTAAAAAGGACCTCGTTTTAATATGGACCTTAAAAATCGGCAATATGTATTAAAAATTATAACATTTTTCACATAAGCTTACAAGTCAACAAAAATATATTTTCAAAATAACCAGAAAATTAATTTATATGAGTAAAATTCATAGAATAACGAAAATTAATTTTTCTTCTATTCTATCTGAAATATTATTTGTATGTTGTTTTAGTATTCTTTCGAAAACGTACATGTATGTAAGTTATTTGATAATTTACCTCTACGGTATAATATGCACAAAATCCAAACTCAATACCACTTCCACATCTTTTCGCGAATAATCTTCAACGAACTTTCTTATTATAAATATTATTATACATTTTTGAATGTAAGACACCTTTCCACGTGCCAACAATATATATAAATCATAATATATATAAGTCGAAAAAATATTATTCATACAGTTAGCTTCTTCATAATTAGTAGGTAACGTAATAGCTTAAGTTATTCGTCAGTTAATAATTTACGTTAGACCTGAGACTTTCATTAACAAATATTTTGGACAGATATTATATTTTTAGTATAGGTACATTACAGGTAAATATACAGCGACTTTTAGAACAGTCCTGCAGAAAAAAACAGAACTGAGAAAGACCTGCGGAAGTTATTGTTTTTAACCTATGGTTGTTATTGGTAGGATTTTCTTAATTTATGCTTCTTGTTCATTGTTTTTGAAGTACTTCTCTTAAAACTATATTTATAAAATATTTTAATAAAAAGATGATTTTACCTTTATTAATAGATAATAAAAATGCTTTTGTATTTGTGAAACTTTTATTTTCTTAAGAACTTATTTTTAACTTAGTTTTACTTTTTTGGGAGTAATTTTTATTAACTTCCCAAAAGGTGCAAAATATATACTTAGTTCTGCATTTAAAGTGGTGAAAAAGTTCTGTTTCGGAAGCACTTGCTAATTTTTTGTTGGGAGGTAAAGCTTTATAATAAGTTGCAATGAATACACGCAGAGCAAAAACATGGTTACGGCATTGTCACCACAACAATATTATATTCCCATTGTTAATATTCATTAATTTTAATAACACTGTGTTCATGATAACAATGTTTTTTTCGAGAATAGGTTCGACTCGAACCAACCTGACGCACGAATAAAAGATCTGATCCGTCTGACATCAATTGCAGAGGGATCAGATAATCTGTGCATTTATGGACTACAAAATTCAGCAGTCCTTATGTTCGCAAGAGTAGAAAAGTGACAAAGAATGTATTCCACTGTCTCTTCCTCCTCCTCGTTAAAGCAACTTCTACAGTAGACTTTAAAAGGAAGTCCTTAGTTCTCTAGCGTGTACACCAGCAATCCAATGCCCTGTAATAATGGCAATCCCAGAATGGAACTCGACCGTTTCTGATCGTACTGGGTCATATCTGTCTCGAGATAGAACATGGAGATTCGTTTGTCCATATTTGTTGAGCTATTCTCGATCAAGATGACAGCAGTATGTCAACTATTTGGTCCGTTTCTTCACTTTGGAGAAGGGAACCAGTTCTGGCTAATTCATCCACAATAACATTTCCCGGAGTACTTGAGGGACCCCCATTCAATGTTTAAATTCAATCAAAATTTTAATATAGTTGACTACAAAGATTTTATGATTTTTAATATTTTTACTAGAAACGAGAAAATAAATGGTTGGGATCTGCAATTAATCTGCTAATGGGGATGTGATGGGTTATCATCACTTTCAGAACATAAACAAAAAACCAAGAATCTTCGAAATAAAAAAGTGTATTTATGGCATCATTGGTTTCTTTAGAATTATGAAATATGCTAAAAGCAATACCACATCAACTTGTTTTAAACGCGCTTTTTTAAATTCAAAACCTGGATAAAAATACTTTTATATATCAATTTCCTTTGAGTACACAAAGGAACCAACAAATACAACACAAGATTTAATAGATTGCACAGTGGGGCAGAATCGAAATTTTTTGGAAATAAATCTGTAACTTCTGATCGGCTGATTGGATTTTCATGAAATTTTGTACAAGCGTAGCAGAGGAGTGTACAATGTTAAATTTGGAAGCGGGGCACAACAAACCCCTCAGAGGCGGAGCTAAGGGGGCTCAAAATTAGGTACCTCTGAAATAAAAAATTTAATCGCTTGAAAATTTTTGTTTCTCTTCCGATTTCAAATATTTTTACATATTTTTGTAGGCCCTGATAAGACCTATAAAAACATGTCCTATTTATCTCTTATAGTTTTCGACTTATTTGCGTTTGAATTTTTAAGCACCGTAATTTTGCATGTTCTTGGGCCAGTTTTTTTTTTCATATATATCCTAGTATTTAAGACCGATTTTATTATTATTTTCTTAACCAGTTAAAGAACAAAATTATCTATTGTATAAAAAAATTTGAAGCTTTACCGAGTCCGAAACTAAACGATTTTGAATTTGAAAATTGCAAAAAGACGACTTTTTTGTGTTTTTTTAGCCGAAAAAGTATTTACACTCTTTTTTATCCAAAATAAAGTTTTCTTTAGCAACATATAATAATTTTGTACTTTTCTGAAAGATAACTTCACAGACATGACTTTACGATAAAAAAGAAGCCTAATAACTTAATTGGTCATGGTACACACCCTCCCGTATTCGACCCATTTTATATGAAAGTTTTGATTTTAGACCATATTTTCTCAAATTCCAAAGTACGAATCGACAAGCGGAATATATTTTAAGAATCTTCAATATGTTTTTAAAAGTTTTATATCAAAATCTTCGGAACTTCGGAAAAATATGGATTCTATAGCCATAAATGTAAAAAATCCCATTATTGGGATTTTTCATTATTTTTTTGGGAATTCAGCAAAACCCTACCACTGATTGAAATTTGGTTAACGCGCTTTTATTTATATTAAGAAGATCCACATTTTCTACAAATTTCATTAAGATGTCTTTATAAACAAATATGTTATTACAATTAAAATATTTGTATTTTCTCCAAAAACCCCAAATTGGGCCTTTTGAAAGAAATTTTAAAACTATATATTCTAAACTAAGCTACTTATCCTTTAGCATATATAACATCCGAACTTCTGCAAAAAGATTCAAGTCAATATCATGCCTCCTTTCAGAAATATGCGTCTTTAAACTTTTATATTTCCAATTTATTGTATATATGACTATATTTTTACAAACTTGCAATTTTGCCTTTAGTTTTGCGTGAATAATTACTTAAAAAGTTATGAATATTTCTGTATACTTTTAATAATATCTACAACAAAATATTTTTATAAAAATAATTAATAAATATTTTTTATTTTTAACAGGGTTGCCACACTTCCCAAATTTAAGTAAATCTTTATCCTTTTCTAAGCATTCATATATTTCTATTAATGAATTTAAAATAACAAAACAAACCAATAATGTCTATTTTAACTTAATCAATAAGTATTTTATTAGTCTACATTTATGGTGTTTACCTAAATTTAACAAATGTATTTATCTATTGGTGATGGTTAAAAATCTATATATTTATGATCTAATGACAATGCACAGGTATATGGTTCAAAATCTATATTTTTATGAGTTAGTGACAATGCACAGGTAATATCCTTTCCGGAGATACCTAACAGCAACATATAATATCAATGAATTCGGTATAGGTACTCTTCCAAATTGACTTCATCAGATATTTTACCTAATGAAAATTCACAGAATACCTGTAAAAACCTGTGCGATATATCTAATAGATATATATAAATGCGCAGCTAATACTTATTAACATCAGAACGAAGTTGATTACCATGGTGATTATATTGAAACATGAACAAATGTGTTGTGTGCTGTGGAGTTTATCTAAAAGTGATTTTAATCGTTTAGAAGCTATAGTGGAATTCATAAAAACTACATATCAGCTTTTTAATGTTGTATGACGTAAAAATTAAGTCCTTGAATCAGCGTACTAACAGATTAAAAATTAAACATTCCGATTGGATGGATACTGTTATAGAAATATCGGCGTGCAAAATATCAACTGGAGCACCCTGCAAGACATATGATGATTTAAGTACAAGATCTAAGAAGAAAAGACTGGCCCATAAGCTTTCTATAATTTCGAATGAAGAAGTTTCTGATACATTCAAAGCAATGTTAAAAAAGTAGAAGCAACCTAAGAGTGCAATTAATATTGCTGAAATACTGCCAACTGCATCACCAAAACGTCTTAAACGGATTGCCGAAGGTGTACCTACTCCAACAACGCAATCCAATTTTACAGAGGAAGAAGCAATTGCTTTAATTCTTGAACTGGACCTCAGCCGAAACAAATATCAAATTTTAAGATAAGCTCTGCTTAAAAAGGGACACTCAATTCTACCATCATACAAGGATTTTCAAGCAAAAAAGCAAACTATCTTACCATCTATTTCGGTTACCGTAAAGGAAGCATGTGTAGAGCTATCTTCTTTGCTTGAGAATACAGCTACCAGGGTAGTTGCAGATTTTTCTGCAGATCAGTTGGAAAAAGTACATAACAGCGACGTTGTATTAATAGCATATGATTTAAAGTATAGAAGTGTGCCAGAAAATTTAACAAAACCTACCAGAAACAACGAAGATTTAAAAACACTTGGAATATCTGAGAAAAGTAGAATAAAGGATGAATTCAGAGAAGAGACGGGATTAAACATCGACAAACCTCTGCCGCCAGGTGATAGTACAAATGATGGAAACACAGTAAGAAAGTTTTTCGGAAATTTTGAATCATCAAAATATCAAAATATCAAAACATCAAAAATAACTGGCATTAATAAAGAGTTACTCGAAATGACTAACATACTATTATTAATATGCAACAGAAATATTTAAACTACTTGTTTCTCTATATCTATGGAACGAAATGACACCAGTAGTACATAAATTATTGTACCGTGGCGAAATTATAATTGAACGAAATATTCTTTCACTTGGAGAGTTTACAGTAGAGGCTCAAGAAGAAAGAAACAGAGATTTTTAGCACGTTCAATTATTCAGCTCTAGGAAATGTTCCAGAACGTCACAAAACAAGGATATTTTTAATAGCCTATTGTTATCATCAGACCCTGTACTATCATCAATGAGAAAACGTTGGATTTATTATGAGCCTTTATCAACTCAAAATACTGAAGACTTGAAGGACCTTTATTATCTTTTAGATATGTATACATATACAATTGATTATTTTATAGAAAATAAGTAGTATAAAGTTTAAAATATTAGAAAAATTGTCTACATAAATTTAAAGTAAATAAGTAAAAAAATCGTATTAGAAATGGAATATTTATTAAAGAAGATGATAAATGCCAAAAATAATAATATTAAGTTAAAATAGACATGTTTTGCTTGTTTTGTTATTTTAAATTCATTAATAGAAATATATGAATGCTTAGAAAAGGATAAAGGATAAATTTGGGAAATGTGGCAACCCTATTAAAAATAAAAAATATTTATTAATTATTTTTATAAAAATATTTTGTGCTAGATATTATTAAAAGTATACAGAAATATTCATTACTTTTTAAGTAATTATTCACGCAAAATTAAGGCAAAATTTGCAAGTTTGTAAAAATATAGTCATATGTACAATAAATTGGAAATATACAAGTTTAAAGACGCATATTTCTGAAAGGAGGCATGATATTGACTTGAATCTTTTTGAGAAGATCGGAAGTTACATATGCTAACGGATAAGCTTAATATATAGTTTTAAGATTTCTTTTGCTATATAGAAATAAACCAAGCAAAAGGCCCAATTTGGGGTTTTTGGAGAAAATACAAATATTTTAATTGTAATAACATATTTGTTTATAAAGACATCTTAATGAAATTTACAGGAAATGTGGATCTTATTAATATAAATAAAAGCGCGTTAACCAAATTTCAATCAGTGGTAGGGTTTTGCTGAATTTCCAAAAAACTAATGAAAAATCCCAATAATGGGATTTTTTACATTTATGGCTATAGAATCCACATTGTTCCGAAGTTCCATAGATTTTGATATAAAACTTTTAAAAACATATCAAAGATTCTTAAAATATATTCCGCTTGTCGATTCGTGATTTCGAATTTGAGAAAATATGGTCTAAAATCAAAACCTTCGTATAAAATGGGTCGAATTCGGGAGGATGTGTACCATGACCAATTGAGTTATTAGGCTTGTTTTGTATCTTAAAGCCATATCTGTGGAGTTACCATTCAGAAAAGTGCACAGTCAGTATATGTTGCTAAAGAAAATTTTATTTTACATAAAAAAGCGTGCAGATACTTTTTCGGCTAAAAAAACACAAAAAAGTCGTCTTTTTGCAATTTTCAAATTCAAAATCGTTTAGTTTCGGACTCGGTAGAGATATTGACTTCAAACTTTTTTTATTCAATAGATAATTTTGTTCTTTAACTAGTTAAGAAAAAAATAATAAAATCGGTCTTAAATACTAGGATATATATGAATAAAAACTGGCCCAAGAACATGCAAAATTATGGTGCTTAAAAATTCAAACGAAAATAACTCGAAAACTATAAGAGATAAATAGGACATGTTTTTATAGGTCTTATCAGGGCCTATAGCAATATGTAAAAATATTTGAAATCGGACGAGAAACTAAAATTTTCAAGCGATTAAAAATTTTTTATTTCAGAGGTACCTCAATTGGAGCCCCCTTAGCTCCGCCTCTGAGGGTTTTGTTGTACCCCCCCCTTCCAAACTTAACATTGTACACTATTCTGCTATGCCTATACCAAATTTCATGAAAATCCAATCAGCCGATCAGAAATTATAGATTTATTTCCAAAAAATTTCGATTCTGCCCCGCTGTGCACTGGTAAAAGAAGAGTTTAGAAAACTCAGTGGAAAATGTATCCGGAAACTTCAAAGCCATCCAAACCCACTCGCTAGGCTCCTTTCTGAAGTCTAAACCTATTCAAGGTTTCGTAGTGCCGACCTACCACCCCTCTAATGAGGGGGCTGTTTACTCCAGGTCTACAACTAATTTCAACACTGATATAAAACGTTAGATAACGCCGGCAGAAGTGAGTTACCATTTTGTTTATATTATGTTAAATCTTATATAAGTGATACACGTATTATAATAAATCCTATAAGATATCATTATTTTCAATTAGTCACAGAGTAAACATGTACTTTTATTTAAGAAATTCGTACTTCTTTTGCAAAATTTTTATGATTTTTTAACGTAAAACAATCATTAAAAGGGAACAGTTTTACAAAATAACTGTTTTTTTAGTAATTTCTAAAATTCACATACACACTCAAACAAACTTTCGTATATGTGTATTTTTTGACAGATCATCTTATAAGAGAGTTGTGTAGAGATCTCAAAACAACAGTCTTATAATACTTCTTATAATACTAATATTTGAATCTACAAGTGAGATAATTTTCTCAAAGTGCAAACTTGACACTCTTTGACAGAAAAATCTTACATATTCTGTTACGTGTAGATGGGCTATTAACATCTTAGCTCTCCGAAGAGAATAAATAGCTTTAATTTTAGTTTTTTTAAACAAAAAAAAAATTGCCATTTGAAATCATTGACATCAAAGGACGATATATTGTTAATGGAATTGTAGGACTCCTACATAAAAACTAGGAAATGTCCAAGCAAAAATGTTTTTGCATTGTGAAAAAATAAATCATGTTGGTGTAAGATGCAGCTTTTTTTATGGTTAAGGCAGCAGATTCTCTGAAGGTAATTTACCCAAAAATGTATATCGTGATACCGAGGATGTAAGATTTAATTTTCAAGATATAGATACATATATTCATTTCGAATGAAAAAACTAATTATATAAATAGAAATTTAATATAAATATTTATTTCAAAAATCATATCGTCAACTTTTGTTTTTTTATATGAAAAGCAAAAAAAAAAAAAAATAAATAGCAAATGCAAATGCAAAAGCCCGCAACCATATTTTTTAAATATTTGCTTTTAAATTAAGTAATTTAATGAAAATTTCCAATAATGCTCTTATAACAAAAGTAGATGGTGCAGAATACGAATTTTTTTGAACAGAAATAATTTATCGGATTAAATAAATATTAAATTTTAGGGTCTTTTACGATATGATTTAACTGTACTGAATTTTTGCAAAATTTTTAAAAGGATTTATATGTACCTTTCTTATTCCTATAATTTATAAGTGAATTCCAATGGTTTCCCCAATTATATTATATGGTCAGCTTTTCTTTTTTTAATGAATATTGTTTAAAAATATATGTTTTTAATTTTAAATGTATATTTTTCATATTATTAGTGTACATTTTTTGTTTTTTGGTGCATGTTATAAGAGCATATTTTCGATTTTTTAATGCATGAAACTATCAGCATCGTTATTCTATTAGAAATTAATTAT
Source organism: Protocalliphora azurea (assembly GCA_932274085.1). Lineage (NCBI taxonomy): Eukaryota > Metazoa > Arthropoda > Insecta > Diptera > Calliphoridae > Protocalliphora > Protocalliphora azurea. Next base: position 52,538,889 of record OW026521.1, on the reverse strand, counting down.
TTTTCTATTTTACAATATTATCTAATTTTTTTTCCTATTTACTTTACTTTTAAAAAGGTAATTTTTAACTACACAGTGGGGCAGAATCGAAATTTTTTGGAAATAAATCTGTAACTTCTGATCGACTGGTTGGATTTTCATGAAATTTGGTACAGGCGTAGAAGAGGAGTGTACAATGTTAAGTTTGGAAGAGGGGCACAACAAACCCCTCAGGGGCGGAGCTAAGGGGCTCAAAGTTAGGTACCCCTGACATAAAAAATTTTTAATCGCTTGCCAAATTTTTGTTTCTAGTCCGATTTCAAATATTGTTATACTTTGTTGTAGGCCCTGATAAGACCTATTTATCTCTTATAGTTTTCAAGTTATTTGCGTTTGAATTTTTAAGCACCATAATTTTGTATGTTCTTGGTCCATTTTTTTCATATATATCCTAGTATTTCCGATCGATTTTATTAGTTTTTTTCCTATCTAGTTAAAGAACAAAATTATCTATTGAATAAAAAAAATTGAAGTCGATATCTTTACCGAGTCCAAAAATAAACGATTTTGAATTTGAAAATTCCAAAAAAGACGACTTTTTGTGTATTTTTAGCCGAAAAAGTATTTACACTCTGTTTTATCTAAAATAAAATTTTCTTTAGCAACATATAATAATTTTACACTTTTCTGAAAGGCAACTTCAAAGAGATGGCTTAAAGGTAAAAAACAAGCCCAATAACTAAATTTGTCATGGTACACACACTCCCGAATTCGACCCATTTTATATGAAAGTTTTGACTTTAGACCATTTTTTCTCAAATCCCAAAGCACGAATCGACAAGCGGAATATATTTTAAGAATCCTCAATATGTTGTTAAAAGTTTTAAATCAAAATCTACGCGCCTTCCGAAGAATGTGGATTCTATAGCCATAAATGTAAAAAATCCCATTTTTGGGAATTTTGATTAGTTTTTTTGGGAATTCTGGAAAACCCTACCCCTGATTGAAATTTGGTTAACGCGCTTTTCTTTACATTAATAAGATCCACATTTCCTACAAATTTTATTAAGATATCTTTATAAACAAATATCTTATTACAATTAAAAAATTCATTTTTTAATTTCTAAATAGCGAAAGAAATTTTAAAAATATGTATTCCAAATTAAGCTTATCCTTTAGCATATATAATTTCCGATCTTTTGCAAGAAGATTCAAGTCAATTTTATTTCGGTCAAGTCCGACCATATAATACTCCACACCATTGAGTATGTCCATCAAAATTCGTGCAGGTGTGTTATATTACACATGTGGACATTTGCGGACCGATACTTTTACTAAGTGTAAAATAAAATATGCGAAAACAGAATACTATGTTAACACTAACATTTAAATGAATTTATGCACTTTAGGGTAATTCCCGAAAATGATCTTATATGGGAGCTGTGGTAAATTATGGAGCGATCCTCCAGAAAGATTGCTATTAAGTAGCAATGAAACCAAACAATAACAATTATACAATGCTTGATGATTTACTACCTAACTGGTAGTTTTAAGGATATAAATAATAATAATTGAAATAGAAGAACACAAAAATAATGGTAAAAAGCTTCATCGTAAACCATTCGTCTTACTTAATAACGTATAGGGAAAATAAAATTACGGATTCCATTACCCGAAAAGTTGTAAGTAAAATAGATGATGTTTGCAGAGAACGCCACTGTTCCCTAGATTCCATATAGCTGATGACGCCGAAGATAATCGCGATCATAATGATGTTTAACATTTCATAATAAAATTTTATCAACAAAGTATGCATAGCTTTTGTCGTCTTTAGATTGTAAAAGATTATTTCATAAACTTTTAATATTTAAAAATCAAAAAAAAAAAAAAAAATAATAAAATAAATAAATAATAATAATAATAATTTATATTAGCGGATAAGGAATGACTGTTTATGTTATGGTTGTTAGAAATTAGAAATTAAAAAAAAAATTAAAAAATTCCATTTTAATCCCGATATCAAAAATAATTGCTCATAATAAGTATGTAACCTTCAAAAAGGTATATATGAAATACAAATTAAAGAAGATTCGATAAATTTTATATTAGTGAACATTATCACGATCATATATCTGTTCGAACTTCCCTTAGAATAGCGGGTAAAAAATAAAATGTACATAGATTTTTAAAATTGTTTTAATTGCATTTAATTTTGAACATTAAAATTTCAAACTGAAAACATATGTAATTAGAGAGCGGTATATTAATTCAAAAGTTTTACAAATATAAATATTTTATTGCGAAACTATCTGGAATTCTGAATTTCTACATAAAAAGAAAAGGAAAAAGAAAATAGTGAGGTAAGAAAAGCTTTACAATGTTTTCTAATAAGGGAGGGAATCTTTGGATATTCACAACATTTATAAATCTTAAATTTTTATAAAAGTACCTCAAACAATTTAAAGGAAAGAAAAGGAACACTGGCTCAAGTATTTTATCATCGAAAAATCAGATAACTGCAGCATTAATAGTCGTCTTAAACATATTTAGAATTTTATTAATCTTAAAATAACATCTTAAATCAATTGCCGCAAATTATAACCTAGAAATGTTCATTTTGAATCTAATTGCCTTCAATCTACGTAATTATAAACCTAAACAATCATGCAAATAGTCTAAACAATCTTCAAATTATCTAATTGGTTGAACAAAAAAAAAAAAAAAAAAAAAAAAAAAAACATAAAATCAAAATCTAGAAAACTAATTTCATCTTAATTAACCTTGAATCTAACTATTTTAACTTAAATCTAATCTTTCCTAAACATATTTTATATTTTAATCTAATTTTTTTTTATATAACTTAAATATATTCGAAATATTAACTTAATTATCTAAAATTAACTTAAATTTTTTTAAAATTTAATTTAAATCTACTTTTCTTAAATCTTTTGAAACTTATCTTAAATCTAGTTTAAATTTTAACTTAAATATATAATTTTTTCTTACTTAATCTAACTTTCATCTTACCTAATTTTTTTTGTTTGATCTTAAATTTAAATTAATTTAACGTTATATTTATTTAAAATAATGTAAACATACATATAAACATGTTCACTTAGTACACTTTAACACTTACATACATAACACTATATAGTCTCTACATCATTACACTTTACAAAATTTTGAATATTAAAACAAAAAAAAAATCAATCTATGAATATAACCAAATTCAAGATTGCATCAGGCCTGCCTGCGTTGGATAATATTTGGTGAGTGGTATTATTAATTTATATTTTCTTCTTGAACATAAAAATTCAAAATTGAATAAATCATTAAAATTTAAATTTGAATTGAAATGTTATTAACATACGAATGCTATTTTTTATAAGCAACCCCTATTTTTTTTTTTTTTTTTTTTTAATTTCAATTTAAAATATTAAAAATCTAAAATAATACTCTACATAACACAAATAATATATACTTTAACAATAAAACACTATTTAATTTTAAATTAATTAGATTAATTATGTTTATTTTAAATAAATATTATTTAGTTTGAACTCTATATAATGGAGAACTGAAATTATTATATTTAAATTCCATGAAAGGCTAATCCAACAGAAGTTTGGACCGTTACAAATTCTCCGAAATATTTTTAAAGTTGCGTTCAATTGAAACTGCTAATTATTTTTGAGTGCCATTTAACTCCGATATATCCTAATCGTAACAGCTACAGATTGGTGTACATTTTTGCTGATTACAATTAGCGTCTTGGGTGTGCCTCTACGATTTATGAAATATTAAAGACATCGCGATCTCAGGTCATGGATACTTTTTTAGTAATTTTTTTCTTGAAACCCATTTTTCGCTTAACTAAAACGGAATAAATGTATTTATTCTAAATATAATTTCACATAAAATGTAAAAAAATACCAATATAAAATATGCAATTCTTTAAATCGATTATAAAGAGTTATAAAATGTTTGCAAATTAATATTTTATCGCGCCATAATGAATTTTAAATGTAACTTGGAAACCTTTTTATTTACGCGATAATTTAGCTTTATTGTTCCTGGTGTTTTTTGTCCTATAGCGTTTCAATTGAGGGCATATGAACGAGTTGTATCTCAAACGATTCATAATTGCAAGAGCCATGAACCTCAATTCTTTATTTTGCAATACTCTAAACGACCCCAATTTTTTAATAAAAAACTGCAAACATTTAAAATTTTGGAAAATTTTTGTTTCACCACTTATCAACAATATAATTTAACGTTGGTCAACGACACATTGAACTCAAGTTATCCTTTTTCTATGAGAGTTTGAATTGGACACATATGCTAAAATCCACGATTGCAGCGATCAAAATAAAGAAAATAAAAACTTGTTATTTCCAATAACTTCCATGTGCCTGTACCACATCGAACTATTCGTGGTATTGAATTCTTCTTGCTTTGTGTTGTTAATGTAATTGCATCAAAAATTTATTTAAAAAATCTGAATTAAAAAAAAATTTGAGGTTTAACCCAAATTGACCTAGCGCACCTATATGGTAACGCAAACAACGGTTTTAGCGTAGAATATATTAAAAATTTCGAAAACATCTGAATTACAATTCATTATATGGAAAATTGTAAATAATAATGATGGAAGTTCATTTATGTTATGTGCTTCGAAGCATGTGATCTTTTTTAAAAATCTTAAAAAATTATTCTTAAAAATGTAAAAAATTAACAACATGAAAAAGTAAATATTAGTTTTTGACTTGTTTTTTGAAAAACATAATGAATTTAAACATCACTGTTCACATATCATTTTATTGTGTTTTTCTTTTACCCTGTTTTTCGTTTGCCAAAATATTTTCACAAATTTTTGATTTAAATAAAAATATCACACACAAACACTTTTTAAATCTAAAAATACAATTTTTAAACATATAAATTTTATGAAAAAATATAAATATCATTCATAATTATTAATATTTTGTTTTAAACTTTTTGGCAATTTTTAAAAATTCTTTTTCCAACAAATTTCGATGTACTTAAAATACTAAAAATTTCTTCCCTGTATTGAAATCTAGTATATTTTTTGAGTGTTAAATAATTAAACAGTTCGAATCGAGATGTTTTTTGTCTTTAAAATATATGAAAAAAAGAATCAATTTGTGTTTTTTGAGAAAATGACTCGTTTTCCAAAGACCTCTACTATGAACATAGCATAATATATATATATATATAATAGTTTTATACTGTTTTTTATGAACTATATATCTGCGTTGCTATATGGATGTGCCAAGTACAGCACAGAAATTTTTTGGTAGTATATTCCTTTGAAAATTTTGCAAAGAAATTATTTCGGAATAAAAGTGTTATCCCGGAAAATTGTTCTTCAATGAAGCTTTGAATAACTTGAGGGTGACAATGATGAATATGCCTGAAGAATTTTTATCGAATGGCCTGAAGAATATAGTGATATTAGTGATGAAGGCGACGCTGGTAACGTTTCTATTAGTAGTATTCCTAGTTTACTGCTTAACATATTCTTTTAAACCAAAATGTTATTGTTTGTCATATTGAATATAGAAGAGAAAAATTGTAAAGCAGAAATTTTTCGTGTCCAAATAGCATTTGTGTTTATATTTTTGGTCAGCTTCAGGGAAAATAGAATTTAAGTATTAGAGTTCAGGAGTCCAAAGGCCATTTACTACTCTGTAAATTATAATAAGTGCATGTTTTCCAGTATTCAAAAGCGGATTCGTAACACAGTAAGTTTCATGACCATGGTGAAGGTCATAATTTAGTACCAACAGCTAAATTAAAACGGTATATCATTGACTTATCCAACTCAAGTGGGTATTCTTAATGGTGGATGTTCGGTATGTAAAATATGTTTCGCAGTACCATACTAGAACTAATTTTAAATTGCATCTCCTTAAGAAAATTTGCCAAAAATAAATCTTTTGAAAAATTGAAAAATTTTTGTTCTTATAGAAAAAAATTCTATGTAGTGCCTGATGTGACTATATAGTAACGGCCCATTCTGCCCAACCTATAGCAGAAACAAAATTTTATATAATAGATAAATTTTCTTAGGTTCCATAGATCTACATCTGAAAATTTCATCGTGGTGCACATAGCACCCGTAATGAGAGTCCTAATCTGCGCATTACTCTTCCAAAGCTGGAGTAATTTGAAGTCGTATCAAGTGATTTCCACCTCACTGATTTTGCAATAAAGAGAACTAGTTTGATGATCACTTCATAAATCCAATTTATTACCCATGTGCCTCTAATAGCTTGCCTGCATACATAGATTGCCGTTGTGGTCTTTTATATTCTAGCAAGAGAATTAAGTTTCCAAGACATTTTACCGCCTAAGATGATGTCCAAATAATTGGCACTATTGCACATTGCTAGTTCCGTTCCATTTAGGCGGGGAGGTTCAAAATGTGGTAGTTTGTATTTTCACGATAAAAATGTTCCTGTCGGGATAAATATAGCTTCACCAAAGGTCCACTTTCGAGGAACATACGACCAGGAAATGCATGCCTGATATATGATGACCAAGTCAAGATTATGCTGTAGATAAGCAGGTATTATGCATTCGGGTTCTGGTGATTTATAGGGTTCTGGTGATTTATAGGGACTGAACCTGTTGATGGACCATTTTAGTGTATCGGCATCTATTGGTACCGAGTCCATTGATTGACCGTATTCGTGAGTTTTAACCATGAAAGTGTCACATAGTTGGCCGGAGAATTCATCTATGATCAGAGAGAAGCAACGCAGAAAAAATATTCCTTACATTTTTCAATTAACACAGGTATTTCATTTTAAATCAAAATTTAATTAATATATTCAAGCAAAAATAAAATTGAAGTAATATCTTTTTCTTATTTAAGTTTTTAATTCATTCAATCACCTACTTGATGGATTTAATAAATTTTCTGTTTTTCATTTTTTACAGTTATTAGTAATTGATATAATCATTTTGGTAAGAGGTGCAAATTTAATTTTTTGTAATTGAATGAATTATTTTGGTAATTACTGATTTTTTTCTGTTAGTCTTCTGACAACTTCCATTTTTCAATTAGATGAACATATTTATTACTGATGTCGAGAACCTTCTGCCTGTTGGATACCACGAAGGTAAGTTCTGTCTCCTGTTGGCATCTACCATATTATTATTTAGTATGAAGTCTAAAATGCACTCACCTTTAGTGTTTGTGTTTGTACTGCCCCATACGGAATGATGGACATTGACATCAGCTCCGATACTAGCATCAGTCTTTTTTAGAATTTGCTGCTTTCACCATTTCTTGGACCAGTTTGTTGGGGCCTTCATGGTCATTCGCCGTATAGCAAGAGAGAAGCAAGATAGATTTATCTTCTGGCTTCCATGCTGCTGTCACCTTGTTCGCATCATTTAATCAGATAGGATGAAGATATTTGATATATTTTAGCTAAAATGCAAGATGTTTTGTTACCTGTGCTGTTTGCATATAAAATTATACATCCGTTTGCGCCGAGTCCAAGAATTTGTCTTTGTCCCTCTTTGAGAGACGAAAGATTAGTACATGCTACTTTGAAGTGTGGAAGGTTAATTTGTGTCCCTTCACCATCCGTATCGTAAATGACAGTGACGTCGATGTCATCTGAATCTAGAAGCGCGTCTTCGTCCTCCACTACTCCCAGACATCCAAAGAGCTATCCAGCGCAGTGTTGTCACTTATGCCGTAGTTTTCGTCATCACCTCGGTATATATGCAGTCTTATACTATCGATTCCGTAATATACGCGGCCTTGTTTCTACCTTAGTGGTACCAAGTGTTCTTTATTAAGAACCACGACTTCCTTTGTAGTTGCACCTTCAGGAGCGGAAACCTTGACTACTTTCCAATACTGGTCGGTTGGTCAGGATTTCCGATCTGAATGTTCAACAGAATCTCCGCAGGTTCATGTGGTTCTGTGGGAATGACCGACGATTGATCTCAGTCTGCGAGGTATCTCGCTTATAGGTACCGCATCCAGTCTCGTGCCAGGTCACAATGCCTCAAGGGACAGAACTGCTGGCTGCAATAGAGGTAAGTTACACACTTTTACTAGAAGGTTGTATAGTGGGATGTTTTTTTTGGAGACACTAACATAGGGAGCAGGGGATCTATTCGCTACCAGATTTCTTTAACCACGCTCGGCCTCATGTTGCACAACCAATTAAAAACTATGGCCAATTGCTACGCACTAAAAACTAATGTTTTGCTCTACCCTCTGTATAACAAAGATATTGCTTTTTCTGACCACTATTTTTTTCATTAGATTCGGTATGTCTTAGCTAAAAACGCTTCTTTTCAGTACAAGGTATCAAAAATTAAGAAATAGGTTTAGGACGGAATCAATACAAAAAAGATGGCAGGAAGATGGAAAAAAGTCGTAGCTTCCGATGGACAATACTATGAGTAAAATACATTGCACATTTTGAAAACAATATTAATATTTCGTTGAAAATCCATTGGAGTTAATGCATAAACCAAATAAGCATACTATATTAAAAAAATAATAATATCGATAATACCTCTTTTGAAACTATATTTTTAGAAGCATAGATCACTTTCAAAAAAATATATATATATATATATATATATATATATATATAAACAATAAAAATAAACAAGTTAAAGTGCTATCTTTGGCTGTGCCGAAATTTATATACCCTTTATCCGTGTTGAGATGTGTTATACGAAAGTGATGTGAATGTAATTACAAATATATTTACCTATACTATATCTGTATAAACTCTAAAAACTTTAAATGATTTTCATTTTCATATAAAGTTGAAATAGAATTAAGATTTTATAAATCGTTATATATATTATAAAAATGAGGTGTAAGTTTGTTTATTTATTTGTTTGCGTATCAATCGCGTCTAAACAGCTGAACTGATTTTCAAAAAATTTGATACACGGATAGTACCAGTTCCGCAAGTGATTATAGGCTTTGTTAGATCTTGATTAGAAATCATTCCCACATTTTACGCCAACTTTTAAAAATCATTTTTTTCAATTTTTCACGTTATTAATGAAGCTATTTATTTTGACGTGCAGATAGTGCTTGCAATGTAGAATGTTTTATCTAGATAGGATCCCACGCACATATTTTGCGCCCACTTTTTTAAAACTCCGAAAAGGATGAAATATTTAGCTTAAAATCGGAGCAGGCGTGAGGTATCTCCCATATAAAGGAAATATTCATTATAGCACATCTAAGGAACTATTACAGTGAAAGCCCTCAAATTTCGTGGGAACATTTATCCTATTATATCGCATTGATGAAATGAAAATAATACGGATTGATTCAGTGGGAGAGGTAGCCCCTATACAAAGAAAATATAAATTTTCTCCTCTGAAGGCCTATTACAATGAAAGTCTTAAAAAATTTAAAAGTAATTTTCTTATAAAATAGCTCCAGGAGGAGTAGTAGCTCCCATATAAAATAAATGTTAGTCATCACATGAAATAGGGTAGCGAAGCGCACCGATAAAATTTAGTAAATATAAAATTAATTACTATTGAATTTTACAAAAGTTTGCACATATTTTGGGAAGATATAATTACTTTGCTCTCCTACGAAAATTGTGGAAATTGCAAACGGAATGACAAACTTATATGCTTTAGTAGGAAACCTATTGCAGACTTTATATAATTTGCCTTATTGTTACTCAAGGTCTTTTGTACGCTATAGATTTACATGTATATATATTTAAAAAAAATTCATATATATATATATATATATATATATATATATATATATATATATATATATATATATATATATATACAACATTGCTCTCGTTTGTACATACATATGTTCATCTACTGTTCACTACTAACGAGATTCAATAAATTTAACTAAAATGTAGACTGAACTCTTTTGCATTTGGATGAAAACCAATGTTTACGTTTAAATATTGCTGTAGGTTAATGTACATATATAGAACGAGTATTTGCACAAATCCAGTACTCACTATAAACAACAAAATCTCACGTGCATATGACTACCACAACAACAAATAACAAGTTTGTGAGTAGTGGTTTTACAACCACATAAACTCATATATTTTTACTTAGATACACTCACGCATATTCGGACAAACGAGTAGAAAAAATAAAATTGCTCTTAAGAGAATAAATAAAGAAATGTATTACAAAAAGTGTGACCAGATGCAAAAAATATCCAATATCTAAAAGCAAATTCGCCACTATAAATTTTGATCATCATAATAAAGGTCATCTTTTAGTACAGCTAAAATAAGACGTTATATCGGCGACTCCTCAAAGTCAAGTAATAAAGGTGTATGTTCGATATGTAAAAAATGTTTCTCAATGCTATATTAAAACTAATATTAAATTGTATTTTCTTCAAAAAATTTTCCACTAAAAATCATTTTTTTTTTTTAAATTTACTAATTTTTCAAAAAAATTTAGTATCTGGCGTGAGTGTAACGGCCCATTCTGTCCTATCTAGGGACCGAAACTATTTTTTATAATAGATAAATGTTCTTAGGCTCCAAAGAAATTTGGTTAATAAGAAGAGTTAGTCTCTACACCAAAAGTATTGCACTTACAGTGAATATATAATGTGTTCTACCACTTTCGATTCCTCGATATCCTTGCATAACCTACAAATCGTTGTACCGTTATCCCGTTTATCTAATATCGATACCATTTCTTTGGTAATAAAAAATAATTCAAAAACTTACACATGGGACTCTTCGTCAGCGCTACGACGATTTGTAATTCTCAAACTTCTCAAAATATTAGGACTTTTGCTGTACCATTTCTCCCCGTCCTATCCAACCCATTTTTATTCTAAGTTTGTAGCTTGTTGAAAAAAATATTACGAATTTGTAGCGACCTATCAACGTTATTGGATTTGCTTGAATTTTTAAATATTTATTTCTTTCGTCGAATGGAATACTAGTAGTCTTGTGGAGTTCATGTTTTTAACGTTTTTGGAAATTCGACCACTCTAATGTATATGACATACAAGAGCTCTCTACACGATGCGTTACGATACGCAACATATGTCCACTATTACTTTTTTTACAATAATAAATAAATACCACACATGCATACACAAGTCGGTGAGTTTAGGATGATAATTGAAATAATAATGTATCGTATGTAGATAGACATTACGATAAGAAAATAGAGCGAACATACATATGTACATATGAGTACTGAGCAAATTTTAGAATGGGAGAAATAAAGATGTATGTTATTGAGTATTTGCGAAAAATAAAAATAAGTCATGTAAAAATTAGTCCATAAAGATTATGCAAAGTAAACAAAAATCAAGATTTATTTAATTGAGAGAAATACATGACATGGAAGAAACAATATAAAACAACAATATTATTATAAATATGTAATAAGTGTCAAAATAACATGACAATTTGTATAATTAAATCAATTTATGTTTGACATTCATAATAAATATTAATTTTTGATACATAACAAACTTGAGTAGTTTTTGTCTTAAGGCCAATTATTAATGTTTTTTTACAAACTGTTTGTCTTTTGAATACTTACTTATGTAGATGCTGAAAAAATATGTATTTAATTTTCAAGATTTTGTTTAAAATCTAACTTGATAAAGCAAGCACTTGATAATATATTTATTCCAGCTTCGTTTTGACAGGCGCATTATTTCATAACAGTTTTCTCAAATTCCATTTTTATAAAATTTTTGTGATGTGTTAAACACAACATACTTCTTTAGAGCTGAATATAGTGGAAGGAAGCAGTGCTAAATAAAGACATGTTTTTTTTTTAATTTCCACTTTCCACATTCGAATTTCGAAAGTGAAACTCCTACTGTGTTTAACAGTATTATTTTTCATTAATTCTTGACTTTGTTAGGCTGTAAACGATTGACAGATTATTTTTGTAAACATAAGTTCAACCTACGTTTAAAGCCACACAACAACATCATCATTGTAATAAACACATATTTGTTTATTGTTTTTTTCTGTTCTCCCTGTTTATTTCTGTTTTGTTGTCTTGTTTCTTAAGATATAAAAAGAATAAGCTGGAGAATAACATTACCATTAATGTAAGCTCTCTTCCTCATAACAAAACTCTCTCTCTCTCTCATGCTCTCTTTTTAGCTTATATTTTGAACTCTCACCCAATAATTCCTATTTGACGCATATGCGTCACTCCGATATCTGGTTAGAATTTAATTAAACTCTCTCTTTATTCTCTCCACGTAAAGCCGTCTTTCATTTTTTTATTTTTTGCAGTAACTTTTACAGCCTCCACTTTTTCCGACTATCAAGTGCTTTTGTTGGATGCCATGCGTTTTTACGATTGTGTGTCAGAATGTGTTTTCTTGAGACACAGTGTTGTTACTATATGGTGAGTATCTTGGCAGGAGAGTGCAAAGAAAAATTCTTGAATGTGTGGTGCTTTAGCTGTTGCGCTGCAGTTTTGAGTATGCCTATGCGGAAACTGCCGTTAGTTCGGTTTTAGCTCTGAAACGGTATTGACGGCCATTAAGCTAAACTATGCGCATACTTTTTTTCATTTCATAAATTTGCTAATAAAATAATACCAGTGTATAGGAAATAGCATCACACCAATAACAAAAACAGTATAATTATTGTTCAACTGTCACCTATTTTCAACAAGAATATTTATTAAATTATCCTTAACCAGTATCAAAAAGAAAACAAAAACATGAAAGTGTAAAAAATAAATAAAAGAAGTGTTTTACGTTTATGAAATTTACGAGAAGGGAAGCGAGAAAAGAAATACATTAAATATTGTGTTTAAATAAAAGAAAAATTACGTACGAGTACCGTTAACAACGGAAATAGTGCGTGAGTGTATGTGAGAGTATAGCAAATTTGCAAAATAGCTAATTTTTTTGTCTTTACAAAAAAATTAAATAAAAATAAAAAAGTGTTTGTGCTTAAATATTTACGTTTTACGTTTCTTTATCATATTCAGAGCTTTTAACAATTTTAACGGTCGCGTATAAATATGTAATTCGAATTATGAATAAAGTGTTATCCTATCAAGGAAGAAAAATTGTGTTAATATTAATTTTTAAGTAAAAGAGGAGTATTTTCTTGTGAAAAATAAAAACAAAAGCAAAACTTTGAAAAAATAATAATAAATTTAGTTAGTAACTCAAGTGTTTATAACTTTTGTTACACGGTATAAAGTCGCTTTACGTTTATGGGTCTTAATAATCGGTATACAGATAGTTTCAGCTGATGTAAGCATTAAATCAAAAAGGATCCTATACCTTCGACTTCGCAATATACCAACAAAAGTTCAACTATGTGTGTTAAACAAAATACAAATCTAGCATAAAAAAAATAAAATTGAAATAAATTCATATAGAAAAAGAAAAATATCCTGTTATGGTTACCAACTAAGTAAATAAACAGCCAAAAAGTCAGTCAACACACCAAAGTATCCCAGCTAGAAATTTGTTCAACAGACACCCACCAACCTTCCTACCCACACATACTTACATACATATGTTCTTCCTCATTTATGCTCTTATATAAACATCTTCTTTATCACATCACATGCCAGTGTGCAATATATTCATGTATGTATGCATGTGATGTTTATATTTTTTGTGCGTGGCTGCGTGCCTGACTGCCTTTGTATATGAAAGGGAGTGTGCATGCATGTGTGTTGAGTATTTATAGAAAAAGTACAAGCAGTAGTACGGACCCCCACATGAGTCGATAAAATTTGTTGTTGATGTTGTCGATTTGTAATGTGCACAAATATTTGTATTATTACAATTTAATATAATGCGTTTGTTTCCAAGGATATTATAACATAAAATAAAAGGAAAATCAAAAAGAGATGAAAATGAGTAAGAAATTAAAACGTTTATAAAAAAGGCGTTTTTGATGGCCACAAATGCACTTGCTAGAACAAAAACAAACAACTGTAGAAAACAAGGAAATCCACTAAATGTATGAATATTTCAACTTAAATGAACTTGGTTGATCGGTCGGTCAGTCAATGGCCTCTTTTATTATTAACAACAAATACTACTACTACTACTATTAAAATTACTTTTGCTATAAGCCCCCTGGCTCATCTCTTTCTCTGACTCTGTTTTTCCTCACTCAATACTTGGGCCAGTAATATAATCTTTAATAATACAAATGGCAAAAAACAAAAACGAATAGAAAAGGAAAAAACAAAAGGAATTCTTAAAAAATGTCAGAAATGCCAACAGCATCGACATTTCAATTTTAATCTGCGATATTTTTATTTTCGCCCAAAATAAAAACAACAAAGCAAAAGATAACAAACAAAAACTTTTTCTAAAAAACAGATATTACAATTTCATCATAAAGGGACAGCAACTAAAAGAACTATAACAATAATAGCAGCAACAATTAAAAAATAATATTAAAAAACTAAAATCTTACAATAATGTTTTCATCATCACAAATCACTTTGCAATGCTCTTAGCGCTTAAATGCAACAAAAAGTAAATAATTATTTATCACAAAAAAAAAAAAGGAGAATACAATTAAATAAAAATCACCACTTTACAACTCTCTACTGTTCTACTCGAGTCTTTGAGAGTTATTTCCAACGACCAAAATAACTATACTTTTACCAAATTGTATACCAAAAAAATAAATAAATAAATAAGAAAATAAAATAAAATATTAATATAAAATAATTCTTAAATTTATAAATAGAAAAAAATGCAAAAAATAAAACAACAATCATTGAACTCTTCTTCTGCTAAGGCTGCTATCTTTAGCAAAATGAAATTAAAAGATCCTTTGGAAACGCCTTTCAAGTTACAAACAACGGATGTTGTAGCTGCTTCTGCCTGTAGCAATATATGTCAACATTGTCATCGTCTTTATCAGGAAAAACATCAGCAACATAACGAACAAAATCATTATCATCGTCATCAGCAGAAGCATCAACATCATCAACAATATCAACACCAGTATCGTAATCGCCAGTCAACAATACATTGGATTAAAAATCTTCATTTCGTCTGGTTTGGTAAGTGCAACAATCAACCATTGTAAATGTATCATTTTTAGCTTTATTTTATTGTATATTATTTTTTATTGTTGCTTTTATCCGTCTCTTCTTTATCTGTTATGTGTGTGTTTGTTATTTTATTGTATCATGTGCATTAAAATAATTATTTTTGTATATTTTTGTTTTATTTTTCTTCTTGACTCCGTTCTTTAAAATCCTTTAGCTTTATTATTTATTTTTTTAGTTCAGTTCCAACGTTTTGTAAACAACGATTATTTTTTAAAGCGGCAAAAAAACGAGCTATGTATTAAAAACATAAAATGTTACATTACGAATTATTATTTGCTTCAAAATCTCTATGAATTGTCGGTAATATTATTTATTTCAATCAACATGCTGCAATTCATCAGTCTTCTTTTTAAAAGTTGAATTTGATTGAGAGTGGAATTGAAAGAAATAATAAAGATCATTCTACATAACCTACCTTCTACATAACCTCAATTTGTAAAAAGAAAAGAGAATTAATTTCAAACATTTTTATTAAATAGAACCAATAAATTTTCGCAACGAATATTCGTTTTATAAAAAGGAGTCCGACCCTAAGTATTTTTGTTAAATATGTAAGGTTATATTTCTTTTTATTTACAAATATTGCTTTTTTTGCGACAAAAATTAGCATATTAGCGATTTTTATGAAATTTTGTATGTGTATTTATTAGGTATGGGAACAGGTCATAAAGTGTATTTCATATTGCTAGAGGGCGTGAAATAGGGCAAAAGGGGTAAAAGCTCCTCCTCCCTATATATTCTTAACTAACCAACTAATTTTCCTGAAATTTAGCAGCCAAATAGTGCAACATCTGGAAGGAACTGTAGCCTATAATTTTTATTATTTAGGGCGTAAAATAGGGCTCCCTTCCTATATCTTCTTAGCTAATCAACCGATTTTCTTGAAATTTGGCAGGCAAATAGTGTAATATCTTGCATGAACTATAGCCTACAAATTTTTTTTATTTAGCCTACAATTTTTTTATAGGGCAAGAGGGATAAAAGCTCTCCCTCCCTATATCTTCTTAACTAACTAACCGGTTTTCTTTAAATTTGGCATGCAGATACTGTAACATCTGAAGGGAACTTAAATATATAAATTTTTTGGAAATTAAAACATTTAGGGCGTAAAATAAGGTAAAACAGGTCAAAGCTCCCCCTACCATGTCTTCTTAATTAATTATCTGATGGTAGTTTCAAGTCTTGAAGGAACTAAAGGCTATACACTTTTACATCTATGGCCTAAATTAAAGCAAAAAGGGTAAAAGCAGGCCAAACCATCTCACAAAATTAAAACACATTATATATATATATATATATATATATATATATATATACATATATATATTATACATTTATAGATTTTATTATTCGAACAAACTTTAATTCCTGCAAATAAAAGCTTTTTATATCAGTATCAGTCTGCCGCTATCAAATATATATCTAGGCCTTCTTCAGGACATCATAAATTAGTCTTAAAAATTTTCAAAATACCCTACTTTTTTTTTTTTTTTTTTTGTTAAGCTAAAAATATTACTACTCATCTCAAATTTATTAGAAAATTTTGTGTTAAAACATATACAAACATGCAATAATTTTTAAAGACATTTTGGTTGTAAATATAACAAGATTTATTTTTTTCAAAATTGAAAAACACTAACTTTTCATAAACTATTCATTTTGTCCCAAAAAGTATGCACCAAATAAAACAGAAAGTGAAATGCTTTGTCTTAAAATATATGAATAATTTATTGACCAACCTTAGAGAATGCTCAATCACCACTTGAGTTTTTAAGCGATTTTAAAGATAAATATGTAACTAGTTTTGCATTTGAAACTATGTTTACTTCTAAAGGAAAAAATATAAAACAAGTTAGAACGTTATATGCGGCTTGGCAGAATCTATATACCCACCATATGAAATTTAAAATTTCACCTGATATGAGAGGAGGGCGGTAAAGTGGGCAAACCATACCCATTTTTTGTTTCCGAGTTTACATTGGTCCTTGAACTATTTGTACAAAATTTCGTTATCGTACATGCTTTTGTTTAAGAGATATCAGCAGAAAAGTATGAACTGGAGTTACAACGGACAACCTGTGTATCTAGTATCTGGCCCACAGCTTTTTTTGTTATTAACAGATATTGCCTGCCATATTTTTGATAATGGGTATAAAAAAATACATTAAATTCGATATTTGAATAAACGGAAAATAAATTTTAAATTGTTCAATAAGTCATTACTTATTTGGAATAAACATATATAAAATAAACACCTAAAAATAAATAGTTCTTCTATTTTCAAATCAATTTAATTTAGAGAGCTATGAGACTTTTAGTGCAGAATTTTGAAGATTGTTTCGAAATTTTTTAAAATTATTATGTGATGTCTCAACGAAGATCTACAACTCGCTTTAGGTAATTTTTCGAATGAAAATGAAAAGATACTTTTTCAGCACAATGATATTATTTAGCTTTGTGTCCTAATTTATTAAAAAAAAAAATATTTACATTTAGACATTTTTAGAAAAACTTTCTGTAACAAGTTAAGTTACATTTCAATTCATACTTAAAATAATTATTGGAAATTACATGTTTAAAGAACACTCAGTAGTATGCATTTACTTCTATGCTGAATGTGTAAATAAGTGAAAGCAATTATTTATTCATTCACTTACTTTGCATACGAGTAGTTGATGCACAAATTGTGCGCGATGATGTGTAACTACTTTGGTACTAAAAAATTGTTTTATGTCTATGTTAAATCTAACTATGAATAAACACATACATATGTATTAACATTATAATAGACGTAAAATATAAAATATAACTATAAATAAAAGATAAAAGTGCATCTATAGATACACTTCTACATACCCATACGTATGTACATAAATAAACTTACAGACATTTATTTATTTATTCGCATTTATGAAAAAGCCAACTTATACACCTGTTTAGATGGATACAAAGCAGTTCGTGTACGTATGAATGTGTGTGTGTGTGAATATTGTTTTCCTGTTGTTAAATCGCACATTTGCTAAATGTGCTTTTGATATTTAACAGGTCACTCTACGTATATTTTGCAATAAATAAATTAAACAAAAACAAAGAAATAAAGTAAATTTTGTTAAATTAATTATGGCAAAAAAGAGCAAATAAATAAAAATGAAAATCAACAAGATTTAGGAGAAATCGTGGGAATGGGCAACTAGCAATGCTGCACAGTTTCGCATTTCTTTTTTCATACATGTTTTAGAAAAGATGACTGCTTAGGAAAAAAAAATTGTATAGAAGAAATTAAAGTGCGTTAGTGCGTTATGACTGCAAATAAAGGATTTATAGGTATTTAGCTCTAACTTATTTCAAATATATTTTGAAAGAAAAGTCCTAACTCATTTGAAGTTTAATATATTATTTTCATATTTTTTAAAAAATTTTTTGGAATTCATAACAAAAAAAATAATTTTTGTGAAACATTCTCATATCAAAATATTATTTGTTCAAGAAAATTGGGATTCAAATAATGTTCGAAAGAGAAAAAATATTCCAAACGAAACAAATTAAGTTGTTCATAATGAAAATTTTAGGAATTTTGCAAAAATTTTGTTAAATCTTTGATTTAGTTTTATTAGATTTGATTACAAATGGTAAATAGAAATAGTTATACATGAAAAATATTAACAACAAACGCCTTAAAATAGCAAAATTCCAAGGAAAATCTGCTAAAAAATAATGTTTAAAAAATTTGCATAATTTTGCTTGCATTCTGCAGCACATCATTTTGATAGAAAACGCTTCTGCTCTGCTCCCAAAATGTAGCTAAAAGTCATTAAAAACTTAAAATTTTCAAAAGAAAATTTCAAACATTTTTTTTTACAAATTGAAAATATAAATGAAAATTTAAACAATTTTTTCAGTCTTTTTGACTTTTGATTCATTTGAAAAAATATAAAAAAAGGTTTAATGCTTAAAAAATTATTTACTTGAGTCTTCCATCACAACATCTAAATATACGTTTCGCACAAACTGGATATTATTTTGGTTTTCTTACTTATGATTTCATTTGATTTGGATTGAAATTTTCCTCGAGTACTTTCTGAGAAAATAATACTACATATAGAAATTTTGTACTGCGATTTAGTAGTAAAAGAAAAAAATATTCCTACATAACTTACTTCTGAAATTGCGTTACTTAATAATGTTCTTCTACATCTGGTTAATAACAGGAAATAATTTCCTTTTGTTTAAATAAGCAAAATGTTACAAAAAAGAACTGTGCTGGTGTTCTAACTAAAAATTGTTAATTAACTATAAAAGAAACCTGCTTAGCCCACCCCTAATTTCCCTAATTAGTGCTGAAATTGCTATAACACCGCCGGCAGTAATTCAATTTAATTAACAATTTTCTGTTGCTTCAAACACCTGACTACTGTTTGTAAAACTCACCGCTACCAAATAATAATCCTAGTTTACGAAGCCAATTTTAAATACTTATTTATGCACTTGCGTTTCTCTTTCAAAATATTTTAAGTTAATTTAAATTGTAGTCAAGTTAAAGTACATGAAATTGTACTTTAAACGATCAATTTGTCATACAATTTTCTTTCTACTATCGTAATATCTTGTTGCAAATAGACAATTGACATGACAAAATTTATATTTGCAAGAGACGCCATTTAATAAACCTGAACTATTACACCTTGTTGCCACAGTTTATTAGCGATTATTATTTTTTTTTTTTTTAATTGAGTATAAAAAATCTAGTTGTTGTTGTCGTCATCATAAACTTAACAAAAACTCATAAATACTTTTGTAACAAGAATTTGTAATAAAAACTGTTACTTATACATACTTCTAAGACAACAATTGTGCTATTTTACTGTCAAGTTGCCTATACGAATTGGTCGTAAAATTCTGTTTATCAGGCCAATATTTAGAATTTTTTGAAGAGTTTCAATTTCTTTTCAACTTGTGTTCACTCGTGAATGCAGAACAGAGTGCTAAATTTTAAAGTTTACGATGTCACTTAAAAAAAAAAAAGAAAAAAAAACTATACAATAAACGGATATTTTTGCTATCGTCGTTTTTGGATGATGGTGGTTGTTTAAAGAAATAAGAACGGCCTACAAATTATTCAATTTAATAAAGATAAACCTGGTCACAACTACATCATTTCGAAAGTAACATTCTGTGGATGTCACACATAAATACATACATACATACATATCAGCAAACTGCTTTGACTGCTTTTAAGGGGCGTAATTTAACTTGACATTATGGATAGATTTTTTGTATTTTTTATTTCTTGATTTGGTTCGATATTTATATATATTTTTTTATTAGTTTTTATTGGGAATGTTTACAACATTGAATGGCAAGTTGATTTTTGTTTTTCTCGTTTATTGTATACAACAACAAAGTGATACCTTCTGATTATAAAATCCGAAGAGAGAGTAGAAAATAATGATAAAGCATTGCTTGATATCCGCTATTTGTAAATAATAATGTTTCTTTGATTGTTTTCTTTTTTTCGATGAATTCTATTTTTTTCTCTTTTTTTTTTTGTGTTAGCCAATACTGCTGTTGCAAGCAACACTAATATGTAATTACCTACTATTATGATCATCATTGATTTTGTATGTATTTATTTGTGTAAGAACTTTGTTTTGTAGCAAGTCACTTGATTCAACAGGAAACCAGTGTTACCATATGAGACGTTTTTTTAGATTTTAGAAAAGTAGTCATTCTGTAATTTTTGCTCCAATTAAAATTACTTCCCTAACAAAAATACAGCTCTGAGTAAATAAATATAATTCAAATCTTTCTTAGTTTGTTGATCAACTGATTTTTGGATAATATTTCAGTAGCATTTTAAATTAAAAAATATATTGCTTTGTTAGTCCACAAAAAAGAGAAATGAAAAGAGGTCATAGATTTTTTTCCACCAGAAAATGAAAAACAAACGTTCATTAAGAAAAAAGTTAATCTGAATGTAGAAAAAACGTGAAAAGTGCGAAAGGAAAACATTTATAAATTTGTTTATGAAACATGTGATAAAAAAATTACAGATTTTTATCTAAAGGGGTTTATGACGTATCTCTTTGCAAAAAATTTAATTTTAAAGTTTTTTTAATCTGTTACAATTTTGCTTTGAAATTAAATTTTTAAGTGGATAAATTTCATAAATATTATATATTTTGTGACGAAAAGTACGATTTTTTAAGAGCAACTGTAAGATTTTTAAAAATAATATATGGTAATATTGCAGGGAACTGAGAACAAACAGGTTTTTTGTTATTGTTGTTATTTTTGTTTTATTAGTTACGTGATATAACCAACATTGTGCCTCTTAAAAGAAAATACTTGCCACAAAGTTGTGGTTATAGCGCCAGTTTTTTTCTAGTTTTTGTACAACAAAAAGAAAATGGCATGAATGAGAGTGGAAGTGGCTGCGATCCAAGTCTCATGTGTATTTCTATGTCAAGTTGTGTAATATCATGGTCCAATATATTTAATTAACGGAAGTGTACAATATCCATCAATACCAGAGTAAGACTACGAGAATATACTATAAACTGGCTAAAAGCGTAAAGAATATAAATACATAATCAAATATAAAAGCAACAGCAACAATCCAACTACATAAACGTATTTCTAATAAATTTCAAACTTGATTATGACAACAACCACATAGACTCATATCTGCGTACATATTAACATAAAGCATTTTTTATTTTGTTTATTTATTTTATACTTTATTACGTAATTGATAATAAACCTTGGAAAATTGAATTAAGTACAACATAATGCTGCAAATAAATTTTATTGTTTTCTTTGTCTTACAAATTTTAGCAGGTTTTGTTAACATTTCGATAGTAATCAAACATTAATTTCTGTAAACAAATTATTTACGTAGTAACATAAAATTTGTTTGTTGCAATCATTAATTCTTAAATAAAATAGAAGGGTATAATATAAATGATTGTGACAAACATTTTTGTGTTTACTACAAAAATAATTTGGTAGCGTAAATGATTACTTGATTACTGCAATTACAATATGGTTACTACTATAATATAAATTACTCCAGTGAAGAGAATATTATAAAAAAGATCTTTAAAACTGATATGTTTGCTGTGACAATGTTCAACTCTATATATATATTTTTTTTCTGAGTGGAGTTAATATAAAGATCAAATTTGATATGATAAAAATCACAGTGCAAAATTTTTAATTCAACTTTCATACATAGTCATTATTGAAAAAAAATAAATAAAAAGCAACAACTTTTTTCTTGTTTTCTGCTGATCAATTTTTACTCGAGATAATTTACTTTTATTTTTGGACCCTGTTTATACCCTACACAACCATAGGCACTGAAAAAATTTTCAGATCCTCCCTTTATAGCATTTGACTCAGAATCAGTTTCTGAGTTGATTTAACGATGTCTGTCCATCTGGACGGTTGGCTGGCAGACTGACTGCCCATGTAAAACTTGTGCGTAGAGTATCCAAAACCGAAAACCGGTTAAAAAAATAAATAAATAACCGATCAACCGGTTTTTTGTAAAATGAGTTTCTTCAGTTAAACCGAAATCAATATTCTAAAACAGTCGGTTTTTTGGATACTCCACTTATGGGAAGTCGAAATTTGGAAGATAATTTGATGAAATTTGGTACATATGATTTCTTTGACATAAGAACCAAGTCTATTGAAAATGGTTATGATCGCTCTATAATTTCACCTAGCCTCCATACAAAGGTCCTCCCGGAATGGGGTTTTCGATCATAAGGAAATATTTTAATAAATTCAGCACAAATAAGTTTTATATAAATCTCAACCTGTACAATAAGTTTTGTGAAGATCAGTCCATAATTGACCATAGCTCCCATATAAATTCCACCTCCGTGAATCAACCTTAAGTACATAAATTCCATATAATATTAGTGTCAATACCCATACTATAATGCATATGTGTGTTTACAATGGTTCACAATTGTCTACCCCTCTCCGAATTTTGGCGCAAATACAAAATGGTGTGGGGTATCATATGGTTTGGTTTGACCGACTATATTTTTCTTACTTATTTTTATTTAAATATTTAAACAAAATTGAAACGACAAAAATGCAAATTTCATTTTTTTCGGCATAAATATCTTGCAGATAAAACGAGCTATTTTTCATTAAAATCGTTTCACATTTTGCTAACGAAAGTATTAATTTATTTTTATTAGTTTTATATAATTTTTAAAATTCCCACAAATTGGGTCTTATCAAAATTTTATGAATGAAATTTATCTAAATACTCGTGTATTCATTAACGCCCACTTTATGATTATTTAATTATTGATAATATTTAACAATGTTTTAAAAAAGTGATATTTTTTATATTCGAATTCGGTAAGCTCTGTTTTTGTCAATATTTATATAAAAAACAGAACATAAATAAAGGGTGTGTAGATTGCTTCGAAATTTAGCTACGTTTTTTAATTTTATGTTACCTAACAGTTCTCTCACTCAAAGACTGTTATGTTAGCAGAATTTGATTATTTTCAATTTTAATAACATTTTTAAAAATGTTAATTACTTTTATTTAATTATATTTTTTTTTATTCAAACATTTAAATTATAATAATTTTAATGAAAAAATATTACAAAAATGCTATTAACATTTTTAAAAATGTAAACAAAAGTGCAGCTAAATCCATTTTGTTAAATAAAAGTCATTAACATTTTTAAAAATGTTATTAAAATTTAAAATAATCAAATTCTGCTAACATAATAGTCATTGAATGGGAGAACTGTTAGGTAACATAACATTAAAAACGTATCTAACTTTCGTAGCTATCTTCACGCCCTTACATAAATAATAAAACATTTAAACATCTGTTAAATAATCTTGTCGTAAACAAAACGTCCAATTTATTAAAACTTCATTATAAAAACTAATTTTGTTGAAAAAACTTTATTGTATTTGACCATCTTTAAGTTAATACAACCATGTATGTATTTATATATGTGTGTGTGTATGTATGTATGTATGTATGTATGTATATATGTATGTATGCATGTATGTGTGTATGTACAAAAAATCTTGAAATTCAGCATAAATATTTGACTTAATTTTCAAATGAACTACTTACTTTCATAGATGTTGACTTTCTTTTTTTTAGCTTTTGAAAAGTTGAAAGCTAGTAAAACACAAATTGCTAAGAAATTATGTCCATTTGTGGTTATGGACAATGAAATGAGATGCTTTTAAATGGAAGAAATTTTTGGTAACCTAGGTTAATGTGGAGAAATTTAAAATATGCAATTTGCAGTTTTCCCAACACCCAATAGTTTTACCTTGTATACATTTTTATGATATCAATTGGTATTCCCTGAATTACTAGTAAGAATTCATTTCGTAGCTAACTAAACACAGAGAGCCACCTATTTGTATCTTAACTATGTAATAAATATATAAAAGAGGTAACAATTAAAAACGTTTGTTTTTTATGCTAATGAAATTACTTATTACACTACTTTGTGGTACATCAATAATCATACAAGTAAATAGTCTGTTCAACAGGCAGTGATTTCGATGACGCAAATTTACATCAGTTTCTAGAACTGCAGGGTTTTCATAGATACACATATTCCTACACTTACATATGCGAATATACGTTAGATGTTGAAACACAACATTTGACAATGGCATTGTGTTGGTATTTCAAATTTGACGACGTTGTCTGTTTTTTATCTTTGGCTTTTAATTTTCGGTACTGAAATTATGATTTTTTCCAAAAATGACCCATAAAAGTCAAGACAAGTTTAAGCACATAGAGAATTCACACACAAGCAGCAATGTGCAACTATGTTTTAGATTTCGTGTTCAATTTTAGAACACAAAAAATAAAAAAAATAAAATAAAATAAAAATTCTTTACAATTCTTAACATCATTTGGTCATTCTTGCTGTTCCTGAAGTGTCCAATAAAATAAGAGCGTTTATAAGTTTTATCAATAATTTAAAGTTTATCTGTAAATGCATATTTAAATGAAAGCATGGCAAACTGCAAAATATTATATAATATTATTCTTGGTTAGAACAGTTGCACTTTTTCGCTCATAAAACGTCCTAATGTGGGTTGTCTTCTTGGGAACATCGCATAACAATTTTTAAAATTGCTTAAACGGCCTCTAAGTTTCAGGATTAGATCCTGTACTTAGATCATATATCTTTAAAATTTTAATTTTATATTTTTAATTTCTTTTGTGGAAAGCAGAAGAACTAAAAAAATCTATATGGGCCATTATTTAAAAATTATTGATTTTAGGCCTACCAAAAAAAAGAACAATTTTTTTTATGGCACATTAAAATTAATATATATAAATATAAAGTACTTGAATGTATGTAGAATCACTTCGCGTTAAGCATTTCATGCAGGGGGCGCGAAAGTTATAGAGGCTTTAAGTTTAACATATAAAAACTTTTTACAAACTTGGTTTATGTAAAATTATACGTAATATTAAAACCTACTGAGTTATTCAAATAAAATTTATGATATTTTTAATGTTTGGTGGTATTAGTGTGTCA
The DNA here is from genome assembly GCA_932274085.1 of Protocalliphora azurea. Taxonomy (NCBI): domain Eukaryota; kingdom Metazoa; phylum Arthropoda; class Insecta; order Diptera; family Calliphoridae; genus Protocalliphora; species Protocalliphora azurea. The sequence goes on along the minus strand of OW026521.1, from coordinate 52,513,233 downwards.
TATTTTAAGGTTTTCTAGTAAATTTAAGAAATTGTCTTTATAATAAAAATCGCGATTTTTAAAAATTTTGCGAAAAATCGGGATCGACACTAAGTTATTTCTCCATATATTACCCGAAAATATATTTTATTAGAGTTAATTACAATTAAATGCTATTTAATATTGTGATCCTTTTTTTACCCAAGAAAACATTTTTGATCCATAAAATGTTTATCTTTATAAACCACCTATTTATGGCAATTACGGTAAATTTCGTGCTGTTCATGCGATGTGCCTTAGCAAAATCTGTTTTGACAAAAGTGTCTGCTTCGTTGACTATTTCGGGTACATCAACGAGATATATCGCAAAATAAGCACAATTACAATAAGTAATTCCTATTTCAAAATTTGTACTCCATTGGCGCACAAACCTCGTCCAAAAAAAAAAAAAAAAATTATTTTGTCATCAAAATTTAATGTAACTGCTGAAGGTCTGCAGAACAAGATAGAGGGTGTAGAATTTATTCAAATAGTCCGATTTGTTTACAAAAGATCGAATGAAATCAAAAAATATAAACGAGCGAACAAAAAGTGTAGAAGAATGAGAAAAAGTTAAGTAATTTTAGCTCTTTTTCTAAGTTTTTGAACCAATTATTATTATTAAATGAAACCTATAGTTCTAAAATTTTGCGTTCAATTAGTTTAAAGTCTTGTGAGTTCAGAACTGTAACCCATTTGTTTAAAATAGTATTACCACAAAACTTTTTAAGGATTAAAATCAGTTTCAGACAGGTTAAAAATTTTTGATAATGGCCCATATACTTACATAAATGTGTAGACAGCCAAAATGGCAAAATTAGACATTCTTCATTAAAATCAGTTAAAAACTTAAAAAGTTGTTAGACATATTCTAAAGTTTATCAGTAAATTGTACAATGTACATATTTTTAAAGATAACGTTTTAAGTTTTATTTATAGTACATTTTCTGAGAAAATGATGAAAAATATATGGAAAGTCATTAGAGATGAAACAATTTTTATCCGATTTGAAAATAATATAATCAGCTTAAACACCTGAACCAATTTTCATGAAATTTGATATAATGATAGCACCAGTTTCGGAGGAGATTTTAGGGTATGTTAGATCTCAATTATATTTCACGCTCACATTTTACGCCTACTTAAAAAAAAAAAAATATTTTAATTTTGTGCGATTTACATGAAATCCTATATAGATATATATAGAATATCATTGACACTATATAAAAAAGTATTCATTTTGTTAGCCACAACCATCTTTTATCAAAAACATTAGACTATCTTTGTGATGTTATTACACGCAAATTACCAATAAAATGAAAATAAGACACTGTATATTATACGAAAAAATTAAACCTATGTTAGAACTATATCGAATGCATTGCCCATATTTTACGCACAATTTTTAAAATACATAAACGGATTAGTTGTTTTTTTTTCAAATGTTCACATGATCATCCTGTAGGTCCCAAAATTTTAATATGATATTTAATTTTCGATCGGTTGGTCTAAAGAGCTATTAAAGCAAGAGTCCTCAAACTTTGTGGGGACCTCATTCTTATCAAATTACATTGCTTAAATGAAAATATGGCGTATAGGTGAGGGGGTAGTAGTAGCCCCATACAAAGCAAATATTAATTTTTGCGTATCTAAAGGAGAATTGTAAGGAAATTTTTATATAATAATTTTCAGTTCACCAAAAAAAAAAATATATATATATATATATATATATATATATATATATTATTATTTAATATTTTTCAATTAGCAAGCAAAAATAAAATAAAAGAAATAATAAAATAAAATTTAAGTAAATTTTCTTTTCATTTATATTTATAATTTATTCAATCATCTACTTGACTGATTTAAAAATTTTTCTAGATTCTGGTTTTCATTTTTTACAGTTATAAACAATTGATATAATCACTTTGATGAGTGATGCAAATGTAAACACTTGTATTTATTTGTTTGTTCCTTGCAAACATTTTCTATTGCGTAAGCCACTTAGAAGATTCTTCCAGAAGCTGAAATTCATCGCCAAAATATTGCCAAAGTATCATTAAAATCATTTTCTGTCGGAAAAAACTATTTCCCGTAGAAGAGTCTTCTAGAAGAAGACACTTTTAGAAGTGTCATGGAAGAGTCTTCTGGACGACACCTAGACGATGCATACACAGAAGTGTTTTCTTAGTTTCTTCTTGCTTTTCTACTACAAATTAAAGTTGTTTCATTTGCATATATATATATATATATATATATATATATATATATATATATATATATATATATACATAGAAACCTTTAAAGAAAAGAAAATTAATAACAATTTCTATAAGTAATTAAGTTATTCTTTGATTTCTTTTTGTGCAAAAAATCGACAATACATTTTTAGAAGCAAAGCTTTGGACATTTTTTAAATATGAAAAAACAAAGAATACATAAGTAAACTATTAACACGATTTTCTTACTTTTTAAAACATTAAAAAAACAATTAGCAGGAAAATGTTTCTTCTCTTATTTATATTGCAGCCAAACTGTACCTAAGTTAAATAATTACTGAAGGACATGATTTTGCTTACTTCTTTATTGTGTTGTTTTTTTTTTTCATCAGAAAAACTGACGATCTTTCTAACACACGGTAAGAAGATAAATGAGAATGAATAGTAATGTATTGACAATCATTTACAAGTCGTTAATAAGTGACGTCAGGACGATTAATGCACAAAAACAATGTATTTGTGTAATTCGTAAAATTCGAAAAACCTTTTGACAATCCTCTAGAAGTCTCTAAGTAGTGACGTCTGCAAGATTGGCAACAATTTTATCTTCTAAATGTTTAAAAGGCTTACATAAAGATTCCTATATGAATTTGTTATAAAAGCATTCATATACATATTTATTTATTTAGTTTAAACTATTTTAGTGATAGCTGTTATTTTTAGCTTGATTTTTGTGTATGTGTTTGTGTCCCACGTATGAATATGGTGGCATTATATGCCAATCGTGAAAATTATGTTGCGGTTGAATGGGTTAATATGTGAGTGCATAAAAGTGGTTTCATTTTAAATATGTTGCGGTTGCCACTACTCTAAAATGAAATGTTATTGAATTGAAATAGGGTGCATCTGTGACCCGTTTGACACATTTTACGAGTGTTATTGCACGAAATACGAACACACAAAGAAATATAAATAATGTTATATAAATATTAACATATACGTACATATACATATGTATGTGTTTAAATTTATTTTTGTATCCTTTTTTATAGGTTTATTCTGTGGTTACACATTAAATTGTTGGTCATCAAATGGTGTGTTATGTGTCATTTAATAAGGTTTCTTTTCATGTCATTAGAAAATTAAATTTCAGTTTTTTTTTTATTATTTGGTTTTTTTGATTTTGATTTAGAATTATAAGCGAGAATTTTAAATATAGGTATATGTATATGTAAGAAACGATATATGTATATGTATATGTATATGTATATGTATATGTATATGTATATGTATATGTATATGTATATGTATATGTATATGTATATGTATATGTATATGTATATGTATATGTATATGTATATGTATATGTATATGTATATGTATATGTATATGTATATGTATATGTATATGTATATGTATATGTATATGTATATGTATATGTATATGTATATGTATATGTATATGTATATGTATATGTATATGTATATGTATATGTATATGTATATGTATATGTATATGTATATGTATATGTATATGTATATGTATATGTATATGTATATGTATATGTATATGTATATGTATATGTATATGTATATGTATATGTATATGTATATGTATATGTATATGTATATGTATATGTATATGTATATGTATATGTATATGTATATGTATATGTATATGTATATGTATATGTATATGTATATGTATATGTATATGTATATGTATATGTATATGTATATGTATATGTATATGTATATGTATATGTATATGTATATGTATATGTATATGTATATGTATATGTATATGTATATGTATATGTATATGTATATGTATATGTATATGTATATGTATATGTATATGTATATGTATATGTATATGTATATGTATATGTATATGTATATGTATATGTATATGTATATGTATATGTATATGTATATGTATATGTATATGTATATGTATATGTATATGTATATGTATATGTATATGTATATGTATATGTATATGTATATGTATATGTATATGTATATGTATATGTATATGTATATGTATATGTATATGTATATGTATATGTATATGTATATGTATATGTATATGTATATGTATATGTATATGTATATGTATATGTATATGTATATGTATATGTATATGTATATGTATATGTATATGTATATGTATATGTATATGTATATGTATATGTATATGTATATGTATATGTATATGTATATGTATATGTATATGTATATGTATATGTATATGTATATGTATATGTATATGTATATGTATATGTATATGTATATGTATATGTATATGTATATGTATATGTATATGTATATGTATATGTATATGTATATGTATATGTATATGTATATGTATATGTATATGTATATGTATATGTATATGTATATGTATATGTATATGTATATGTATATGTATATGTATATGTATATGTATATGTATATGTATATGTATATGTATATGTATATGTATATGTATATGTATATGTATATGTATATGTATATGTATATGTATATGTATATGTATATGTATATGTATATGTATATGTATATGTATATGTATATGTATATGTATATGTATATGTATATGTATATGTATATGTATATGTATATGTATATGTATATGTATATGTATATGTATATGTATATGTATATGTATATGTATATGTATATGTATATGTATATGTATATGTATATGTATATGTATATGTATATGTATATGTATATGTATATGTATATGTATATGTATATGTATATGTATATGTATATGTATATGTATATGTATATGTATATGTATATGTATATGTATATGTATATGTATATGTATATGTATATGTATATGTATATGTATATGTATATGTATATGTATATGTATATGTATATGTATATGTATATGTATATGTATATGTATATGTATATGTATATGTATATGTATATGTATATGTATATGTATATGTATATGTATATGTATATGTATATGTATATGTATATGTATATGTATATGTATATGTATATGTATATGTATATGTATATGTATATGTATATGTATATGTATATGTATATGTATATGTATATGTATATGTATATGTATATGTATATGTATATGTATATGTATATGTATATGTATATGTATATGTATATGTATATGTATATGTATATGTATATGTATATGTATATGTATATGTATATGTATATGTATATGTATATGTATATGTATATGTATATGTATATGTATATGTATATGTATATGTATATGTATATGTATATGTATATGTATATGTATATGTATATGTATATGTATATGTATATGTATATGTATATGTATATGTATATGTATATGTATATGTATATGTATATGTATATGTATATGTATATGTATATGTATATGTATATGTATATGTATATGTATATGTATATGTATATGTATATGTATATGTATATGTATATGTATATGTATATGTATATGTATATGTATATGTATATGTATATGTATATGTATATGTATATGTATATGTATATGTATATGTATATGTATATGTATATGTATATGTATATGTATATGTATATGTATATGTATATGTATATGTATATGTATATGTATATGTATATGTATATGTATATGTATATGTATATGTATATGTATATGTATATGTATATGTATATGTATATGTATATGTATATGTATATGTATATGTATATGTATATGTATATGTATATGTATATGTATATGTATATGTATATGTATATGTATATGTATATGTATATGTATATGTATATGTATATGTATATGTATATGTATATGTATATGTATATGTATATGTATATGTATATGTATATGTATATGTATATGTATATGTATATGTATATGTATATGTATATGTATATGTATATGTATATGTATATGTATATGTATATGTATATGTATATGTATATGTATATGTATATGTATATGTATATGTATATGTATATGTATATGTATATGTATATGTATATGTATATGTATATGTATATGTATATGTATATGTATATGTATATGTATATGTATATGTATATGTATATGTATATGTATATGTATATGTATATGTATATGTATATGTATATGTATATGTATATGTATATGTATATGTATATGTATATGTATATGTATATGTATATGTATATGTATATGTATATGTATATGTATATGTATATGTATATGTATATGTATATGTATATGTATATGTATATGTATATGTATATGTATATGTATATGTATATGTATATGTATATGTATATGTATATGTATATGTATATGTATATGTATATGTATATGTATATGTATATGTATATGTATATGTATATGTATATGTATATGTATATGTATATGTATATGTATATGTATATGTATATGTATATGTATATGTATATGTATATGTATATGTATATGTATATGTATATGTATATGTATATGTATATGTATATGTATATGTATATGTATATGTATATGTATATGTATATGTATATGTATATGTATATGTATATGTATATGTATATGTATATGTATATGTATATGTATATGTATATGTATATGTATATGTATATGTATATGTATATGTATATGTATATGTATATGTATATGTATATGTATATGTATATGTATATGTATATGTATATGTATATGTATATGTATATGTATATGTATATGTATATGTATATGTATATGTATATGTATATGTATATGTATATGTATATGTATATGTATATGTATATGTATATGTATATGTATATGTATATGTATATGTATATGTATATGTATATGTATATGTATATGTATATGTATATGTATATGTATATGTATATGTATATGTATATGTATATGTATATGTATATGTATATGTATATGTATATGTATATGTATATGTATATGTATATGTATATGTATATGTATATGTATATGTATATGTATATGTATATGTATATGTATATGTATATGTATATGTATATGTATATGTATATGTATATGTATATGTATATGTATATGTATATGTATATGTATATGTATATGTATATGTATATGTATATGTATATGTATATGTATATGTATATGTATATGTATATGTATATGTATATGTATATGTATATGTATATGTATATGTATATGTATATGTATATGTATATGTATATGTATATGTATATGTATATGTATATGTATATGTATATGTATATGTATATGTATATGTATATGTATATGTATATGTATATGTATATGTATATGTATATGTATATGTATATGTATATGTATATGTATATGTATATGTATATGTATATGTATATGTATATGTATATGTATATGTATATGTATATGTATATGTATATGTATATGTATATGTATATGTATATGTATATGTATATGTATATGTATATGTATATGTATATGTATATGTATATGTATATGTATATGTATATGTATATGTATATGTATATGTATATGTATATGTATATGTATATGTATATGTATATGTATATGTATATGTATATGTATATGTATATGTATATGTATATGTATATGTATATGTATATGTATATGTATATGTATATGTATATGTATATGTATATGTATATGTATATGTATATGTATATGTATATGTATATGTATATGTATATGTATATGTATATGTATATGTATATGTATATGTATATGTATATGTATATGTATATGTATATGTATATGTATATGTATATGTATATGTATATGTATATGTATATGTATATGTATATGTATATGTATATGTATATGTATATGTATATGTATATGTATATGTATATGTATATGTATATGTATATGTATATGTATATGTATATGTATATGTATATGTATATGTATATGTATATGTATATGTATATGTATATGTATATGTATATGTATATGTATATGTATATGTATATGTATATGTATATGTATATGTATATGTATATGTATATGTATATGTATATGTATATGTATATGTATATGTATATGTATATGTATATGTATATGTATATGTATATGTATATGTATATGTATATGTATATGTATATGTATATGTATATGTATATGTATATGTATATGTATATGTATATGTATATGTATATGTATATGTATATGTATATGTATATGTATATGTATATGTATATGTATATGTATATGTATATGTATATGTATATGTATATGTATATGTATATGTATATGTATATGTATATGTATATGTATATGTATATGTATATGTATATGTATATGTATATGTATATGTATATGTATATGTATATGTATATGTATATGTATATGTATATGTATATGTATATGTATATGTATATGTATATGTATATGTATATGTATATGTATATGTATATGTATATGTATATGTATATGTATATGTATATGTATATGTATATGTATATGTATATGTATATGTATATGTATATGTATATGTATATGTATATGTATATGTATATGTATATGTATATGTATATGTATATGTATATGTATATGTATATGTATATGTATATGTATATGTATATGTATATGTATATGTATATGTATATGTATATGTATATGTATATGTATATGTATATGTATATGTATATGTATATGTATATGTATATGTATATGTATATGTATATGTATATGTATATGTATATGTATATGTATATGTATATGTATATGTATATGTATATGTATATGTATATGTATATGTATATGTATATGTATATGTATATGTATATGTATATGTATATGTATATGTATATGTATATGTATATGTATATGTATATGTATATGTATATGTATATGTATATGTATATGTATATGTATATGTATATGTATATGTATATGTATATGTATATGTATATGTATATGTATATGTATATGTATATGTATATGTATATGTATATGTATATGTATATGTATATGTATATGTATATGTATATGTATATGTATATGTATATGTATATGTATATGTATATGTATATGTATATGTATATGTATATGTATATGTATATGTATATGTATATGTATATGTATATGTATATGTATATGTATATGTATATGTAGTATGTATATGTATATGTATATGTATATGTATATGTATATGTATATGTATATGTATATGTATATGTATATGTATATGTATATGTATATGTATATGTATATGTATATGTATATGTATATGTATATGTATTTGTATATGTATATATGTATATGTATATATGTATATGTATATGTATATGTATATGTATATGTTAGATGTATATGTATATGTATTTGTATATGTGATATGTAGTATATGGTATATGTATATGTTTGATTGTTATGTATATGTATATGTATATGATTATGTATATGTATATGTATTTGTATATGTATATGTATATGTATGGTAGTCGACAATAAATCGTCTTATATGATAAGGTAATTTTCATTCCTTTGTCATGAAAAAATTTGTTTTATTTGTTTTTATTTTTAATTAAAATTAAATTATATTAACTATATTTTTAATACGGAATATCGAAATTTTATCCCAATCCCCTTGAAATCAAAAAGTCCGGGAAATTCTATTCCCTAATTGGCATACATATATAGACATAAAACTTGTTAAAATGTAAAATTTAAGCCAAAAACTTTAGTTTTCTTTTAAAAATGATTAGCGCTATTATATTCAGTGTCGTCGCTGGGTGCACGCCTTGTTAAAAGTGTATAAAAAAAACCTCTACATATATTGTTTCTGTTCTTAAAAGTTTTTCTCACAAATACACTTTTTATGACACACATACATACACTTGATTTTCAAAATCTAAATGGATAATCTTCAAATCAAGTAATTATAATTTGATTTCCCATTCAATTTTTCAAATAAAATTGAGCAATCTACCTTTATAATATCAAAACCATGTATTTTTAATACAAAATTGAAGGAAGCCCTATTATTAAACATAGAAAATAAATTAAAGCAAGTGTCAAAAAATAAAATTATAAAATTTGGATAAACAAATTTTAAACGATGTGCATGCAAATAAGTTTGTTCGCAACAGGAAACATCTTTGCAATCACATTAACTGGAATTTAATACCAATATGACAGCAAAATCGACTACTTAATAGTAATTCGAACAATATTGTTTCATATAATGATAATCACTTGATTATTGTTATAATTTTTGGAATGTGAATAGCTAATAGACTAATAATACTATGTTTCCAATGGCAAGTTTTGGGAAAATTAAGTATTAAGAAAAATGTTTGAATAATTGGTCAAATAGCAATAATTAAGAATTAGTTTGTGAAAGGAAATGTACAAGTCGAGTCAGTGGAAACAT